>CM028380.1:104995140-105039849 GCA_013146195.2 Codonopsis lanceolata | reverse complement strand
TCAGATCAATCCTTTCTAGGAACTCGAATGGTCCAATAAATCTAGGTGAAAGTTTACCTTCCTTCCCAAATCGTTTAGTACCGCTGACTTACTTTCCAAGAATACAAAGTCACCAACACGAAACTCTAAGTCACGTCTCTAGTTGTCGCGTAGCTTTTCGTCTACTACTGGGTAAGCAATCTATCTCTAATTCTCGATTAGGAGGCAAGGCAAAGAAGAGGACAAGCACTTGCAAAAGCAAGTAGTGAGAGTCGGACGGTTGAGCCAGAGCTCAATAAAGGTAGAGAAGTCGTATACAAAATACAGGTCATGAAGAAGCGAATCTGCGGAGACGGTAGGAGAAAGAAATACTTAAACATCATCTCCAATCAATTCCAAAGTCGAGTCATCTTGACTCTTGACAGGGTCTAAGGACATTATCGAGGCTTACAAGGTTCCAACAAACGTGGACATTGAGGTGAAAATTCCTCTTTATCAACTAAGCAATTGATTCGCATGAATGTGCAATAGTTGCACCAAACTAGCAAACTTTCCAACAAAGAGTTTTCGAGGCTAATTAAATTATTCCGGTGCGGCACGAGTCTCACAGGATCTACGCCCTTACAATAAAATCAAGTAGTCGATCAACAAGGACCACATATTCGCCTTTCAAAGACATTCAATACCATATAATTCATCGATCAAGACACGGGTTCAATTTATTCGTAGCATGATTTCAATATACACGTTGCACATATTTGCAAAAGTGAAACAAGATACCACTCAATTTCATTTCGGTTGGTCGTAGGTTCGGTCAATTCTGTATCATATTATACCATTCTAGTTCTCAAGCGAATACCTTTTGATAATCAAGTCAGGGGCCCTCTGAAGTGACTTCAAAAGCTTTCGTCGTATAGGATGCAGGGTGTTTGTGATTCAAAAACAAGCATCCTTCAATTTGGTCTCAATTAAGTATGTTCACATATAGATAGGGTACAACCGTCATGTAACATAGTATTTTAACTCGACTATGCAAGTATAATAAGTATGGAATAACTGTGTTTTATCATACATATACACATTCATGCAAGGTAAGGTGGTCTAATATTATTTAACCCATTTCAAGGAATCTACTAAGTAGTTTTCGATATCCAAGTTCAAGAAAATTCAAGTATGTTATTAATCACACAATTAACCACTTATCAATGGTAGGCACAACACAATACCCAAGGCTAATATTTTTTCTAATATATTAGGTTAACCACAAGGCAAGGACAAGAATTCAAAATTAGTAGGTAGAATATGTTAACCCACAAATACACTACTACTCCTTTAACATGGAAACACGTATAGGTTGGAAACAATTTCGAGCATGTGTGGCACGTGATTAACTCTTGGCCTATCACAAATTTTAACAGAGACGGGAATGAAAATATTTCATTATTCGGGATAATATCCTTAACTAGAATTAATATCGGGAAGCAAGTACTCTAGTTTGCTCCAAGCGAGCGAATAAGATTTGAACATGTGATCATGAACTACAATGGGGCACAAGTATTCATATAGCAATTATGAAATATTAATAAGTACTACGGGAGGCTAAGCCATTCAGCTCTCGGAGCAGCGTACATCGAATCTAGGCGTAGTGAATTCCATGGCGATCACTCTTGGGACCGACAAAGCTGATTTCTATGATTTCAAGTAGCGAAGCAAGGAAACAATGGATCTAAAGTAGCGTAACACCTACTCTTGGTATAAGCTGCACCTTGAAAGTAAAAGCAGGGGAGAAAGGTAGTATTCCTTGACACGAACACTTTGCACTCACGGGAATCTAGATTACAATGAACTTAAAATTTTAAGTCCTAATCATTCACGAAGAATGCGCCAATAAGGCATGAAGCAGAACACTCCACGTCATGGTTCACACAAACTAACCCACTAGGCCATGGAACCTATCACGGCTTATAGCTAACGAGCTCGATACCAAGCGTGGCGACCCGACCAGGGCCTAGAGGTGGAGCAGAGGTCGGACGCTTAAATAGGAGGAAACAAGTAAACAAATAACATGCAAGGACTCAATTTAAGAAAACGGCGTGGCCTTAACATTAGAGCGTAGCACGCCTCGGCAGGCGGTATTTTTAAAACCTTTTCAAACGATAAAAGGTTATGCAATAAAACCAAGTCATCGGCGACACTACATGCGGAACCCAAGCTAACGGTTTATGGGCGAGGAATTAAGTAAGAGCTAAAGGGATGCTCGGCGGAAGACTTATACGTAATGGAATATTAACAAGATAACAAAGCTCGGAACACACCTGATCTTGCTGCACTGAAAGGGATTACAAGTACTACAAGTGTTCAAACTACTAGTAGCTAATAAGATTAACAAGTTCAAGATCAATACAAATTCCCAAGCATAGTCTAATTGACTTGCTTAAACCCATCGTCCTTACAACATATAAAACAAGAGGAAGAGGACATCTAAAACACCTCTTCAACGGCAGCTGCGGACCAAAGAGAGGAACAAGGCACGAACACGGAAAGCCTCAACGGGAAGGACTGTTTTGCTATGATCTAAAAGCATTAAAGGGGAAAGGGTAAGTCATAAAGACTTGTAAGCTATCAATCATGCATGTCATGGCAATATGCATCATTCAAAGGCAAGATATCATATTCGGGGCAAGATATCATATTCAAGGCAAGATATCATATTCGGGGCAAGATATCATATTCGAGGCAAGATATCATAAAGGTAAATGTATCCAAGGATGCACATTGTTTCACATAGGTGCTTGTAATTAAATCACATAGGATCGGAGGATATATATCGGCCAGGGCCGCTACGTAGTTCGCATACAAGCGTTATACGGAATGTGATCGGTGTCGGATGTGTGTAAGTACATCGACCTTCAGGAGATGCGGGATAGACACCAATGGTGCTCTTGAAGATTACAGGGAGCTACTTCCCCACTTGTGGCCCGGTGGGCGTGTGTGAACAAGGGCAGGTATGCCGGTGGACTCATGCAAATGCCAAGTAATGTTTACTTAACAAATTAACCAGGTAGGGGCAGAGGTCGACAAGCGATCTCGTTCAACAAATAAATATTCTCATCAATAATCAAGTAGGGTTGAGTTCGACAGAGCGAACTCAACAAGTCAAATAGGCATTCTATTATATGACATCAAGTATCAAGCAAGGTAATCAATCCAAGTTCAAGAGTCTAGAATTATTATCAATAATCAAGCAAGAATGAGTTAGACAAGAGTGAACTCAACAAGTCAATTAGTATTCCATTATATGACATCAAGAATCAAGCAAGGTAATCAATCCAAGTTCAAGAGTCTAGAATAATCATTCTTAGAGGAGCGTGTTTAGAAAGTCGTAGGGATTGATCATTGAGCCGTATTGTTCAATAGCTCACTAAATTTGACTCCGTTGAGTCATCTCTAATATTTCATCAATAGAGTAAAAATGCTAAGTGCATCCAAAACTCTTTTCTAAGTTCGCGTGCAGAGTAGACTAGGCCATTTATCCACTTAACAACTATAGTCAAGAATTATCATTAATTCAATATTTCATGGAAACTTTAGAGTCATTAATTCAAAAGTCATCAAAAGCCAATGGTCCAAGAACATTAGTTATTCATAGGAAAACATAGAACACATTTGATTCTAAGCATAGGTCTCAATCAATAGGATGAACCATTCATAGCATGTGAAACCCTAGGAATCCTCATCTCCAAGAGTTATCAAAAGTCAATAGTTCAAGAACAATAGTTATTCATAGGAGGACATAGAATACATTTAATTCTAAGCATAGGAACCAATTCATTAGGATAACAATTCATAGCTCAAGAAACTCTAGAAGTCATAGTCTCTAAGAGTTGTCAAAATCAATAGTCCAAGAACAATAGTTGTTCCTAAGGAAGCATAGAACATATATAATTCTAGGCATATGATCAAATCAATAGGATGATCAATACATGGCATATGAAACCTAGAAGTCATAATCTCCAAGAGTTGTCAAAATCTATTAAGCCAAGAACATTAGTTGTTCCTAAGGAAGCATAGAACATATATAATTCTAGGCATAGGATCAAATCAATAGGATGATCAATATTATTCAAAATCCCAAAAGATCAATACATCATCAAACATGTCTTGGACATGGTAGGAGCATGGGAATCAAGAGAAGGGGGGACATGGCATGTCTAGCATACATCCTAAGGGGAATCAATAGCTTACCTTTCACCAAGGAAAAAGATGGATTGAGCACAAACTATTCGGATGGAATCGAGCTCCTCGTCGGTAGCTTCACTCCGGTGGTCTCGGTTTGGCAATCGGAGGTCGGGAGCTCAATCTATGGAAGAAACATACTAGTCTCACCTTTCTCTACACACACAAGGCTTGGTAGGAGAGAGGAGGAAATGATCTGAATATTGGAGGTTTTAAGTTTGATCAACAATGGAAGGCTTTTATATCTTGCATGAAATGGGTGGAATACCACATGTCAAGAGGAGAAGGGTGGCCAAATCCACTTGTCAAGAGGAGGTTGATTGAGGTTAGGCTTAATCCCACTCAATTAGGGTCTAATAGGATGGTTTAGGGCCAATTAGGATGGGGGTTTAAGTGGCAAAAGTCGCACACACCAGAACAGGAAGTAAAAATCCCGTAGATGGCCTCTGATGTTGAGGCGGGCGCCTCACCAAAGCCCAGGCGGGCGCCTCGGATGCTGGGGCTAAGTTCATGACCATTTTTTGATAAGTTACTGGACAGTCAATTTTGTAAAATCGACCATAAATCGCTCACAACTCCAAATGAGGTGATTTTTGATTTTTATGAAACTAGACTCATTAAACTATATTTTAGGATTTTAAATTACTTCATTTGGACTTATATTGATCAAGATATGGTTACTACAAGTTCAAGTACAGAAGTTGTTTTTCCTGAAAACTGAATTCTGGCACAGCCGTAAGTCAAGACCTAATTGAGGTACTTAGACACCTTGGAAAATTACCAAATTTTACAGAGAGTATCCTAACATATGTAGGTAAAACATACTAAATTTTTAGAAAATTCTATTTATTGGATTAGTACCAGAATTTTCCGAAGTTTGCCCAAAAACATGAGCCAGTGCAATGAAGGAATAAATTGGTCATCTCATAACCAAATGCAACAAGTCTATGAACAATGATTGCAAGAATGATAAATACTAGTACACTTGGTCTAGAACTCAAATGAACACATCGCACGACGAAAAACAAGCAATACGGGAGACGAGGGAAATCGCTAAGGCCAAAACAAAGCAAGAAGGTTTCTAAACTTCCAATCAAGCTTACTAAGATCAAGGTGAACGTTCTAAGTCATCTATGAAGGACAATAGAACTCTAACAAGTCTTGGTTGAGTGCTAAACATGCTAAGGCAAACACTCAAAGTACAACGGCAAGGCAAGCAAGGCATAGAAGGTATTCAAGCGACTATGAAAGTAATAACTCTCATGCAAGCATGACATGGACAAATCGAAGTATCTATCATGTTAAAACATAGACACACATGTTACTATGGTACTAAGGCTCTAGCAGGACTTAGTAAAGCACTAAGGTGATACACGAAGCAGTTTTAACAAAGCATGCAACGTATACAAGTGATACAAGCGATTACGATCATGGTTGACCCAAATGCGAGCATGGTATGAACAATATGGACTCTAAAACATGTTGAGGCACATAATGAACATATTACTCAAGTATAGAAGGCATGTTACACAAGTAGGGTTTGGGTTCTCACATGCACTCTTCTTCTTCTGTTTCATTTTTCGTCAATCTTAATTTTTTTTGAATTATCGACGGGAAGAAGAAGTCTTCGGAAAACTTTCTTGACTGAAAATTGGTCCCATAAAATTAATTTCCCACCCACATCTTACTCTCTAAAAGAGTAGGCTAAAGTGTTTAGGCTTTAGGGTTAAGTTAATGTGGGTAATAGAAACGAAGTCGAATGGGAGTTCAATGTGTGCTTAGCACACTCCACTCTTTTTAATTAAACTCAAAGGGGACACCAGGGATATTTTTAGTAAAGGTCGGGAAATATTTAGGCTCAAACGATCCAAGTATGACCTATATCATGTCTTAATGCCAAAATACTCATGCAGTTTTTAAGAAAGTAAAACATATAAAATATCATGTCAATTATGGAAGTTGTGGAATCAAAGATTTAGCATCACTGGATTTCACATAAGCATTCGCTAAAGCAGATGGTAGGGGCAATCGAGACTAACATGTAGACACGGTTCGAAAGTGTGCTTGAGATATATTAGTAAGAAAAATCCAAGGGATCTAACTTATCAAGCAATTGACCCTAAGTTAAAATTCAATGCAACAATCATGCTAGGACAGCTATTCATCATATTCTTGTGCATATTTTGTTATTAAAATGAAATGGGTGCTATAAACTTTATAAAAATATTCTAATCAATCCATAATTATATGACCGAGTAGGAAAGATTTGGAGAAAATCAAGAATTTTGCAGAATCAAGTAAATTCCAGAATGATTTATGGAAAAGATATGTGGTTCATTGCATTAACTCCTCATCAACTAGAATGACCACACAAGGACTAGAGGATGAAAATTTTGAATTAAAACATTTTTTTATTTTTGTAAAAAGAAATTGGAGATGAGCGATGCACATTGATGATGGGTCCCCATAATGGGTACCCGAAAGAACCAAATATTATAGTATTCTGGTCAAGGCAACATCTCCGAAAATAAGAAAAATTGAAAAACAAGAAAATAGAGTGAGGAGGAGACACGATAGAGGGAAAAGAAATTTTTGCTCACCCTAAAAACGTAACCCAACTCCACTCCTCGTTAGGCTAGGACCTGCAAAGGCTCTGAGCTTAGAATTCCCCCCCCCCCAAACTTAATTTCTATTTTGTCCTCAAAATTGAGGAACATCCTATGAGAGGGTTGATGGAGGAGAAATATCAAAAGGACATAGCAGGACCAACCAAACGAAAGAGGAAGAAACTTGGGCTTCGACTCACGGTGAGTCGGGAGGAAATAACGAAGGAGGACGAAACTCGGGAATCGTGCCAGGTGGCATCCCAAAATATGTGGAGACATTCTGCCCCACCTGGTTAACCCAACCAAAGAAGTTAGTCTGGTCGGGCCGCATTTGCGCCAACTACTGACTAACCATCTCATTTTGGAGCATAAGCTCCTCCTGCTTGTTGGAGATCGCCTCCAACGGATCCTCATCCTCAGGCAGCTCCTTACGTGGGCCTCTCTCACGTGGCTGGCGAGGGTGCTCAAATAGTAGAGCCCTCGAAATGTCGGGCACTTACCGAACTCTTCGCATCCTGAGTCCAAACGACTCCAGCCCCAATACACATCCGGTAATCAAACTCTGAACGCGAATCCCGCGCTTGTCGCATTCTAATAAGGGTCTGATTTGGCCATTGATCGACGGCCAACATCGCATGCACCCACCGAAGGATGGTGTAGATCAAAACAACCTTATTCCAAGTCACCGTGTGTTGGTGGCTGGAAGGCATAAGACGTTCACGGATAAATTTGAACACAGCCTTGGCCGTGTTTGTGAGATGGGTCTCGTCCATGGTGCGGGCACAGAATGGTGGGTTTTGGTTGTAGGTCCAAACCACATTAGGTGTTGCGATTTCCGCATTTACCACCTCGAGAGAAACAAGGTCAGAGAGGTGGAGGCTGTACTGGTCAGCACCCCTCGCAAAGTTGGTGATGCCAAAATAACGGTTAATGTTATGGGACAAAACACTAACATTCCTACCCCTAACATCAACAGCCTCTAGAACTCCGCCATATATAGAAATTTGCCTGTTGGCATAAAATTCTCTGACTAAGGCCACGATGGCCACGCCGGAGTCGCAATAAGATTGCCCCACTTTTTGACCTCAAGGGGCGCGGAGAGCAAAGTCTTGAGCCTAAATCCCCTCTCGTGATTATGCTCTTGGAGAGCTTTTTAGTATAGCTCTCCGAAGCCTTGAAAGAAATAAAACGGTCGACATCGTAATATGGCTCCTCCTCGAGAGCGGGACGGACGGCCGGTGTTCCTACGCTAGGGGCCATTTTATTTTAAAGCACCAAAATAAAATCTACTCTTTTTAAAAAAAATTAAAAGTTTATCAACCTAACTAAACAACTGAAGCATGCAAAAATTAAGCAGAATAATTCTAACACTACATGCAAATATTTTTGACAAATCAAAAATTTAATTGAAGAGGGGATAGAAGATACGTAGATTTGAGCAATGCTTGAATTGTAGTAGGAGATTGGCCTGAATTGTTGGAGAGCCGAAAAGATGGTGTTCCTTGTCTTCTTCAAATCCTTAATGGAATGAGATGAGGGTGGAGATGAGATGGAGGCTTGAAGGAGGAGAGCACTTGACTTGAAATCTTGGCCGAATTTGAAAAGCTTACTGGAGTGAGAAAAAAGAGAGATTTGCCTTGATTGCCTTGAGAGAGAGAGAGCTTTGAAATTGCGTGAATTTCATTGCCTGCCCCTGGCCGCCGCTATATCCTTGCGCCGCAAGGTATTTATGCCTTGCCGCAAGGTGCCCACCAACCCGAACGCATGCATTCTCGAGGGGCGCTCATGCATCCGATATTTAATACCCTGCGCGCACGGGTTTTAGGTCTTGTGTCCGCAAGGTCAATCGAAATTTCTCGTGAATTCCCGCTTCCAAACTTTTGGCGCTTCTTTTAGTCCTTCCATTAGTTCCGTTACGTCCGCTTTCTTTCTTGCATTCTCGAAAATTCTACACAAACTCTAAACTAAAATGTTAGCAATATATAAATACAACACTAAGATGCTTTTCTCCCCCAAACTTGAATTATGGCATATTAGGAAATTAAATGTCCATAATTAAATAAGACGGAGAACAACATATTTAAATTACACTACGAAAGCAAATAAATTTTTTCATCAAAGTGGGTTACCTCCCACCTAGCGCACTTGTTTAACGTCTTTGGCTTGACCCAATTGCAAACCTAATCTCTTGGGAGTTCATTGTCAGAGAGACGAATGAGTTCTATTGTTCTCTCAACCGACATGGGTTCAAGGTATGGTTTGAGTCGGTGACCATTAACTTTAAAAATTTCATTGGTCTTTGGTTCTTAATATCAATCGCTCCATGAGGATAAATTCGAACTATAATGAAAGGACCAAACCATTTTGATTTTAGTTTTCCGGGAAATAATATGAGTCTAGAATTAAAAAGAAGAACCTTTAATCCTGGACGAAACATCATGTTGGCTAATCCCATATCATGGTATTTCTTGGTCTTTTCTTTATAAGTTTTTGCATTCTCATACCGAATTTAACCTATGCTTTTCTAATTCATTCAATCGAAAAGTCTTTCTTCCCCACCAAAGTTAAGTCAAGGTTAAGAGCTTTAACGCCCAATATGCCTTGTGTTCAATCTCAACGGCAAATGACAAGCTTTGCCATACACCATCTCGTAAAGACTCATACCTATTGGGGTTTTATATGCGCTTGATATGCCCAAAAAGCATCTTTGAGTTTTGGCTCCCAATCTTTTCAATTTGGTCTCACAGCCTTTTCTAAAACCGCTTTTATTTGTCTGTTACTCACTTCTACTTGGCCGAAGTTTGAGGATGATAGGTGTAGCTAACTCATGAGTTACACCATATTTTCTATGAACCGAATTTAACAATCTATTAGTGAAGTGTGTTCCTTGATCACTAATTATAGCCTTCTGCATTCAAACCGAGCAAAAATTTCTTCCAAAAACTTGACAAGCTAGCTTGTCCATCATTATTTCTAGTACCAATGGCTTCTATCCATTTAGACACAATCCACAACAACTAAAATATATTCACAACCATTAGAAACCGAAAAGGATCCATAAAATCAATACCCTGCAGACATCAAAAATTTCGAGAACTATATTCATATGCAAGGGCATTTCATTCCTTTTACCTATTTCACTAGTTCTTTGACATTTATCACATGTTTTGTAAAATATCACGCCTCTAAAAATAGTAGGCCAATATAATCCGATTGTAGAATTTTCCTAACAGCTTTTTATTACTTCTAAATGACTCCCACAAGAGTATTCATGACAAAATGCCATAATACTTTGTTGGTCTTGTTCTAGAACACATCTCCTAATTATAGAGTCGGAACACATTTTATACAAATGAGGTTCTTCCCAAAAATAGTGTTTTGCATCTGTTAAAAATTTCTTTCTTTGATAAAAATCAAAATCGAGTTGATGATATCGAGACATAGTAATTAACAAAATTAGCATACCAAGGATCTAAATCTTTAACTGTTAATAATTGTTCATCGTGGAAGTCTTCATTTACGGGATTTTATTATCAAGAAATTGACGCTCAAACAAAGGTAAAAAATCCAACCTAGACAAATGGTCGACTCACAACGCCTGCTCCCTTTATCTTTAATAGTAATGTCAAATTCTTGTAATAAAAACATCCATCTTTGAGCCTAGGCTTTGCCTCTTTTTTACTCAAAAGATATTTTAGGTCGCATGATCGTAGAGAATATGATAACTTTTGATCCTAACAAATATGATCTAAATTTTTCTAATGCATACACAACCGCTAAAAACTCTTTTTTCGTGGTAGTATAATTAAGTTGTGCATCATTGAATGTCCTATTAGCATAATGAATTACATACGTTTCTTGTCTACCCTTTGTCCTAACACGCCTCCAATTGCAAAATCCAAGCATCGCACATAATCTCGAAGGGAGAGACCAATCGGGCCTTGGTTAAATTGGGGATGATGTCAATCGCTCTTTAATAAATTAAATGCATTTAAGCATTCTTGATTAAAAATGAATTCGATATCTTTTGCCAACAGATTGCATAAAGGTTTCTACGATTTTTGAAAAATCTTTTATAAATCTTCTCAGAAAAACCAACATGTCCTAGAAAACTTCTAACACCTTTAACTCGAAATTGAGGAAGTACTTGTGATATTACTTCAAATTTAGCCTTATCAACCTCAATTCCTTTGTTAGACACAACATGACCTAAGACAATTTCATGTTTAACCATGAAATGACTTTTCTCCCAACTTATGGTCAAATTGGTTTCGCAACATCTTTTCAAAACCGATGTTAGATTTTCTAGGCAATGATCAAAAGAATTCCGAATCTGAAAAATCATTCATAAATACTTCAACACATCTTTCCACTAAATCTAAAAATATAGAAATCATGCATCTTTGAAAAGTAGTGGGGCATTACAAAGTCCAAAGATCATTCTCCTAAATGCAAAGGTACCAAAGGGACATGTAAAAGTGGTTTTCTCTTGGTCTTCTGGTGCTACTGGGATTTGGTTGTAACCTGAAAAACCGTCAAGAAAGCAATAATATTCATGACCAGCTAGTCTTTCAAGAATTTGATCTATAAAGGGCAAGTGAAAGTGATCTTTCTTAGTTGCCGCATTTAATTTCTCAAATCTATGCACATTCTATATCCAGTGATAGTTCGTGTGGGAACTCATCTTTCTCGTTCTTAACAAATGTAATTCCCGATTTCTTAGGAACTACTTGATGGACTAACCCATTTACTATCACATATCGGGTAAATTATACCCGCATCAAGAAGCTTAAGCACTTTTCTTTCACCTGCTTCTTCCATGTGAGGGTTAAGTCTTCTTTGTCTTTCTCTAGAAGCTTTACTACCTTCTTCTAAATGAATTTTATGCATACACATGACTAATTCCTTTCAAATATGCTAAAGACCAACCTATAGCTTCTATGTGTCCATAAAACTTTTAAGCATTTGCTTTCTTCTTCCTAAATCTGCGGCTATTATAACATGTAAAGTTTTACCTCCCCTAAAATGCATATTTTAAATGGGATGGTAATGGCTTTAATTCTACTTCAGGGATTTGAAGGAATAAATTCAGAATTTCAGTTTCCTTATTTCTTCTTTATCTTCCTCCTTAGAGTTCTCTTTGTTTTTCTTCATCAATTTTTATTTCATCAAAACAGACTTTTGATTCTTTATATCTTCTTTATCATCTTCCTCTATTTCTATTTCATCGTAATTAATTTACGGTTTAGATTCTTCCATTTTGTTTTTTTTTTTTATTCTTAAGAGCTTCAAGTCTTTCTTTCTCTTTCATTTTGCTATTATAAGATAAAAGATTCTATCATCATGACTTACATATGTATCCAACCTTGCACCCAAGCAAAATGACCAAAATAATCCTCACGTGACACACGTGTCATTTTTCATTAGTATTATTAACTCCCATGGAAGGGAGCAAAGTGGACGAATAGCAAAATTGTGTATGAAAATGGGAGACAATTTTTAGGTTTGGTTGCAAGGTGAGATTTAAGTAAATATTGGTGCGCATTTTGGCCCCATAAAAGTTAGGCCAAAAGCAAATATCTCATCAAAGTTTCTATCAAATCTCACTTTAGTTTTTTATGATTAATTTAATTCATATAAGAAATATATATACACATATATATGTATATATATTTACATAAGTATATAAAGCTTCATTATTTCTCGTGAAAATATGCTTTAAAACCTCATAAAGGACACTTTTCAGAAACATGCATAATTTTTTTCGTATATAAGAACAATAATTAAAAATAAACAAAAAATGAAGGCAAAACACGTTGTAAAATCTTTAAAAACACATGCAACGCAAGTGTGCCGAACTAGTAGCTATTAAATGTGCTATTTTCTTAAGGCAAAACTTGTGTTTATGAAATTTGGTAAAACTGAGAGCTCCATTTAAGAATTGACGGTCATAATAAATAAAAACATGTTAGTATTAATCATAAAAATCGCTTTGATGAGTCGGTGAATAGCGGAAGCTCTAAACATTTGGGAAGGTCTTGAGCTTGAATCCTCTAGCTCTAAAATGTGTTACTATTTTGATGGCCGGCTAAGATATCTGTTTTACTCGTGCCCGGTTTTTCAATAGTATGCTTCAAAAGTTTCTTCCTCCTTTACCTTTTATCTCTTTTGCTCCGATGCCTGGTTTTTCAATAGTCTTTGTCGAGAATTTCTTCCTCCTTAACCTTTGCAATTTAATTATCCGTCGCCTTCGTTAGCTCTCTGTTTACTTCATTTGCTTTAAGACGCTGACTGATCCTAATAAATTTTGACGTAGTGACACATTTAAAAGATAAAAACATCTCTTAAGCTTTAAAGTGACGGATTTAAGTTTAAAAGTACCACTATTAAGGGAAAAATATATTATTATTTTCATTAAAATGTAAATTAAATCTGAAGTGATATTTATAGGGGCCAAAAGTGATCTTTTATAATGATAAAAAGTGATCTTTTTTAACGATAAAATGTCAAAATTAAATATTGATTTTTTCTGGTGGAATGAAAGGAGTATATCTATTCCGAAATACGTAGAGTTTGGTAGAGATTTTTATTTTTGAAAAGAGTGTTTGGATAACAGAGAGTTGTGGTGGGTTCTCTTTTACAATAATGTAGACGGAGGGGAATGATGCTCACTGATGAGTGATACTTTTCAGTGATAAAGAGCAAGTGGGAGAGGGAGACTGGTTTTGGCTGGGCAAGTGGGTTTGGCAGTATTGAAAACAAGGTATTAATAGCATAAAAATGGAAAGCACATGCAACACATTATTATGAAAATGCAAAAAGCACATGCAACACATTATTATGAAAATGAAAAGCACATGCAACAAATTGTTATGAAATTTGGCACGTTTGTATTTCAGAAAAATTTGGAACATTTTGTATTTTAGAAAAATTATGATAATGCGATGGTTGGTTTTGTGGAGTGGGTCGATGAATATAACAATGAAATGGTTCATTTGGTATTTTCAAACGATGATTTTTTTAATTATGAGGGTTTTTGTTTTTACGAGAAACCAGACGTGAAGACATTGAGACATTGGCGAGAATGCACGAAAATAAAGCAAAATTAGCAACGAAAATTATACAATAATCCCAACTAAAATTACTTAATGGTAATAATAAACAATTAATAATAAAGACAATTGTATTTAATATCTATAATAATAATTAAAATATTTATGTAGTAAATAATAATATTATTAACAATGATCTGAGTGGAGGAGTCAAGGCATTCGAGGGAGAGGAGCAGGGTTGGACCAAAGGCTCTTGAGGAAGGAGTTATTGGGAAGTGTTAGAGGACCAAACTAAGTGGGTTGGATCGTGGAGGGGCTCGTTGGATGCAAGCCGCCCGGATGGACAATGAAGTTGTAAATGTTTGGAAGGGTTAGGCGGCCAATCTTTGGGACACAAGGAATTATCTAGTTTAAGGCTTTATTTAATTTATTTTGAAAGTGTATTAGAGTCCAGTATGGACCGAAGTAGTTAGTCTTTTTAATCCATTAGATTAGGACTTCTTTATTGTTAATTAGTTAGGAGTTCTTTATTGTTTTTAGATAGGATTTCTTATATTCTTTTCTAGTTTTTCTAGAGTCCTGTTAGGTCGGTAATTAGATTAAGTTTTGAACCCTTGTAACCTATTTAAAGTCGTGAATTTTCAATATGAAAGTTGTTTTTGGGAATAAAGAAAAATAACAAAAGAACAAGGTTCGTTCCTCCTTCAAACCGATTTAATCTAATCAAGGTGAGTGAAGCCTAGATTGATTTCATCGTCGGGATTCTTTACGTTAGGTGAGTGAAGCCTATCCGGTGAACCCGTTACTATCATTTTATTTTTATTTTCGTTTTTGGAGTATTTAAGGGAATTTTCGGACGGCTTGTTCTGTTTTGGATTGTTTTTCGTTGGTGATTCAAGCCATTCAAGTTGTTTCCGCCAACTTGAGTATTCATGGTTTAGAATTCACATCAAATAATAAATAAAACACAACTTAAAATGGATTAATTAAAAAAATTAAATTTGGAGAGAAAGAGAAGGGAGAGAAACTTACAAATAAACTTCCATTTATGTCGCTTGGTCTATTCATCGCATCAAAAATTTCTGCGACTTCACCCATGCGACATTGTGAGTTTACCATTCTTAACATTGATCATTGTGTTGGCAGTGACCTTAAAAGGTCTACCTAACAAAATAGGAACTTCATTGTTTGTACATATCTTCCTTTCCATCTCTAGAACCACAAAATCGACTGGAATGATTAATTTATCTACCTGTACTAGAATGTCCTACTATACCTAACGGATGTTTAACAGGAAACGATCAAATAGCTGTAAAGACATAGTAGTGGGTTTCAGGTTCACCCAACCCTAATTGTTTATAGACAGTGAAAGGCATCAAATTAATACTTGCTCCTAAATCTAACATAGCCTTCATCTTTTTAGAACTACCCAAGGAGACTTGGATATTGAAACTACCAGGGTCCTTCAATTTAGGAGGAAGTTCGGGTTGTAAAACTGCACTCACGTTTTCAGAAACAATAATTTTTTCATTCTTTTCAAATTTGTGTTTCTTAAAGTGAAGATCTTTGAAAAACTTAGCATAAGACGAAATATTTTTAATAACATTAAGCAAAGGGAGGTTAATATTCACTTTGGATAGCATATTATAAATTTTTGAAAATTGCTTATCCATTCTGTTTTTCATAAGTCTTCTAGGGAATGATATTGGAGGATCATATGGTGGTGGTGTCACATAAGGTTCCTCAAGAGGTTCTGCCTCTTGTTCTTTTCTTGACTCACTTCTTCTTGACTATCTTTAATTGGTACTTCTTTTTCTACTTCCTTATCTTTTTCTTGATTATTTTCACTTTTATCCTTTTCAACTTCTTTATCAGAATTATCTACTTTATCAGGCACATCAGAAGTTTGAATAGGGTTACTTACCTCTTCTCCAATTACTCTACCACTTCGCAAAGTTGTGATAGATTTTGCTTGTTCTGTCTGACTAGGGAACTTCCCTTCTTCTCTTTTCTCTTTTTCAACTTTTGCGAGTTGATTCCTTAAATTTTTTACCTCTTCTAACAAATATTTGTTAAGAGCAGCTTGACCTTTGCTCGCTCCATCTGACTTTGGAACTTCTTCAATTCACAATTGTCCTTGATTTGGAAATTATTGAGGTTGTAATAGTTTATTTCCTCCCCATGAAAAATTAGGATGATTCCTCCAATCAGGATTATATGAATTTGAATAAGGATCATTCCTTTGTCTTTGAGGGTACATGTTCATTGCATTAACATGTTCGGGATATATAGCACTAGATGGACAAAAATTAGTAGCATAAGAATGTAATCCACAAATAGCACATGCTTCTTGAACTTGCCAATTTTCAAATTGAGCTTGAATATCTAGTTTTCTTGAACTTGGAATAAACTTCTACTTTTACCTCTTGTACTTTTCTGTTGTGAGTTTGCACTTAACATCTCAAGGAATTCTTCTAGTGCAGCTGGTGTCATTCTATTAATAGAACCACCGACCGCACTATCAACCATAGTTTGTAATGCAGACGAAAGAGCATGATAGAATTGAATTACTAACACATCTTAAGATAGATTATGATGATGACACATGATAACTAAATTTTTAAATCTATCCCATGCTTCATGGAATGTTTCTCTTGGTTCATTTTGAAAAGACATAACTTGTTTTTTGTATTCTGAAAGAGATGCATGTTTATAAAATTTACCCATAAACAAATCATATAATTGAACCCAAGTATAAACACTTCTAGGTGTTAGATTCATAAACCATCTTTTCGCCAAATCTTTTAATGCACATGAAAAATATTTCATTTTTACTTGATCTTTAGTCAAACCACCTAACGGAAAAGTTTCCATCATATATTCATATTCTTTAACGAAATGTATTGAGTCTTCAGATGGCATTCCATAAAATGAAGGTATCATATTATAATAATGACCTTTAAGTTCGAAATTCCTTACTGCTTCAGGTAAGGCTAGACATGATGGTGTTGCATTCAACATAGGACGACTATAATCACTTATAGTTCTTTGATTGATTATTACTTCCATATTTCTATCAGCAGGTTCTTCCATTCTTTGATTCACATTTACCGGAGGAACCTGTGGCGACCCGACCCGGACTCCAATGCGGAATCCCAAGGTCGTGCCACCAAGACAAGCTAAGAGACGGACAAGCACCTGCTAAGCATAATGGTGCAAGTCAAAAGATGAGCCATCAAGCTTGAAACAGGAATGTAAAGCCATAACGGAAAAAGCGGAACAACAAAACTAAAATCTGCGGAAGCAAATCATGCGGAACCGGGGTCTTCAATTCCAAATCGTGGAATGCAAGGCGAGAGACGACTATCTCTCGACAATTCTACGACTCGCGTGGCCTTGTGCGCACGGGCAACAAACCATCGACAAACCTAAGGCCGGCGGAGCAACAAAAATACCAACCTGATAAACAGCCACTCAACGGCTATGGCATGCCGGAGGGACAAATCAACTAAAAGAATAAGAGATTAAATACTAGACAACTAAACCAAAATCTCATGACTAAAGTTGATGGAGATAGAAACAACCATAACACAATACTAGAATACGCGAGCTAAACCCTTGCTCGGGAAGACGACAAAATAACTTCTAAGTAAATACAACAGCTCGACCAAACAAGTCGGCTCCCAAAATAATACGATAATAAAATACTACCATAATCTACCCAAGTAAAATCTACATAACTTTACATTCATGTCTCACAAATACATAATAACAATAATAATAATAATAACTCCAAGCTTAATGCCCGAAGACCACCGCTTTAGAAATCACTATCCAGAAGTCGCCATGCGTACTAACGGGATCACTGCACACACTAAGGAAAACAAACACACGGAGTGAGTCATAATGACCCAGTAAGTTACTAAATGCAACTGTATGGCATATCATGTCATGGCATGGCATAATGTACAAGCATATATAAGAATTATGGTATCATACTGGTATACCAACAATAAACATGTACTTAGTTCTCAAAGCACATAGTCTCACATAAACCACATAGCATATTATCTTTCACATAAATGCTCATAAGTAATCACGTAAAACCAGAATCCGGGCCCAGTCCTCAATATTCAAACCATGGGTCCAACCCCGATTGATCATATTATGGGTTCAATCCTCAAATGATCACAACTCATTAGTTTTCTTTAATGAGTACTTCGTTACATTCATCCAACCTATGATGAGAAATGGGAGCTCGATATCAGGCTAGGTGGCGCTAACACGAGACCACATCCCACTATTGGCCAAATAGTGAGAAGAAAGGGAACCAATGCGGCGACTCATAGAGAATGTTTCCAAAGGCTATGAATCGTCCCATTGCCGACATAATGACCAAGACGCCAGCTGGACTCAAATCAAGATGCTCAAGTAGATATTTACTTGGATAAACAAATAAAGACCAAGTCTGTCACGAGCGGACTCATCAAATCAAGTAGGTCATAATGCTCTACAAAACCCAATAAACAATGCACATAATTGTACACACTTAACATGTTCAACTAGCTTGTAAGTTTAGTCCGAGAACCACATATTGAGGTACTCATAATCGTCAAGTCATCACCCAATCAAGAATAGCATATAAGCTCAATAAATCACAATGTGAGGTCAACTATAGTCCTCTACTCAAGATTAAACCAAAGACTATTATTTTAGTCTAAGAACAACCATAAATCAAGACTTAGTATTTAGTCTATACATAAAAGCATACCGGACTCAACCATAATCCTAACCATCGTATATAATCTACATCCTCAAGACCATTCTCATGAATGACAAGACTACCCCGTAGTCCAAATCCCGCTAGTGTTTTCATGTACTCGCGACCAAACTCCCTAGAGAGAATTCATTCAATAATCATTACTAAATGGTACTCGAGACCGTAAGTTGGTCTCTAATGCTCCGTGCTCTAAGAGCACGCTCCAAACGAATCCCCAATGAGTATCCATAACATGGGTGTCACAAATGGACACAATTCAAGATGCTTGGGTGCGCACAAACATAACCAACCAAAACCCAAACATCATTGGGTTTCAACCTAAGGCTCATTATCATATTATTGATCTCACAATGGCTCCGTTGAGTCTTAATTCTACATTTCATTCTTTATGCGTTTCATAAACCCACAATTAAGCATTTCATTCATATATACAACAAAATCCCAAAATTCATCCAGGCTTGATTCCCAAGCCTAAAAATCCAAGAACTCATCATAATCATAGTCAAACGAAACCCAAATGTCATAAGATTTCAACCCAAGTTCATTAACACATTATTGAACTTATAATGACTCTGTTGAGTCTTAATACTAAGTTTCATTCCTTACCCATTTCATCAATCTCAACATTAACACCCATTTCAATTTATAGCAATTTCCCCAATAATTTGGGCTTGATTCTCAAGCCCTAAAATCCATAAAAACTCAACATAAATCATAACTCATTTCTTACAACACACAATATCATTCAAATCATCTCATTCATGAAATTAACAAGTTCATACTTCCAAAATCCCCAAAATAGGCATACATAGCATATCAAGTGTTCATTGCCCACAAATAGCACATATATTGTTTTCCTCGGGGCCAATGAACCAAAATCAAAAGAAAGTAACTTACCTAGCTCGAATGAAAACTCCAAAGAACAAAAATCCGATCGGTGAAGTTGTTCTACTCGTCGAGGGCTTCAAGATTCCGAAGTTTGAAGGAAATCCGATGGTTGGATCTTCGTGGATCGAAGGAAGAAGGAAGCTAGGGCTCAAAACCCCCAAGAACTCTTTCTCTCTCTAGTACGTATGAAGGAGGAGAAGAAATGAAGAGGATTTGTGAAAATTGGAAAGGGTTTGGGTATATATACCTCCACAAACCAAAAGGGCATAATAGAGAATTCCTTGGTACAATTAGTAAATATTAAGGATAATCAACCACCAATCCATCCTTAATTAACTCCCAAATAATGTTAGGACATGATTAGGACTAAGCATGGGAGGTTAGGAAGGGTTTAGAGGGGGTTTGATGAGGGTATGATGGGTATTTCTCGTCAAATCACAAAACAGGGCATTGCTGAGTCGGGGCAACATGCGGTCGCATGGTCCCCCAAGCCATGTGGCCGTATCCTCCTGATGCTCCTCTCCTGGAAATCTCTGGTGACCTTGCGGGGGCAAGGTCCTTTCCACCTTGCGGCCGCAAGCCTCCCAGACCCCAAATTCTCTATAATTCAACCCCAAATGACCCCAAACAAGGTTCAAACCCCAATCAAAGTAGGTCTAGAACTCCCGTAGAACACTCATAAACAACCCCCGAAACATCTCTGAGCAAAAGCGGAACAAGGTGCTACAACGTGCAACCAAAACGACGAATGAACTAGCAATCGAACGAGCAATGAAAGGAGACTTAAAGCAAGTCTAAAGGCTAAATAAAGAAGCTTGAATACTTATAGGAAGTTGAATAACAACTAGGCGAATGGGAACTCCCAAAGAGAGACGATTACGCGACTCAATCCACGAACTACGCGATAGAGACGAATGTTATCTCCAAAGCTTCCAAATCATCAATAGACTTAAGGACCACCTCCAACTTGAAGTCTAATACATATAAACAAGTTAAACAATCATCATGTAAATGTCTAGGACCAAACCGAGGTCACAAACGCAAAACGCAGGCAAACTCTCAATCGCGTCGCATTCCGACTATCGTCGGGTTACGACTTGTGACTTTAGCAAGTCAACAACTATATGTCATCTCTTAATAGTGTTTTGATATTAATGTGGTCTCTCATACACATCTAGACTCTCTCGTAAACCAAACATATGATCAACAAAGGAAGAAATACGAGTATGCTACGCAAACCAAGCTAACAAAGGATTGGGGTGCCACAGAACCGGATTTTTAGGATTTCGATTATTATATTCCATTGGAGGATCAACCAGAGTATCCTCTTGATTCAAATATTCTTGATTATAAGGCTGGGTTTCCAAATTATCAGGTGTCGGTTCCCGGGATGCGTGCTCCCGCGCCCCGCACGCCCTTGGATAGGGGTGTGCGTACGTGCGGATGCGGTGACATCCACTGCTCGCGTTCCACCCTCCCTTTTCTAGGGGAGGAAGAAATCAAAAGTACGAGAGGAGTGCTGTCGGAATAGCACATTGGAATGCGCCTCGGTTGCCTTTAGTGGATTTTGATCAAATATGGAAGCTTTAGGTTTTCTATGTCAAGTTATCCCTTTTGTAGGGGATACCAGGATATAGGAATGCATCACCCTTCTATTCTCATTCTCCCTTTTTTAGGGGAAAACGTGAAAGTGCAAGGAAGGAATGTTGCAGCGCCCCCACTATGGATTTTATGAAAATAGCCTTATGGCCTATCTCGGATCACTATGGGTGCTTTGGGTTTTCTACGTCAAGTTATCCCTTTTTTAGGGGATACCAGGACATAGGAATACATCACCTTTCCATTCTCATTCTCCCTTTTTTAGGGGAGAACGGAAAAGTGCAAGGAAAGATGTTGCGAGACCCCACTGGATCCAAAATGTTTTAGAGTCGCCATCTTTATTTTATGGCAAAAATAAAGCAAAACCAGAAAAAGAAAACTAGAGATAAAAAGCGGGTTCGGAGGCTAAGTTACGAGTTGGGAAGGTGCTAGGCACCCAACTCGCCCTTTCGGTCTCAAAACAGTTTTTGGCTAAAGTATGCTTTTTGTTATATTTATTTAACAGATAAATAAAGCATTAACTGCCTACAAATACATCCATTTGTCTACATTATTTACAGACTTGCAACTGTCTCTTTACAAATAATTACAGATATACTTGAAAATATTTGGTCATAATAACGGCTCTATTACATAATATTTCCTAATCTAATCCGGGTAGCACAACGGCTTATATTGACTACATTGGGCCGGGTTTTAAGTACTACTTTAACTAATAAATGAGCGGAAAAGTAAATGGATAAATAAAATAACGCCCTTAAAGGTTTTTACCTTTTAGAGCGGGGTGTGCTCGCTCTGTCCTTCTCGGGAGAGGGAGACTTTTATTGCTGCTGCTGATGTGATTTGGGCAGAGTGACGGCTTATATATGGTGTTTTTGGCTCACTCACTCGGGCGGAATATGGCTTAGTTTTTGTGGTTTTGGCTTATTTGGTTGGGCGGAATAACGGCTTATATGGGTTGATTTTCAGCCTATTACTCGGGCAGAGTAACGACTTACTTTATGGTTTTTGGGCCGGGGAAATAGGGTGGATACCTAGCTGGGGGCTAAGGCTTACTTCTACCGGTTGGTTTTGTGTTTGGAGGAGATTTGGCAGAGTTTCGAGACTTTTTGAGGTGATCGCTCGCTATCTCACTTCTCTCTCTATTTCTCCAGCGTAACGAGAAGGCGGAGATTTTTTATCGATGAAAAGGTGTGTCGACTGAAGAGCTGAGAGCTTGTATTTATAGGCTGAACTGAGGACACGCTGGGAATTAAATTTCTTCTTCATGCATCAGCCGGGTTGTACACAGCGCTGGAGGAATTGCATTTTACGGCAAATGAAGGTGCACTGTTGAAGAAACTGGGCGCAGCTCTTCATAAAATTGGGCGCAACATGTGGGAATTGGGCGCCATGCCCAATTTTGGTGGTGGCCACGCCCATTTTGAAACTTTGCAATTTTTGTGCACTTTGGTCCCTGGAGTTCGTCCTTTTGCGCATCCTGCTTTGTCCTTTTGCACTTTTGACCCTGTAACTTGACATTTGTTAATGTTTTAACAGGTCTTGATATTTTATGTCATGTCACATACCAGGGGTACGAAATTGGGGTGTCTACAGAGCCCCTCAACGATGGAGTCTACGGGTAACCCGCAGCTTACTGAGTAGACGAACATCGTTGAGAAGAATAGACTCTCCAATTTCGTTCAATTACAAAACGAGCGAGAAAGATGCAACAGGTAGCAGTTATAATGCAGCAATTTATAATGTGAGACAAACCTCCATATCCTAGACATCTTTAGTCAGTTATAGCAGGTTATCGCAGTTTTTAAGCAGATATGCAAATTAAGTGCTCTGATGGTCGGACCTACTAAAGTAGGCTGCCTACGTATCCCTTAATAAAAGGAATCAGACCAAACGTAGTTCGGCCAAAACCTAAACCATCATTCATGCAACGGTCGTGCCTACTGAAATAGGCTGCCTACGTATCCTTATACAAGGAATCAGACCGAGACGTAGTTCATTCAGCTGGGGACCAAATGGTGCGGTGCAAGTGTTGCGGTGGTGCAAGTGCGGCAATGCTAAATGAGCAAGTGCATGCAAAGCTTTATCAAATGAGTGCTGCAAAGGTAAATAACGTGCTGTGTTTGGTCGCATCTACCGAGATAGACTGCCTACGTATCCTTAGCCAAGGAATCAGACCAATCGTAACTCGCCTGTGGCTGTGCGGAGTGAATTGTTTCCTAGGAACTCAGCCTCTACTGGAGAACAAGACCTTTCCCTATAAATCCGCGGCTGCGTACCCCTTAAAGGAAAGTTTCCCACACAGCCAAAATGTATGGAATGCATTGCCTCCTCAGGAACTCAGCCTTCAACGGAGAACAAGACCTTTCCCTATTAATCCGGGGATGTGTACCCCTTAAAGGAAAGTTTCCAAACATTAATCAAATGCACTGCTAAAAGAAAAAAATACTTTCCTTTTCTTACCCTTGCCATGCCCGTGCGACAAATTGTTGCTGCTGCTTGCTGCTTTACGCTGTTCTTTGCTGCTCTTGCTATACTTTGCTGAGGATTCTTCTTTTGTCACCGTTCCAGCCCTTGCTAGAAAATCTTTTCCCCTATTCTGCTTATGTTTTCGGCTTTAGCTAGAAAATTTTTCTTGATGCTACTGCATTTTTTTTACTGCTCCTTCTAACCTTGGTCAGAAATTTTCTTTTTCTTGCTGCAGCATCTCTTGGTACCAGCTGAGATCATCTTTTCTTTGCTGCTATTTTCTTTTCGCTCCATTTTCTAGCTTCAGCCGAAAATTTCTTCTTCTGCCGCCGCATTTTTCTTGTTGCATGTACCTGAAAATTTTTCTTTCTTGCACATGCATTTTCCCTTCTCCCAATTTTTTTTTTGTTTTTTTGTTCTTTTTTTTATTATGCATGCCTGCCACTTTTCTTTATTTGCATGCTTATTACCTCTTTTTGTTTTCTCTTTTTTTTTTTGGTCCGCCTGGATATTCTTCAGATTTGCTAGATTTTGGCACTGTTTGGCACTTTTGAAACATTCCTGGCTTTATTATTAATGCTTATGCATGTCCTATTTATGCCTAACTGATGTAATTAAGTAATGATGCATGAAATTTATATGATTTATTTTTGCGATGCATGATTAAACTAGTGGTCACTACTTGACCTTACTATGCATGATTTATACTATAAATACAGATGAGGCTACATGATGCATGCTTATGCTGCAGGGACATAGTGAATGCCATAAAAATATTTATTTTTCTGATTGATGGCATTTTATTTTCTTTTTAGCGCACCCCTAATGCAGCTTATTGGATAATAAATGCAAATGTTGGATGCATGTACTACTTTATTTAATGCAAATGTGATGCCTAAAAATTATGGGATGTTTATTAACATGATGCATGAGTATTATTTATTCTATCGTGCATGCAATAATGCAAAATGTAGTACATATTTTTAAGATGCAAAATGTATTTTTATAATGCCTAAAATGCAAAAATGTTTATCTATATGCAAAACAATACTTTTTTTTTTGTTTTTTTTTTGTTTTTTTTGTTTTTGAAAAAAGAACCTTTACAAACATTTACAATGCAATATAATTTTAGATGATGCAAAATAAATAAATAAAAAACACATGCAGACTCAAAACGCACGCACAAAGCAAAGCTATACCGACCTAACAGGTAATGGCACGCTGTTTCTCCAAAATGGATTTTAAAGGAATATACCTTCGGGTTTGAACAGGCTTCCCTTTTTCTCCTTTTTATTTTATTTTATGATATGCGGGGAGAGGAAAAGGCAGTCACTTCCTCATGTTCTCGGCCATACCATTGTTGCAGGGCTATTCTTGGCATAAGGCTATTCTCATAGCCCCCTGCATTTTCCTTCGCATAATCGAGGCAGGCGGCGGTGCATGGTCGGAACCCAGTCGCCCGTCTGCATTTCGGGACTATGGCGACGAGATGATGAATAGGGCGAGGACACTTCGATGCTTCTCATTACGATGAGATCGAGTCTTTTGTGCCTTGCGTAAGAAGTACATGGGCTCGGCCGGGCGGACGTCGCAAACATCGATGGACTGCTCCGGGGCTTAAGCTGCAAATGAAGGATAGTTTTGGGGGAAACAAAGGGGGTATAGGCAATAATAGATATGTACAGTCAATTAATGTATAACCTAAATTTCTTTAGCAATTATTCCTAAGTTGCACCTTAGAACCCGAAAATTTTATATTTTAGTGTTTTGATTGCGAGCTTCCTGTCGTGGTTTTTTTTTTCTTCTGTCAGTCGAGCCCATTTTCCTGCTGAAGATCTGGAGGTAGGATGCTGAGGTTCGAAGAGTGCCTTCCCTCTCCTTATTCTCCTGATATATATTTTTTATTTGGCTCTAACTTTTGCCTAGGCTGCCCTTTCGGGTTTTCTGCCTAGCGAGCCTTTATTATTATTATTTTTTACTTACTCTAATTTTTGCCTAGGCCGCCCTTTCGGGTTTTCAGCCTAGCGAGCCCTTATTTCTCCTTTTTATTTTCATTTATATATATATATATATATATATATATATATATATATATATATATATATATATATATATATATATATATATATTATTTTTTTTTTTATGTCCTAACTTTTGCCTAGGCCGCCCTTTCGGGTTTTCAACCTAGCGGGCTGGAGAGGGAAGCACTTGCCAGATAAGGTGGTTCGAGCAAAATACCTTTGAAGCTCGTTGAGATTGGAGGGTTGAACAAAGTCTTCTTTTTCCTGGCTTACGAGAAGTACGGCATCTCCTGACCGGATCTTTTTGAGAATATACGACACATCGTGGAAGAGAGTGGTAGCAGCCTTTTGATGAGTAGCCCCAGCATTTTTTTTTTGCACAGGCGACATGACATGATAGCAGTAGGTCTCCCAAGGGGTGGTGAATGAGGTCCTTTCTTGGTCTTCTACTGCCATTTTGATTTGAGTATAGCCCAAAGACATGGTCGGCCGAAGGATCGATTTTGTGGCAAGCAAGCTGCGTCTACCACAATATTGATATTGAGTAGAGGGAAATTATCTTTGGGTGGCCTTGTTGAGGTCGCGGAAGTTTACTGCAGATCCGGACCTTCTGTTGGGTTTGGGAATGGTCACTATATTAGACAACCAACCGGTATTCCCCCGTTTTTTACTCTTTTTTTTACCCGAATGAAGTTGGCGTGCGGTTGTTTCATGCTTTCTTTTTTTTAGCTTGTAGTGACCATTCTGGCTTGATGCGGTGGAGCTTTTGCTTGATCTGCTGAGCATCCGGACATGTGGGGATCCGGTGTTTGACTATGGCTGGGTCTACCCCCGACACATCTTCATAGGACCATGTAAACATTTCCACGAACTCTTTGAGGAGATCCATGAGTGTTATCCTTTTCAGAACCTTGTAGGGAGTTGCCGATTTTGATTCCTTTGATTTCATTGTCGGCCCAGTTGATAGTGGATCGGTTTTCGATTCTTTGTTGATGAATGATCTTTGTCCACAGTGCTCGATCGACTTTTCAAGCTCAAGCAAATAATCTTTATCTTTTGGGTCCTTTTAAATGACTCATCATTATAATTATTTAATGCGTCTTTAAATGTAGGTGCAACTAAGAAATAAGCAAAGACATTTAAATTATTATTAAAAGCAAACCGTACAGGGTTTATTACATTATTGAGGATCTGGGGTTTGAGATCCTCAACTTTAGGGAGCGGATCGGTAGATGACCAATCTGTAAAGCTAGGGAAAGGAATAGGGATAATATATCCAAGAAGCGGTCCACGGATCTAGCGTCAAAAGCGGGCCGGTTGTAGTATACTAGTTCTGCAGAGGCTTATTAGAAATAGACTCAAACTCACCAGGGAGGTTTTTTTTTTTTTTATAATAAGTGCCTTCATCCATCATACCCAGGAAGCTGTCCCCCAAATTTCCATTAGAAACTTCTCGGTTTAGAATTTTAAGCATCATGGTTTTCAAATTTTCGATGTCAGCCTCCATTTTGACGGGCGGGAAAGTTGAGTTTTGGTATATGCTGGTAGGATTAGGAAAGGCTGGGTTAATTTCTGGCTGCGGTGTCTGGTAAGGGTTTTGGGCAGGATATGGATATTGTGTTGGGTATGGATATTGGGCGGATATGGATATTGGGCGGGATAGGGATTTTAGATATGGATTTTGGGCGGATAGGGATATTGGGTTGGATAAGGATTCTGGGTAGGTTAGGGATATTGGGTTGGATAAGGATTTTGGATAGAATATGGATATTGGACTGGATAAGGACTTTGGGTATGATAGGGATACTGGGCTGGATAGGGATATTGGTTTGGATAAGGATTATGAGCTGGATATGGAGGGTGTGATGAAAAAAAAGGTTAAAATTTTGGTAATAATAGGTATTTGGTGGGTTGGTGTTTGGCTGGAAAATTGGATTTGGAGGAACATGGAAGGTTGATGCTTCTTAGGGGATTGCTCACTTTACATTTGCCATCTTTGCTCGGATCGTATTTTGTATTGATTACGCCCATGCGTCGATCACCGATACCTCTGCGTTACGATTTACTTACTACTTTCCCGTATCAACCGGCCGATTACTATCTCTCGCCTTTCATTCGGGCCAGGTTTCTGAGGAAAATGGGTTTTGGATGCATCAGAAGGCTGGCTGAAGGCTTTCTGGGTTTGGAGTAAAGCGTGCCTTTATTAGTATATTTTATTATTTATTATTATCCCTACAAATTGACCGGATAAGCACACTTAATTTTGCAGATCTCGGGACTTTTCCTGGGGCAGTGGATTCTTTCTCCAGTATAGGACCAACGTATTCCACGCCTTTCGACTCCACGAGATCGGGTGATCCCAGACGAAGGGCCTATACTCTTTTCGGGATCCACCATTCGAATGGTCTAGGTCGAGCATTAGAAAAATATATTAAATCAACCCCAGTGTATTTATTTATTTTTTTGACTTGCGCATTTTTTTTTGACTTGCGCACATTTTTTGTTGACTTGGACATTTTTTTTGACTTGCGCACATTTTTTTTTTTGGTGACCCACAATTTAAAATGCAAAAACCGGTCGGTCTTTGAAGTGTCACGAGAATCTATATGCAATCTAACGTTGGCTTATGCGAGGGTAGGCCGCCATGGTGTAGGGTAGCGATTCGAATATATTTATATGCGTATGTGCGTGTGTGCGGTATCTAAAAAGCAAAAAAAAATTTTTATATAAAAGCGAGAAAATAAAAGCAGATATGACATGTCATTCTTTGTTATTTATGGATTTTCTCGGCTTTTTAGTTTGAGCTGCAAGCAAGCATACCATCAAGAAATAGAAAGAAAAGCGGGAATCTATCTATTCCTACTAATTACAAATGTGTCATATATATATATATATATATATATATATATATATATATATATATATATATATATATATATATTTTTATTTTTTTTGCGGAATGAAAATAAAGCAAAATAAAATAATATATAAGGCCGAAAATGAGGAGATTTTAAAAATAAAGCCCCGACCCTTTTGTTGTGCTGCCCGGAAATTATTGCACATAAAATATTGCATATATATATATATATATATATATATATATATATATATATTGCATTTTTTTTGCATTTTTTTTTGAAAAATACGAATATTTTCAAGTATATCCGTAACAGTGTTTGAAATGAAACTGCTGCAATATGGACAATCATATCCACAAATATAGACACGGATGTTAAAGGAACGCAATATTCAACTGTTTAAATTAATATAACAAGCATACTTTAGCCAGAAACAAAAGGAAAAAAGTTTTGGTTACTGAGTCTAGTCCTCCATTTTTATTTATTAAAATAAAAACGATCTCCCAGCCAGTCGCCAGTGGGTTCGGGATGCGTGCTCCGCGCCCGCGCCTGCGGATGCAGTGACATCCACTGCTCTCGTTCCACCCACCCTTTTCTAGGGGAGGACGAAATCAAAGTGCGAGAGGAGTGTTGTCGGAATAGCGCGTTGGAATGCGCCTCTGTTGCCTTTAGTGGATTTTGATCAAATATGGGAGCTTTGGGTTTTCTATGTCAAGTTATCCCTTTTTTAGGGGATACCAGGATATAAGAATGCATCACCCTTCTATTCTCATTCTCCCTTTTTTAGGGGAAAACGTGAAAGTGCAAGGAGGAATATTGCAGCGCCCCCACTATGGATTTTATGAAGATAGCCTTATGGCCTATCTTGGATCACTATGGGTGCTTTGGGTTTTCTACGTCAAGTTATCCCTTTTTTAGGGGATACCAGGACATAGGAATACATCACCTTTCCATTCTCATTCTCCCTTTTTTAGGGGAGAACGGAAAAGTGCAAGGAAAGATGTTGCGAGACCCCACTGGATCCAAAATGTTTTAGAGTCGCCATCTTTATTTTAAGGCAAAAATAAAGCAAAACCAGAAAAAGAAAACCAGAGATAAAAAGCGGGTTCGGAGGCTAAGTTACGAGTTGGGAAGGTGCTAGGCACCCAACTCGCCCTTTCGGTCTCAAAACAGTTTTTGGCTAAAGTATGCTTTTTGTTATATTTATTTAACAGATAAATAAAGCATTAACTGCCTACAAATACATCTATTTGTCTACATTATTTACAGACTTGCAACTGTCTCTTTACAAATAATTACATATATACTTGAAAATATTTGGCCATAATAACGGCTCTATTACATAATATTTCCTAATCTAATCCGGGCAGCACAACGGCTTATATTGACTACATTGGGCCGGATTTTAAGTACTACTTTAAATAATAAATGAGCGGAAAAAGTAAATGGATAAATAAAATAACGCCCTTAAAGGTTTTTACCTTTTAGAGCGGGGTGTGCTCGCTCTGTCCTTCTCGGGAGAGGGAGACTTTTATTGCTGCTGCTGATGTGATTTGGGTAGAGTGACGGCTTATATATGGTGTTTTTGGCTCACTCACTCGGGCAGAATGACGGCTTAGTTTTTGTGGTTTTGGCTTATTTGGTTGGGCGGAATAACGGCTTATATGGGTTGATTTTCAACCTATTACTCGTGCAGAGTAACGACTTACTTTATGGTTTTTGGGCCGGGGAAATAGGGTGGATACCTAGCTGGGGGCTAAGGCTTACTTCTACCGGTTGGTTTTGTGTTTGGAGGAGATTTGGCAGAGTTTCGAGGCTTTTTGAGGTGATCGCTCGCTATCTCACTTCTCTCTCTATTTCTCCAGCGTAACGAGAACGCGGAGAATTTTTATCGATGAAAAGGTGTGTCGACTGAAGAGCTGAGAGCCTGTATTTATAGGCTAAACTGAGGACACGATGGGAATTAAATTTCTTCTTCATGCATCAGCCGGGTTGTACACAGCGCTGGAGGAATTGCATTTTACGACAAATGAAGGTGCACTGTTGAAGAAACTGGGCGCAGCTCTTCATAAAATTGGGCGCAACATGTGGGAATTGGGCGCCATGCCCAATTTTGGTGGTGGCCACGCCCATTTTGAAACTTTGCAATTTTTGTGCACTTTGGTCCCTGGAGTTCGTCCTTTTGCGCATCCTGCTTTGTCCTTTTGCACTTTTGACCCTGTAACTTGACATTTGTTAATGTTTTAACAGGTTTTGATATTTTATGTCATGTCACATACCAGGGGTACGAAATTGGGGTGTCTACATCAGGGTCTTCCTGATTCTTTCTAAGTTTATTTATATTTTGATTTAATTTTTGTTGGTCCACAATTATGCTCAAATAGGCTAGAGGGGGGGTGAATAGCTTATGATGCCATTTTAAAATATTTTCTTTGGGTATATTTAAAACGTAGATATAGTGGCATTTGCAGTTTAGCGTATTGAGCATGTCTGCCGGTAGAGGCTATCGGTAGACTTGCTCTAAGCAGAAGTATCAACTCTGCAGGTAAACTGCCAGTTAAATCAAAAGCCAGATGTAAAGAATTTAAGCAGCGGAAAGTAAAAAGGCTTTAGATTTGGAGAAGTCTTAAGTGGCTGTATACGAATATATGATCAGAACAACAGCACACTTAATACTTCTTTCAAATGCAAACTTAGGAGATCAATTGGAGAATAACTTTTCTAAGGATAAAATAATTAGTAAAAAGCTCATAGATATATAAAGACTGAGGGATAAAGTATTTGTAAGAACATATGAATTTATTCAAAGATAAATTGCATATTACATCAGCCTAAATATTCTATGTACAATTTCTGTATATGTCCTCCCAAACCTTAATCTTTACTTAATTATCCATTCATGAATATTTAAGCAATCGAGGGTAATAGGAGACCAAAAGAGAAACCGTTATGAGAAGAGAATTTTCAAGGTCATTCAGATAAAAGATATCTGAATGATTGAGTGCAGAGCACTCGGCCTTCCATGATGAATGATTATTGCACAATCAACAACATTTGTATTGGAATACAAATCTGAAGATATGAATGCAATATATACAGACAGCTCTTCATTTTTTTTCAGACATTATCTAACATCAATCTTCAGATCTTGATCTCTGTCTTATGAAGTTTCTGATCAATCTCTTTTCTTCTCCAAGCTTTTCTTCCTAGCAATCCTCATAGAGTGTCTTGCTAAGATCTAGATGGATTTACTGCAATCTTCGGTAGAGATCTGAGATGCTTTGGTGAGGACGACCTCATTGTAGATCTCTTTGTTTCTTTGAAGCTCTTAAGTGAGTTCTGATTTCAACTTCGCTTAGTGTGTGTATCTGTCACTCGTTGCTCATCCACTGTTTGTCTTGGGCAAGAGAAAGGATTTATATAGACTGGAGTCAGTGTGATCGTTGAGAGATGATGAATTGATGTTTCTATCCGTTTAGAGATATAGTTGTTGAAGTCTATCGTATAGAGATCTTTGTCCATGAGATCTTTGACTGTTTGGGGCAAAGATTTAGTCCTGTAGATCTTGGAACTTGTTGTCTGTCAGACTGTGTTGATAAGTCTTTGAAAAGTAGGTCTGATGTCTGATGCACTTTCAGGTGGTCTGTTCAATAAAGTAGTTCCTTTTTTACTTTATCAGACCACTTGAGTGAGAGAAAGTCTTGTAGCTTTAACTATGTCAGGCTTTCTGAGGCTTGAACATATTTGACTTTATTTGAACAGCTTTTATTTTTTTCTCTGTAGCACGTGCAAAATTAAGTCTGCCGGTGGGATGTTCGGGCCAGTGGAACAAGTCTTCTGATTCATGATAACTTATGCCTACTGGTGTGAACATTCTAACTTGTAGCATGTCTACTGGTAGTGAGTCTTCACGATGTTCTGATCTTATCACTGAAGGCTTTCGACATTGCTGCAAGTCTGCCGGTGCTTAGTGCATCTGAAGTGCTGGTCTGTTTGGTCATCATGTAGGAAGGTAGGACTTGATCAGGTTGCACCTAATCTAGTACCTATGTGATGTCACACGAGTTGCCACGCTAACCGGTACGCAGACCTTTTAGCCACTCGTGATGACTCACTGTAATGGGAATAAGCAAATCAATATTTATAGAATATGCACAGTGATAAGTAAATTATCAAGAAGCATATTCCAACAATCTCCTCCTATTTGCTTGGAACCATTACAAAATGACATATACAAAGCATTAAAGCATTTATCAAGACATAGTAATAACATACCCACAATGAATAATCATTTTATCTCAAGACATGTCTTATGTTGATAATTACATAAGCGATGGCTTTTGTATAGTCTACTATTGATATTACAGCCTCGATAAATCAAAGTACTGAACAGGTAAAGCAATAGTAAAAACAATTTAGATCACTTAGTATTTCTAAAAGAGGTTTGAACAGGATCTAAAAGGTTTTTAGAGTTCCTTTCTTGCATAGAAATTTTTATAAGGAATAGTTTTGGCAAGAAGGGACAGCAAATCCTGCTAATGAACTAGTCAAAAATAAACCTTGTAAGGGTTTGCTTTTGATACCAAGTTTTGAAAATAATTTAAATATTTATCTCAAAACGTTTTATATTTTTGTTGAAAAATGTAGAGTCTCTGTTGAAGGTAGAACTCAGCAGAGATGTTTGTAAAGTTTAGAGGATGTTTCAACAGAAGTGCCACAAAGGCTAGAACATGATTCACGCAGAATCAGTTTTAGGGAAATGATTGTCACATTGTGTGTGTTTTCTATTTGCTCTTGGTTTTGCATTTATTAGCGATTTTAGTTATGTCATAACTCTCCTTATGCCATAACTCTCCTCAATGGGTGCAAGCAAAAAGAAGTATTCTTGAAGGACGGTTGCAAGCAAAAAATAGGAAAAGATACTAGAAGGGATGGACAATAGATAGAGAAGATGACAAAAGAGAAAACGCCAATTGTGCATAAGAAATTGCCCAATATGCTCTTGGTTTTGCATTTATTAGCGATTTTAGTTATGTCATAACTCTCCTTATGTCATAACTCTCCTTCTTAATGGTTGCAAGCAAAAAGAAGTATTCTTGAAGGACGGTTGCAAGCAAAAAATAGGAAAAGATACTAGAAGGGATGGACAATAGATAAAGAAGATGACAAAAGAGAAAACGCCAAAAAAAAATGCAGGAAAGTACTAGCAAGTTTTAAATAGTACAAACTAATTTGAATCTCCAAAACTATCAGTGCTAGAATCTAAGGAATAGTTTCTATCCTGATCAGAAAAGCTTATGTTGCCGAATAATTCTCGAGTTATCAGCAGGTCTCCAGTAACAGGAAGACGTTCATCCTCGTGGACAGTGGAACGAATGGAATGGTAGGAGCACAGGAAATAGCTGATAATTCTAGCATACTTGTGAATACCAGACCCATTTACTTGTCTTTGTACGACGGATCGACAGATGAGGGAGAAGACAACTTCAGACCAATTGATGGGATGAGAATCAAGAACAGCAATGGTGAAGTTTCGAACCCTTCTGGTGTTGCTTGCTGAGCTTTCTTCGTGAAACAGAAGGCATCGACTCAAAATTTCACCAATACAGTACATATCCAAGGGATAATTGTTGATGTCCCATGTACTGTAGTCATCGCGAGAGTGATAGCCAGTACGGTGAAGCCAAGATTCGTTCAGAGTCGGATCGGCAAGGGATTCTGGTCCAGCAGAGGGAAGCTGGAAGACTCTTGATAGGCTTTTTGCATTGAGAACAACTTCAATGCCTCGAATGCGACCTTTGAAGCTGGAACCATCTCTTGTCAGTTGCATCCTTGAGTAGAACTCATCAACCAATTGAAGGCTATAGAATTCTTCGCGAAAAGAAAGGATGAAGACAAGTCCACTACTGTGAAGAAGATCTATAATCTTAGCTCCAACAGTATTGTCGAGGAGAAATTGTTCTCCTTGAATCGTGCGACGAAGAATGTAGGACTGAGAGCCTATTCTGGTTACGAATATAGATTCAGGGGGAACGAATGGGCTAGAGACGTTGTTGGAAGAAGAAGCGGCCATGAAGATTTTCTCAGGTGGAAAAGAAAAGGCACCGATTTTAATAATCGTACCAATTGTTGGAAGGGAAACAAAGGATAACGATGGAGAAATGTAAAATATTGCAATGTATATATATATTCAGTACTTTCTGAGAATGAGCAGGAAGAACACACTTTTGAAGAATCGTCGTTTGAGTATCCACTATAGAGTTGTAATGACTGTTATGTGAAACGACGAAGTAATTATGTCAAAGCTCTTATTAGGAGTGGACGTGTTTTCTTGGAAGGGCGGCGATTCATGATTACGATATTAAGTCATCTAGGGAGTCTTTTGATACAGATTGTGACTTAGATCGAGATATCTCAATATCCAGATGATAGATATCAATTATGGTAGAATCGGATGAAGAGAAGAAAATTTGTGTTGACATTGATAACCTTTTTAGAAAAATAATACGAGTTCAAAATACGAGCCTTTGAAGAAATGTGATATGTTTTGAAATTCTAAATTTTCAGAAGATAATTTATGAGGCATTCTGAATCATCTACACAATCCTCAGCAATCTCTCAAATATTTAGAAGTTTTTAGAATTTTAAATCAATTTTTAAAGAAATATTTCATAAAGTAGAATAAGTTTTTCAAAATAGTAACGAATTTTGTGTTCTTTGTTTTTAGAAGATAATTGTACGGGGCATTCTGAATCATCTACACAATCCTCAACAATCTCCCAAATTTCTTATAAGAACATAGAACAGTAAAAAGACATTTTGAAATTGATACCATTTTTTGGAAAAAAAATAAGAAGACTTCTTAAACATTTTGAAAAGTAATCAATAATTTCAAAGGATGTTTTAGGTTATAAATGCCTTCACAATGGAAAGAACAACAGAGATTGAAGTCTGCTGTTAATGGGATTGTGAACGGCAGAGGTGGAAGTCTGCAGTTCAAGTTTGACCAGCAGAGATTGAGGTCTGCTGTTACAACTGATAACTTTAAGGATGTATGCAGCAGTAATGAAAGTCTGCTGATACCAATTGATAACGGCTGATAGAGATGGAATGGTGAGAAATTTTGAACATTTCTGATGGTATCAATTCTTGAAGAGCGTGGTTATCAGTCTTTTGAACACACAGACGATGGTAGCCAATGTCTATTATACCAAATGAGTTTTGTGTTCAAGAAGGATGGAAGTCTACTGATGTTAATAGTCGAAAGATAGGTGATCAGTAAAATAGAGATTTAGGTATGCCGCTATTGAATGAATGAATGATAAGGGAGTCGGCATAGATGAGGGTCTGCTGATGAAAGTGATCAGCAGGAATAAAATCTGCTAATACAGGGTGTATATAGATAAGTTTCGCAGATAAGAAGGTTTTCTGAATATCCTTTTTGTCTTTTTCTTCAATGTTACACTTTGGCCCCTTCCTCGAAATCTTCACTAAAGTCTTCATAAATCACATAAATCCACCTAAAACCCTGAAACTCATAAAATAGCTCAAAAACACATATTAGTAGCCAAAAGCCTCATGGAATCGCTCAATTTAAGTCATAAAAGTACCCGATAAAGATGTATAAAATGTGTTTATCAATCACATTTTGAGTCCACAATTAAGGCCGAGCGTATTCCACACGCTTAAATGTTTTGAAACCACCCACTTTTCACGTAGCGGGGGAAAGGTCAAAAAACGGGGCACTCACACCACCATACCAAAAGCCCAAGCTATACCCAAAGTCAAAGCCAAAAAGCCTACCATACTCAAAACCAAAAGTCAATTATCCATCTAGAACCCACAGCCTGAAAAGCCAACCAACGATCAAATTATTGATCGCCTTTTTTCTGAAAAACCAGTTCCATGAAGAGACCTTAGACCTTAAAACAAATCCATCCCCAAAAATTTAAACGTTACACCTTGAATCAGTCGCGATCAACACCTCTGCTTCAATCAGTTATAATGTGACCTGAGTCGAAGATGGAATTCCTTGCTAAAACACACAAAAACATCAAAAGATAATTACCAAGTAGGGTCCATAAACCACCAAAACTGGTGATACTCGGCCATAAGGTGAACTCTGAATTCTGGCTCTCTTTCTTGTTCAGTAGAGTCATCCTCATATCCTGTGCCTTTGATTTTCTTCAAAAAAAAGAAGAGAAAAACAAGGGGCTTTCCCTCCATCCACTTCTAGGGTTATTCTCCATCCATATCCATAAAAATGTATCGATTGAATATGCTAGGGGTTTTCTATCTCATCTCAAAGAATTTGTTTATTGAGTCACCCTAGGGCTTTTCCCACCGAACTCATAAGTCTTGTCCATGCAGTCTCCTATCCCATGTTCCCTGAGCCATGAGTTGTTGATCATAACGAAAGATGCTCCGGTTAGGAAATCTTTGAAAAATCTGAGTCCCGCTACGAGCAAGATAAGAAAAGTTATTTTTGGACTTAGTATAAAGAGAACGCATTTTGGAAACACATATCGATCGAGAAAGTTCTGCCTCAGCCTTGCTGGGCAACGACTTCTTAGTATTGGATGACAGGATCACTTATTATGCCTAAATCTGAATCCAAGGTATCACTCATAACATATTGCAGAGTTGGTACACTACTATAGGGTCCCTCATGATTTCTACAAGCCGAGTGGATTTATTTTGGGTACACTTTGCCCCTACCTTCTTGTTGATGCCAGGCTAGTTGTCTACCGGTCTGTCTAGAATACCAAAGGTTGGAAACCTCTTTTTTTTTTTTTTTTTTTTTAAGCAAAGCAGGGCGGCACCTGCGGGAGTTTATTAAAAGAAAGAAAAGATACAAACTTGAGGGGACAACCTTACCCTTTCGACGGGGGACAAAGGAGCCTTACCTCGAAAAGAAATACAAAGCATTAGGTAACTCTAATGTAAGGAGTATGACAAGCATCAAGCAAAATAATACCCCGAAGAAAGTTAGGAAGAGCCGAAGAATCATCAAAAACAGAGTCTGTATGAGAGTCACAAGCGAAGTTAGCAAGACTATCTCAGCTTTGTTAGCTTCTGAAGCAATGAGAGAAAGAGAACCGCATCTCGATTGGGACTTTAGAATATCTCTCGACCATATAAGAGTGGATCCAAGGTAATTTGTGACCTTTGGAGAAGCCGTTGAAAAGAACTTTCGATCTGCTTTCAATGACAATCATAGAAACCCCGATCATGGAGCCATTTCACACCATAGAAGAGAGCTTTAAGTTCAGCCACCATATTCGAGCATTCTCCAAAAAAAAAAGAGTAAGCAAAAATACATTTACCCATGCAATCACGGACAAGACCACCCCCACCACTTAGACCAGGATTACCCCGGCTAGCTCCATCAGAGTTGAGTTTGAGGCGCGTGAGGAGGATTGATCCAAGCAACTTGATGAATCGTAACACGCTTTCTACGACCATAAGAGAGATGAGAATAATCCAAAAGCCCCGAAATGTGGTAGTTGGAAGCCACGAGGATAGACTGAAGATCATGAGAAATAGTTTTAATAATCACAGAATTAGAAATTTTGTGATTATCAAACACCACCGAGTTACGAGCTTTCCATATGTTCCAAAGAATTATAGATGGAAGAAGAGAGAAAGGTAATGCCTTATTATGAAGCCACCATGAGAAACACCTCTGACCAATAGAGCCTGAAGAAATGGGAACACCGAAGAGATTGTGGAAGTGATGCCAGATCGAGGAAGCGAAGCTGCTGAGAATAAACACATGCAGGAAAGTCTCACAGTGACCATCATCACAACAACGGCAGCGCGAAGCAATAGAAAAACCTTTTCTACAAATAGCTTCATCCAAAGGGAGTTTCTGGCCAAAAAGTCTCCATAAAAAATGCTAATATGGGCTGGCAAAGATTTATGCCAAATATACTCTGAAGAAAGCAACTTGGGCTGCGAATCTCGGAACAAATCAAATGCCGAGGATAGGGAAAAATTACCCGTAGCTGTAGCCAACCAAAAAGGCCGATCTTCAGAATTGTTGATCGAGATGTTTTGGTCTTTAATAAGAGCCAAGTTAGAGGGAGACAACACCGAAGAATTACTTAACAGCTCACTGACCGTCTTACTGGAACAATCCGGAGGCTTGATAAGCCGAGCATTAAATATCCAGTTATCAAACCAGGCTGAGCAAAGACCCTTGCCAATTATCCAAAATATGTGAGGATCAGCTATAGATCGAGCTTTTAACATTCTGGACCAGATATTGGAACCCCTCTTTGAAGAAATTAAGGATGGATGTTTCTCCCTACAATAGCGGGCTGAAAGGAAGGTAGACCAAAGATTCTTGGTAGTACGAAACCTCCACCAAAGCTTGACACCAAAAGCCTTTGAAATATCCACCATACTATGCACTCCAAGACCCCCTTCAGATTTGGGCTTACAACAAGTTTTCCAAGCTATCCAGTGGCTCTTATTTTTTCCATCAGCTTTGCCCCAGAAGAAATTAGAGCAAATTTTATCAATGAAATTGGAAACAGTGATCGGAGGATCCAGAGAGGCAAGTTGATAGCAAGCTATGGAATGAAGAACATGAAGAATGAGAGTAATTCTGCCCGCCGAGTTTAGCAAATTGCCAGCCCAAGAAGAGATTCGAGACTGTAATTTAGAAACGAGATCATCAAAATAAAATCGCTTCTTCCGACCAAAATAAAGAGGGCATCCAAGATAGTAGATGGGGAGAGATCCATAGCGAAACCCCAACAATTGAGAGATGGAAGATGAGCGAGGCAAATCAGTAGATGGAGCCATGTAAAAGGAGCTTTTAGATTCATTGACAAGTTGCCCAGAAACTTCCTCATAGTGTTTAATAGCAGTCTTGTGAAGCTTAATGGAATTTAGACTCCCATTACAAAAGATGATAATGTCGTCTGCGAAGGCTAGATGCGATATAACTGGAGCACCACTTATAGAAGAATAAATAGAATAGGCAGCCTGGTTCTGCAAGTTATTAAGAATCCTGCTAAAATAATCGGCAGAGATTATAAACAAACTTGGAGATAAAGGGTCACCTTGTCTAAGGCCCCTAGAAGAGGAGAAAAAGACTGAAGAGCTGCCATTTATAAGCATCGAGAACCAATTATCCGAGATAAGCCGCCAAACAAGGTCAATAAAAATCTCGTGAAATCCAAACTGCCTTAAAACTGAGATGAGAAACAGCCAAGAAACTCGGTCAAAAGCCTTAGCCATATCGAGCTTAAGAACAACATTAGAGCCAGAGACTTTCTTCCCCAAAAAGCACATAAGCTCCTGAGCCAGTAAAATGTTATCTTGAATAACTCGGCCTTTAGTGAAAGCACTCTGATTTTCTGAAATGATGTGAGGAAGGATGGAAGCCAGACGAGATGAGAGAATTTTTGAAATAACTTTGTTGCAGAAGTTACAGAGGCTTATGGGCCGAAGATCCTTAAAAGAGATTGGATTGGCTATCTTTGGAATGGCTACAAGTAAAGTGCTGGACCAAGACTTCGGGAGGGAAAAGCCCGAGAAAAACTCGAGAATAGCTTCACAAAAGTCCACCTGAATGATATCCCAGCAATAGGAATAAAATTTACCTGAAAACCCATCAGGACCAGCTGCGCTATCTCCACAAAGTTGGAAAACTGCCTTCTTAATTTCCGAACTAGTGGGAGGGGAAATAAGGAAATCATTCAATCATACGTAATGAGCCGAGGAATAATGCTAGAATTAATAGCGAAGTGGTTGTTCCATCGGTTAAGCTGGGAGGAGAAGTAATCAATGGCTCCTTGTTTAGTATCCCGATCCACACTAAGAGTCTGCCCATGAATATCCTGAATCGAGTGGAGGAAAAGACGACGTTGTTTCTGTTTGACTGTGGCATGAAACAATTTAGAATTTCCTTGACCCTCTTTCAACCATTTGATCTTAGACTTTTGCTTCCAGTATCGCTCTTCATTACAGATACAAGATCGAAGGGCAGCCTGGGCAGCCATGAGATTTTCTCGATTAGAAGAAGATGCATTAAGCTCAAACAATAATTCTTTTTCAAGAACGTCTTCCTCAGCCTTGCGAAGGTTTTCAAATATGTTACCAAAAATAGCTTTATTCCACACCTTGAGGATCGTCTTTAACAATCTTAAGTTTACGAGAGAACCGAATCATAGGACGACCTTCAACATTGGCGTTCCAAGCATTGGCAACCGTAGATTTAAAAGAGGCATGGCCTGTCCAAGCATTAATAAATCGAAAAGAAGAAGGCCCTCGAGCAGCTTGACGTGTGATAGAAGCAAGAAGAGGGGAGTGATCTGAGCAGGTCCTGTTAAGATGCTGAATTGAGATTGTCGGATAAATGTCTAACCATTCTGCATTACATAAGATTCTGTCTATCCGTTCATGTATCGTAGCATTACCTTCTCTCTTATTCCACCAAGTATAAGCACTTCCAGAATACCCAAGATCTAATAATCCCGTGGCAGCTAAACAGGCATGAAAATCAAGAGCCCCGTGACGGTCCCAACCTACTCCGCCCGATTTTTCAGATGGGTGGAGAATAATGTTAAAGTCACCCCCCACAATCCACGGGGTATTTGAAAAGGAGGAGCTTAACGCTATCAAATCATCCCAGAGATTTTTACGCTCATCAGTTGTGCATTTGGCATAAACGCAAGAAAGAATTGCATGCTGAGGCCAAGAAAAATGTTGGATCTGAATAGAGACTTGTTGAGGAGATTCGTTAAGTATATGACAAGTAAAAGAAGATTTAACGAAGATCCAAATTGAACTAGAAGAATTAGAAGCGGAGAACCTGAAATGGAGGCGGCGAGTAATGAGAGCAACTTTGTCCATTTGTAACATAGGCTCGAACACAGCAACTATAGAAATCTTGTGCAACTTAACAAGCAATTTAAGGCGGCTTACAGAGGGATCATTACCAATTCCCCTTATATTCCAAAAAAGGATCTTAATATCCATAAACATTTATTGAGAGGTGCCCTTGGATGGCTTTGAAGCCTGTGATCGCGTGAACCTTGCGGTATTGGGAAGAGGGGGCTTTTTTGACGGCTTAGACGGGGCCGTGGGATGTTCAATGTTAAGGGCACTAAGAGAAGAATTTTCTTCTGATTCCGTCTCCAATACCTCTAGAGCTGCAAACCTGTTGGGTGAAAGATGAATGGCAGGCGGGTCATCATCAACAGTTTGGTCTAGGTGAGAGTCAGATTGAGCAAAAGGGATCTCCGTGTCACTTTGGACATTAGCTTCTTTATTTTTAGCACAAGAAGAAGGATTAATTGTATCATCAGCTTTATCATCATTTGAAGGAGGCTTAGTAGGATCGGTGCGAGCTTCAACTGTGGGGCTTTGTGGGGGAGGCTCAGAATTAGCGTTGTCATTAGGGTTTGAGGGATCAGAATGGGGAGTGGAAGTTTCAGCTTGGGCTGCAGAAGCTGGGATCTCCTTGTCAATGTGCATGGCATTATCACATGCAACTTTCTTAGGGGTCCATCTTTGACGAGGGGGGGGCTGAGGGATATCTTGATGGTGTGGCTTAACTGGATCTGAGCGAGGAAGATCTGGATGTTTTAGTCGACATGTGAGATCACTATGACCTTGTCGAAAACAATGAGAGCAATAAAGAAGGTTTGTTCTCAGCTTCAATGGGCTGCCAAAAGCTAGGGAACAGATTGCCACAATCGATCCAAATACGAGATGGACAAGGCTTTAGCATATCAATCTCAATACAAATACGAGCGACACTAGGCCGTGAAAGATTTATTGTTGGTGATCAAGCATGAGAGGTTTACCAACTAAGGAGGCTAGAGAGAATAAAGCAGTTTTGTTAAACAGATGGATCGGGTAGACGAAAACAGGCCGCATGGGACTATAGAACTCTCCACATCAGGTCTGAAATCAGGAGTCCATTTGAATACACGCATAGGGTATTTGCCAAGGTACCAGTGATCCTTAATCCAAAGCCGCTGATAATCTTCATTGCTGCCAGTTTGAATGAGTATGTGTTTAGAGTCCATGTGACCAATTGAGAAGGCTGTTTTGAGACCAATAGTATTGAAGTATTTACGAGTGGCTTCCATTGATGGCCTTCCATGTGAGAACTTACCAACCAAGGCAAAACGGAATGGGGCTGCTAGTGTTTCAATAATTTCTTACAATGTTAGACTATTTGTTTCGCTTTGGCGTCACGTCGGGTTCTCTAAGTTCTATCAGATCTTGCTGCTTGACCGCCGTGTTATCTCATCCTATGGGCCAGTTTTTTAACCCCTCCTTACTTTCTTTGCCAAAAACCATGATATTTTGTTATTAAGTCAAAAGAAAGAAATGGAAGCCCTCCATTAAATTTCTTCACCGAGAAAACCCCACCAGATACCAAAAACCAAACAAACTTATATATGTCACACTTCCAACGATTGCGGCTAAAGCTTCAAGTAAACCCCAACAAAAACAACAACCTCAGCCATTTCACTCACCAGCCAAGAATTAGAGTGTGTTTGTAAAAGATAATTTAGTTTTGCTTTAAAAAAGGAGGTCAATCACGTACATGTACTATTAACTAGTGTTTGCATATAAACTGAATTGCAAAGTAATGGAGTTGATAATTTAGCAACATTATTTCGCACCACTATATATGATCTTGAAACATTTCCTCGGACATTTCATCGGCTTTATCGCTGCCCCTCGTGATTTTAAAAATCGTGATCGCTTTCCTATGCTAGGGAAAGCACCTTTTAAAAGGTTGCATCGCTTTCCCTATGCTAGGGAAATCACGTTTTAAAAGGTAGCCTCGTTTTCCCTATGCTGGGGAAAACGCATTTTAAAAGGTTGCATCGCTTTCCTGCCGAGGAAAACGGTTTTTGTTGCATCGCTTTCCTATGTGGGGAAAGCACGCTTTTAAAAGGTTGCATCGTTTTTCTTATGCTGGGGAAAGCGCGTTTTAAAATGTAGCCTCATTTTCCCTATGCTAGGGAAAGCACGTTTTAAAAGGTTGCATCATTTTCCCTATGCTGGGAAAGCGTGTTTTAAAAGGTTACATCGCTTTCCCTATGCTGGGGAAAGCGCGTTTTAAAAGGTTGCATCGTTTTCCCTATGCTGGGGGAGACGCGCTTTTAAAGGTTGCATCGTTTTTCTTATGTTGGGGGAGACACGTTTTTAAAGGTTGCATCGTTTTTCCCATGCCGGGAAAACGCTGCTTTTTAAAGGTTGCATCAGCTCCTATGCTGAAAACGTGTTTTAAAGGTTGAATCGTTTTCCCTATGCTGGGGAAAGCGCGTTTTAAAAGGTTGCATCGCTTTCCCTATGCTGGGAAAAGCGTGTTTTAAAAGATAGCCTCGTTTTCCCTATGCTGGGGAAAACGCGTTTTAAAAAGTTGAATCGCTTTCTCTATGATGGGGAATGCGCGTTTTAAAAGGTTGCATCACTTTCCATATGCTGGGGAAAGCACATTTTGAAAGGTTGCATCGCTTTTCCTATGTTGGGGAAAGCGCTGCTTAAAGGTTACACTTTGCCGTCGGGAAACGCCGCTTTTAAAGGTTGCATCATTTTTCCTATGCGGGGAAAACACGCTTTAAGTTGTTGCATCAAGCCTTTATGCTAGGAAAGCACGCTTTAAAAAGGTTGCATCGCTTTTCCCATGTTGGGGAAACACGCTTTTAAAGGTTGCATCGCTTTCCCTATGTTGAGGGAAACACGCTTTAAAAGTCGCATCGCTCTTACCGAGGGGAACGCGTTTTTAAAGGCTGCATCATTTTCCCTATACTGGGGAAATCGCGTTTTAAAAGGTTGCATCGTTTTCCTTATGCAAAGGGAAACGCGTTTTTAAAAGTTTCATCATTTTCCCTATGCTGGTGAAAGCGCGTTTTACAAGGTCGCATCGTTTTGCCTATGCTGGACGAAACGCATACGTGGTCCCACCATTTTTGCCTATGCTGGGCAAAACGTACCATCTATCCCACCCAGTGCTTGTTGTTTGCTGAGGCTGAACTACGTTTGGTCTAATTCCTAAGAAAGGGATTAGTAGGTGCGACCATCGAGCATTTAATTTGCATATCTACTTAAAAACTACGATAACCAACTATTACCAACTAAATATGTTTAGGGTAGATTTGAACCGCATCCAAACCGTTGCATTATAACTATCGCCTATTGCATTCTCCCTATTATAATTTCCAAGAAATTTGTGGGGTCTAT
>CM028380.1:104933946-104995040 GCA_013146195.2 Codonopsis lanceolata | reverse complement strand
ACACTAAAATGAGCGTCGTAATCGCGGACCATAAGATCCCTTCGTCCCTCTATTTGTCTCAACACTAACACTTAGCTCGGTAACATCTTCAATGGGCGAAGATAAGTCTACAAAATCCACCAAAGCATTGGCCTCTGTCTCGGCAAAGGGAGAACCCCTTGACGTTTCTTCAGGAGAAGAGGACATGTCGGCGAGAAACCTCGGGGTTGGCGAAGGACACACAATTGTCAAGGCCCAACAAATCCCCCTAGACCATGGTAAAGGCAGTGTATGGTGAGGCCCAACATAACCAGGGAAGTAGGCTCCTGATCACTAATGGCCTCACCTTGTCAGACAAATCGTCAGAGCTCGAAGAGCTACTGGAAGAGGAAGGATCAAGAATGTAATAGGGAGGCCATAGCATTTTCGAACAAATAGAAAACAAGACCAAGGGAAAAATAGAAAAGGTAAGTCTGGGGATTACCGTGATACAAACGAAGAAATAGTCTGATTCTCCGCCGGAAACCTAAGCAAGTTCGGAGCCTCCCGAAAACACCACAATTTGTCGAATAACAATTAGGAAAGGAAAAGCGGGAAAATGAGTGTCCTCACCGAAATATCACTGACACAAGAAAAAGGAAGTAGGACACTTACTGGGTTAAGGAACAAGGGAAGACACAAAGGATCCCTGGAAAAAATCTCGTTGGAACTCACTTGAATGCAACGAAGAGAGAAGAAAAAGAACGGTGTGAAGAATGAAAAGCAGTAAAAGTAAAGAGGATGAAAATGGAGGCTATAAATACTAGATTCAAAGCAACGCCATTTTCAAAACCCGGTCAAGCCCACGAGCATTCCCAAGGAACATTTAGGGGCATCAAGGTAAGTATTGAAAGAGAAGGGGAGGACGGCGCAATTTCCAGATTCTCCTATGCACGTTGTCGCTTCCCTGTGGAGCCACATGTCCCTTATCCACAATCGGCCAGACCCGCGATGCGCTTCTGGATCGGGTCGACCGCATGACGCTCCGGCCTATCTTCCTTACTTCTTCCAGCCCATTTCCTCTCACACTCCCTCATGCCTTCAGCCCATTTGACCCCTGGTTTGACCCGCGTATCCATCACCTGGGATGTCCTTGATCCAAGCTGTACCCCGCCCCCTTTTCCTTCCCTTTTTTGCCCCCAATTCTTTCTTGTCCTCCCTATTATGCCTCCTGCCTTCATTGTGACTCCATTGCTTTCTCTTTTAGTGCAGGCGACCTCCATTTGATTTCTAAGTCCCCATTTTGGGACATTGCTCCCAAATGGGGCACCAGCCCCATTTTACCCAAAAATTCTTCAATTCCTCCATTGCTTGATCACCATTGAAGGTTTGGAGCTTCAAATCAAGGGCCAAAGAAGCATCTACAAAAGATTTCAACCTCGGATTCGCAATTCTTCTGTTTAATTCTTTCAACTTATATTTTTAGATATTTGTTATGATTTCTAGGGTTGATTAATTTTGTAAATATTGAATTGGTTTATGTTTAATTTATTTATGGAATGAAATTAATTTTCTATGTCCAATGTAGTGTATTAATTTAATCTATCTCTTTATTTAGTACACATTCATGTTAGGTTATTATTTTGTGAACTTAATGCTTTTAATTATTTGGCCAATAATTAAATGATTTTAGAAATATTTAGGATCCGTGAGAGCTACCTTTATATTTTGGACCAATCACTTTAATAGTTGGTGTTTTGTGACACACACCAATAGCCACTGTGAGACTAGGTTTGACACGCGATCGAACCACCTTAGCCATTCGCGAGTTCGGGGATCTTAGGGTTGACTATAAGATGCGAGAGCCTGTGAGTGCCTTGATTTTTGACCTTTCCCCCGCTGCATGAGGAAGTGGGTGGTTTCAAAACCTTTAAAAACGCGTGGAATATGCTTGGCCTCAATTGTGAACTCAAAATGTGATCAACAGAGTTGCCATCTTTATTTTAAGGAAAAACAAAGAAACACCAAAGGTAACCAGATTTGTAAAGGGTTCAGAGGCTAAGTTACAAAGTGGGAAGGGGTAGGCACCCAACTCGCCCTTTCGGTCTCAAAATAATTTTTGGCTTAAATATGCTTTTTTATATTTATTTAACAACTGAAATAAAGCATTAAATATACATATATATTTGCATGCATATAAGGAAATTATTACAGAACTTACAACAGTCTCCTTCTTGGAGTCACAAATACATTTAAATATTTGGCCATAATAACGACTCTTTTTAGTGCTATTTTCCATAAAATTTCGGTGCATAACTGCTTATTTTCTTACATTGGGCTAATCTAAATAACACTTATATATATATATATATATATATATATATATATATATATATATATATATATATATATATATATATATATATATATAAACTTGAAATAGCCTACCTCTTGAAGCGTGGGGGGCCCGTACCAACTAGCTTCTGGTAGGTTTTAGGGTGTGTTCACTCTATCTTTTAGGGAGAGGGAGTCTTTTGTTGTTCCTTTGTTGTTGCGGGGATTTGGGCAGAGTGACTGTTTCTTTTAGTTACTTTTTGCCTCGGGATCCAGGCGGTACAACTGCTTGCTTTGCTGACGTTGTTTGCTTCGGCATCGAATCGAGGCGAGCAATTGCTTGCTTTTTACTGATTTGACGTCTGGATTCGGGCAGGGCAACTGTTCTTTTTGTGATTTTTGGATCGGTGGAATAGGGCGGAATCCTAGCAAGGTAACTAGGTTTCACTTTGCCCAGTGCGTTTTAGTGTTTGAGGGAGATTTGGCAAAGCTTCGGGGCTAGAGAGAGAAATTCTCTCGGCTTTCTTCTCAATTGCACGGTGAACTCATTGCGAAACTGTGTTTTCTCACTGTGTGTCGAATGTCTGAATTCAAAAGCCGGATGCCTCTATTTATAGGCTGAGAGTGAGGATTCCTTCGTTGTTAAGTTTTACTTTATGTGCTTCATCGGCTTGTACCGCATGCTGAGAAGATTTCACCAAAAGCAAATTGCTATAGTACCTTTGGTACTGTTGGGTGCCGCCCATAGGGGATGTGGGCGTCGCGCCCAAGGTGGCTGTGGGCGGCGCCCAGGGCCATTTTCCCTTGATTTTTGGCACTTAGGTCCCCTGCATTTCATTGTTCATGCATTCTACTTTTTCTTTTACATTTTGACCACGTAACTTGACATTCGTTAGTTTTTAACGAGTTCTTGATATTTCATGTCATGTTACATACCGAGAGTCGAAATTGGGGTGTCTACAGATCCCCTAAATGATGGAGTTTACGGGTAAACCGAAACTTACCAAGTAAACGAACATCCTTGATAAGAAATAGACCCCCAAATTTCATAGAAATTATAATAGGGAGGAATGCAATAGGTGATAGTTATAATGCAACAGTTTAGGATGCAGTTCAAATCTCACATACCCTAAACATATTTAGTTAGTAATAGTTGGTTATCGTAGTTTTTAAGTAGATATGCAAATTAAATGCTCTGATGGTCGCACCTACTAATCCCTTTCTCAGGAATTAGACCGAACGTAGTTCAGCCTCAGCAAACAACAAGCACTGGGTGGGATAGATGGTACGTTTTGTCCAGCATAGGCAAAACTGGTGGGACCACGTATGCGTTTCGTCCAGCATAGGCAAAACGATTCGACCTTGTAAAACGCGCTTTCACCAGCATAGGGAAAACGATGAAACTTGCGTTTCCCCTGCATAAGGAAAACGATGCAACCTTTTAAAATGCGATTTCCCCAGCATAGGGAAAATGATGCAGCCTTTAAAAACGCGTTCCCCTCAACATAAGGAAAACGATGCAGCTTTTAAAAACGTGTTTCCCTCAACATAGGGAAAACGATGCAATGTTTAAAACGCGTTTCCCCCAGCATGGGAAAATGATGCAACCTTTTAAAACGTGTTTTCCCTAGCATAGGGAAAACGATGCAACCTTTTAAAACGTGTTTTCCCCAGCTTAGGAAAAATGATGCAACCTTTAAAACACGTTTCCCCCAGCATAGGGAAAACGATGTAACCTTTTAAAACGCGCTTTCCCCAACATAGGGAAAGCGATGCAACCTTTCAAAATGTGCTTTCCCCAGCATATGGAAAGCGATGCAACCTTTTAAAATGCGCTTTCCCCCAGCATAGAGAAAGCGATTCAACTTTTTAAAACGCGTTTTCCCCACTATAGGGAAAACGAGGGTATCTTTTAAAACACGCTTTTCCCAGCATAGGGAAAGCGATGCAACCTTTTAAAGCGCGCTTTCCCCAGCATAGGGAAAACGATTCAATCTTTTAAAACACATTTTTCCCAGCATAGGGAAAGCGATGCAACCTTTTAAAATGCGTTTTCCACAGCATAGGGAAAACGATGCAACCTTTAAAAACGTGTCTCCCCCAACATAAGGAAAACGATGCAACCTTTAAAAGCGCGTCTCCCCCAGCATAGGGAAAACGATGCAACCTTTTAAAACGCGCTTTCCCCAGCATAGGGAAAGCGATGTAACCTTTTAAAACACGTTTTTCCCAACATAGGGAAAATGATACAACCTTTTAAAACTTGCTTTCCCTAGCATAGGTAGGGAAAGTGATGCATCTTTTTAAAACACGTTTTCCCTAGTATAGGGAAAACGAGGCTACATTTTAAAACGCGCTTTCCACAGCATAAGAAAAACGATGCAACCTTTTAAAACGTGCTTTCCCCAACATAGGGAAAGCGATGCAACCTTTTAAAACGCGTTTTCCTCAGCATAGGGAAAGCGATGCAACCTTTTAAAATGCGTTTTCCCCAGCATAGGGAAAACAAGGCTACCTTTTAAAACGTGCTTTCCCCAGCATAGGGAAAGCGATGCAACCTTTAAAAATGCGTTTTCCCTAGCATAGGGAAAACGATGCGATTTTTTAAAATGCAGGGACGACGATAAGGCCAGTAAAATGTGCAGGAAATGTTTCGAGATCAGATATAGTGGTGCGAAATAATGTTGCTAAATTATCAACTCCATTACTTTGCAATTTAGTTTATATGCAAACACTAGTTAATAGTACATGTATGTGATTGACCTCCTTTTTTTAAGCAAAACTAAATTATCTTTTACAAACACACTCTACTTCTTGGCTGGTGAGTGAAATGGCTGAGGTTGTTGTTTTTGTTGGGGTTTACTTGAAGCTTTAGCCGCAATCGTTGGAGGTGTGACATATATAAGTTTGTTTGGTTTTTGGTATCTGGTGGGGTTTTCTCGGTGAAGAAATTTAATGGAGGGCTTCCATTTCTTTCTTTTGACTTAATAACAAAATATCATGGTTTTTGGCAAAGAAAGTAAGGAGGGGTTAAAAACTGGCCCATAGGATGAGATAACACGGCGGTCAAGCAGCAAGATCTGATAGAACTTAGAGAACCCGACGTGACGCCAAAGCGAAACAAATAGTCTAACATTGTAAGTGAGGTTTCCAACCTTTGGTATTCTAGACAGACCGGTAGACAACTAGTCTGGCATCAACAGGAAGGTAGGGGCAAAGTGTACCCAAAATAAATCCACTCGGCTTGTAGAAATCATGAGGGACCCTATAGTAGTGTACCAACTCTGCAATATGTTATGAGTGATACCTTGGATTCAGATTTGGGCATAATAAGTGATCCTGTCATCCAATACTAAGAAGTCGTTGCCCAGCAAGGCTGAGGCAGAACTTTCTCGATCGATATGTGTTTCCAAAATGCGTTCTCTTTATACTAAGTCCAAAAATACTTTTCTTATCTTGCTCGTAGCGGGACTCAGATTTTTCAAAGATTTCTTAACCGGAGCATCTTTCGTTATGATCAACAACTCATGGCTCAGGGAACATGGGATAGGAGACTGCATGGACAAGACTTATGAGTTCGGTGGGAAAAGCCCTAGGGTGACTCAATCAACAAATTCTTTGAGATGAGATAGAAAGCCCCTAACATATTCAATCGATACATTTTCATGGATATGGATGGCGAATAACCCTAGAAGTGGATGGAGGGAAAGCACCTTGTTTTTCTCTTCTTTTTTTTGAAGAGAAAATCAAAGGCACATGATATGAGGATGACTCTACTGAACAAGAAAGAGAGCCAGAATTCAGAGTTCACCTTATGGCCGAGTATCACCAGTTTTGGTGGTTTATGCACCCTACTTGGTAATTATCTTTTGATGTTTTTGTGTGTTTTAGCAAGGAATTCCATCTTCGACTCAGGTCACATTATAACTGATTGAAGCAGAGGTGTTGATCGTGACTGATTCAAGGTGTAACGTTTAAATTTTTGGGGATGGATTTGTTTTAAGGTCTAAGGTCTCTTCATGGAACTGGTTTTTCAGAAAAAAGGCGATCAATAGTTTGATCATTGGTTGGCTTTTCAGGCTGTGGGTTCTAGATGGATAATTGACTTTTGGTTTTGAGTATGGTAGGCTTTTTGGCTTTGACTTTGGGTATAGCTTGGGCTTTTGGTATGGTGGTGTGAGTGCCCCGTTTTTTGACCTTTCCCCCGCTACGTGAAAAGTGGGTGGTTTCAAAACATTTAAGTGTGCGGAATACGCTCGGCCTTAATTGTGGACTCAAAATGTGATTGATAAACGCATTTTATACATCTTTATCAGGTACTTTTATGACTTAAATTAAGCGATTCCATGAGGCTTTTGGCTACTGATATGTGTTTTTGAGCTATTTTATGAGTTTCAGGGTTTTAGGTGGATTTATGTGATTTATGAAGACTTTAGTGAAGATTTCGAGGAAGGGGCCAAAGTGCAACATTGAAGAAAAAGACAAAAAGGATATTCAGCAAACCTTCTTATCTGCAAAACTTATCTATATACACCCTGTATTAGCAGATTTTATTCCTGCTGATCACTTTCATCAGTAGATCCTCATCTATGTCGACTCTTTTGTCATTCATTCATTCAATAGCGGCATACCTAAATTTTTATTTTACTGATCACCTATCTTTCGACTATTAACATCAGTAGACTTCCATCCTTCTTGAACACAAAACTCATTTGGTATAATAGCCATTGGCTACCATCGTCTGTGTGTTCAAAAGACTGATAACCACGCTCTTCAAGAATTGATGCCAGCAGAAATGTTCAAAATTTCTCACCATTCCATCTCTATCAGTCGTTATCAATTGGTATCAGCAGACTTTCATTACTGCTGCATACATCCTTAAGGTTTTCAGTTGTAACAGCAGACCTCAATCTCTGCTGGTCAAACTTGAACTGCAGACTTCCACCTCTGTCGTTCACAATCCCATTAACATCAGACTTCAATCTCTGTTGTTCTTTCCATTGTGAAGGCATTTATAACCTAAAACATCCTTTGAAATTATTGATTACTTTTCAAAATGTTTAAGAAGTCTTCTTATTTTTTTTTCCAAAAAATGGTATCAATTTCAAAATGTCTTTTTACTGTTCTATGTTCTTATAAGAAATTTGGGAGATTGCTGAGGATTGTGTAGATGATTCAGAATGCCCCGTACAATTATCTTCTAAAAACAAAGAACACAAAATTCCTTACTATTTTGAAAAACTTATTCTACTTTATGAAATATTTCTTTAAAAATTGATTTAAAATTCTAAAAACTTCTAAATATTTGAGAGATTGCTGAGGATTGTGTAGATGATTCAGAATGCCTCATAAATTATCTTCTGAAAATTTAGAATTTCAAAACATATCACATTTCTTCAAAGGCTCGTATTTTGAACTCGTATTATTTTTCTAAAAAGGTTATCAATGTCAACACAAATTTTCTTCTCTTCATCCAGTACTCTCTACCATAATTGATATCTATCATCTGGATATTGAGATATCTCGATCTAAGTCACAATCTGTATCAAAAGACTCCCTAGATGACTTAATATCGTAATCATGAATCACCGCCCTTCCAAGAAAACACGTCCACTCCTAATAAGAGCTTTGACATAATTACTTCGCCGTTTCACATAACAGTCATTACAGCTCTATAGTGGATACTCAAACGACGATTCTTCAAAAGTGTGTTCTTCCTGCTCATTCTCAGAAAGTACTGAATATATATATACATTGCAATATTTTACATTTCTCCATCGTTATCCCTTGTTTCCCTTCCAACAATTAGTACGATTATTAATATTGGTGCCTTTTCTTTTCCACCTGAGAAAATCTTCATGGCCACTTCTTCTTCCAACAGCGTCTCTAGCCCAATCGCTCCCCCTGAATCTATATTCGTAACCAGAATAGGCTCTCAGTCCTACATTCTTGGTCGCACGATTCAAGGAGAACAATTTCTCCTCGACAATACTGTTGGAGCTAAGATTATAGATCTTCTTCACAGTAGTGGACTCGTCTTCATCCTTTCTTTTCGTGAAGAATTCTATAGCCTTCAATCGGTTGATGAGTTCTACTCAAGGATGCAACTGACAAGAGATGGTTCCAGCTTCAAAGGTCGCATTCGAGGCATTGAAGTTGTTCGTAATGCAGAAAGCCTATCAAGAGTCTTCTAGCTTCCCTCTGCTGGACCAGAATCCCTTGCCGATCCGACTCTGAACGACTCTTGGCTTCACCGTACTGGCTACCATTCTCGTGATGACTACAGTACATGGGACATCAACAATTATCCCTTGGATATGTACTGTATTGGTGAAATTTTGAGTCGATGCCTTTTGTTTCACGAAGCAAGCTCAGCAAGCAACACCAGAAGGGTTCGAAACTTCACCATTTCTGTTCTTGATTCTCATCCCATCAATTGGTCTGAAGTTGTCTTCTCCCTCATCTGCCGATCTGTCGTACAAAGACAAGTAAATGGGTCTAGTATTCACAAGTATGCTAGAATTATCAGCTATTTCCTGTGCTCCTACCATTCCATTCGTTCCACTGTCCACGAGGATGAACGTCTTCCTGTTACTAGAGACCTGCTGATAACTCGAGAATTATTCGGCAACATAAGCTTTTCTGATCAGGATAGAAACTATTCCTTAGATTCTAGCACTGATAGTTTTGGAGATTCAAATTAGTTTGTACTATTTAAAACTTGCTAGTACTTTCCTGCATTTTTTTGGCGTTTTCTCTTTTGTCATCTTCTTTATCTATTGTCCATCCCTTCTAGTATCTTTTCCTATTTTTTGCTTGCAACCGTCCTTCAAGAATACTTCTTTTTGCTTGCAACCATTAAGAAGGAGAGTTATGACATAAGGAGGAGAGGTATGACATAAGGAGAGTTATGACATAACTAAAATCGCTAATAAATGCAAAACCAATAGCATATTGGGCAATTTCTTTTGCACAATTGGCGTTTTCTCTTTTGTCATCTTCTCTATCTATTGTCCATCCCTTCTAGTATCTTTTCCTATTTTTTGCTTGCAACCGTCCTTCAAGAATACTTCTTTTTGCTTGCACCCATTGAGAAGAGTTATGGCATAAGGAAAGTTATGACATAACTAAAATCACTAATAAATGCAAAACCAAGAGCAAATAGAAAACACACACAATGTGACAATCATTTCCCTAAAACTGATTCTGCGTGAATCATGTTCTAGCCTTTGTGGTACTTCTGTTGAAACATCCTCTAAACTTTACAAACATCTCTGCTGAGTTCTACCTTCAACAGAGACTCTACATTTTTCAACAAAAATATAAAACGTTTTGAGATAAATATTTAAATTATTTTCAAAACTTGGTATCAAAAGCAAACCCTTACAAGGTTTATTTTTGACTAGTTCATTAGCAGGATTTGCTGTCCCTTCTTGCCAAAACTATTCCTTATAAAAATTTCTATGCAAGAAAGGAACTCTAAAAACCTTTTAGATCATGTTCAAACCTTTTTCAGAAATACTAAGTGATCTAAATTGTTTTTACTATTGCTTTACCTGTTCAGTACTTTGATTTATCGAGGCTGTAATAGCAATAGTAGACTATACAAAAGCCATCGCTTATGTAATTATCAACATAAGACATGTCTTGAGATAAAATGATTATTCATTGTGGGCATGTTATTACTATGTCTTGATAAATGCTTTAATGCTTTGTATAAGCCATTTTGTAATGGTTCCAAGCAAATAGGAGGAGATTGTTGGAATATGCTTCTTGATAATTTACTTATCACTGTGCATATTCTATAAATATAGATTTGCTTATTCCCATTACAGTGAGTCATCACGAGTGGCTAAAAGGTCTGCGTACCGGTTAGCGTGGCAACTCATGTGACATCACATAGGTACTAGATTAGGGGCAACCTGATCAAGTCATACCTTCCTACATGATGACCAAGCAGAGACTCAGATGCACTAAGCACCGGCAGACTTGCAGCAATGTCGAAAGCCTTCAGTGATAAGATCAGAACATCGTGAAGACTCACCACCAGCAGACATGCTACAAGTTAGAATGTTCACACCAGCAAACATAAGTTATCCTGAATCAGAAGACTTGTTCCACTGGCCCGAACATCCCACCGGCAGACTTAATTATGCACGTGCTACAGAGAAAAGAATAAAAGCTGTTCAAATAAAGTCAAATATGTTCAAGCCTCAGAAAGCCTGACATAGTTAAAGCTATAAGACTTTCTCTCACTCAAGTGGTCTGATAAAGTAAAAAAGGAACTACTTTATTGAATAGACCACCTGACAGTGTATCAGACATCAGACCTACTTTTCAAAGGCTTATCAACATAGTTTGACAGATAACAAGTTCCAAGATCTACAGGACTAAATCTTTGCCCCAAACAGGTAAAGATCTCATGGACAAAGATCTCTATACGATAGACTTCAACAACTATATCTCTAAACGGATAGAAACATCAATTCATCATCTCTCAACGATCACACTAACTCCAGTCTATATAAATCCTTTCTCTTGCCCAATACAAACAGTGGATGAGCAACGAGTGACAGATACACGCACTAAACGAAGTTGAAATTAGAACTCACTCAAGAGCTTCAAAGAAACAAAGAGATCTACAACGAGGTCGTCCTCACCAACGCATCTCAGATCTCTACAGAAGATTGCAGTGAATCCATCCAGATCTTAGCAAGACACTCTATGTGGATTGCTAGGAAGAAAAGCTTGGAGAAGAAAAGAGATTGATCAAAAACTTCATAAGACAGAGATCAAGATCTGAAGATTGATGTTAGATAATGTCTGAAAAAAATGAAGAGTTGTCTGTATATATTGCATTCATATCTTCAGATTTGTATTCCAATACAAATGTTGTTGATTGTGCAATAATCATTCATCATGGAAGGCTGAGTGCTTTGCACTCAATCATTCAGATATCTTTTATCTGAACGACCTTGAAATGTGAGAACCCAAACCCCATTTCATGTTTGTCATCATTATAACATGTTTGTAGTAGGTCTTGACATGTTAGAGACTTCATTTCATTCTTATCATGTTGGCATTGAGTTGGTTGAGATCATAATAGAGTAATGGTCTTCCATGCGTTGCATGCCTTGTTGTTGATGTTTCGAGTGTTCGTCATAGCGTGTTAGCACCTAAATAAGTCTCATGACAGTCTTAGTACTTTGCATCTAAGGTTTTTAATGTTCATCTTAGTTGTTGTGTGCTTGGTTGGAAGTTTAGAAGCTTCGTTGCTTCGTTTGTGTTTTGTGGTTTTTATCATTGCTTGTATTGCCTTCATTTTGTCTCGAGAGAAGTTCGGTTAAGTTCTAGGCCTTGGATACAAGACATAACCATGTCTAAACAAGTCTATTACATGTTGAAGTTATCCTAGATTAAGTTGGGTTTGAATCGTGTTTGATTCGTTGGCCAATTGTCGAGTGTTTCCAGCCATGTTTTAACTTGATTCGGATGTGTTTCGGGTGTGTTTCCGACTTGTTTTGAGTTTGGTTACACCTTAGGCTTGTTTCCAATGAGTTTGAGATCATTTAGGACATGTTTAGGACAAGTTTGAGTAGTGTACCTCGCGGTCGCATTGGTTTTTGGAGGCTGGCTCGCGTGGAGATGCTGAGAGCTAGTCAAATTATGCAGAAGGCTGGAAGGGACCCTTGCGGTCGCATGGTTGAGGCATGATGCAACCGCATCATGCCAGTTTCAGAAAATGGTGAGTTTTTGAGTGGTTTTGGTTGTTGACCCTTGTGCCCTTGCCCTTGGCCGCCCAAAGTGAGTCAAAGCCCTCATTGTTGACTCTCCTACAACCCTTCTTGGCCCTTAGATCATCCCTTATCAATGGCCATCCTCCCTTAGCCAATGAAAAGCCATTTAACCACTTTCACTTGGATTGGGGTTTTGTTGTCAAGTATATAATCATTTTTCCAGCCTAATTCAGCCATTTGTGATCAAAAACTTCAGAGATTCAAAGCTTCAAGCTCCATTTTCGTTCATGGAGGTAACCCTAACTTGAGAGATCATTTCCCGGAGTTCCGGTGGTCCGATCGGTGATCCGAGACCGCCAAATCGAAGATCTTGATCTCCTCTACAACAATCCTTGCTTTTATCATCCTTTCCTCCATTAATATTAGGACTAAGATGAGTGACAATTCCATGAGATTTTCATGTTCAATAAAATAACATGACCCCTTCATTATAGTTGCTCTATTGATGATTATGAACATCTTTTGTGAAGACAAATCCTCCAATTCAACCTATAAAATATGTGTAGGATTTTATGAAATCTCTATGAAGTTGTGATTTTGACATTTTGTAAAGCATGAATGTTGTTTATAATGAGCTTAGGATCAACTCTTGTGAAAGAATATGTTTCAATTCAAAGTTTAACAAAATCACCGAAACTAGGGTTTGAAACTCGGGATTGTGTTTAAGGCTAGTTTAAGAACATGAACGGCTTAGTTATCGAGTTCTAAATGAACGGAGAACTTAGAAAATGGCAATGTGATACATTTAGTATCAATGCTCTATTTGGTTGAATTTTAGTAAAACTCACCGGAGTTGAAATTAGGGAGTTATGAACAATACCGACTCCACATTCAATCCCTACGACGATTGTGGTGCGTTAGACTAATGTATTAGCTTATGTGACTTTGGGATGGATTGAAGGGCATGTTTGACATGTGTGCTTATAAGTCTCAATTGAGTTCTTATGCGGATTATATGATTGTGTGAAGTAAATGCATGATTGAGAGCATGTTGTAGAATGATATATCTATTTGACATGTTGAATTCGCTCTTGTCGAATTCCTATGTGATTTCTTAATGAGTAAACACCTACTTGTTGAATAAGTTCGCTCTTGTCGAACTTGTTCCTTATTTGAGATTATACGACGAGTAAACATCTACTTGGCATTGCATTAGTCCAGCTGGCATATTTGGTTGAGTCAATGGTGTGACAATGCATCGCCCACGCAGTTATGGGACTCGTGATAGTGATGGGTTTTATACCGGTTTTTATCACACACCCCTCCACTGTTGGCCACAGTGGGGAAGTAGCCCCTTTGCTGTAACCAAGAGAGCACATTGGCAAGTCTAAGTACCAAGGAGAGAGCTTGGTACCCGAGTAGAGAACTCGGTACTTTGATACACTCATCACGGGTATCATTGGCACAAATGTTAACGCTGTGTATTGCAGGAGCTACGTAGCGGCACCGGTTCCATAACATATCCTCCTTATATGTGGTTTACTTTATAGCACTTATGTGAAACAATGTGCTACCATGGATATGTGATTTAAGTGTTTATTAAATGAATGCTTTGATTGACTTGATATTAAAGATGATATCTTGCTATGTATGTTGCATAATGCCATGACATGCATAATTGTTAACTCACAAAGTCTTTATGACTTACCCCTACCTTTTACTGCTTTAGATCCGAGCCGTTCAGGTACCGCTCGTTGAGGCGTGCAGGGTTCGTGCTTGTCCGTGATCGCATGCGACGAGGTTGTGGTTTTTAGATGTCCTACTTTTGTTCTCTTTTGTAAGGACGTTGGGATTAGCAAGTCATTTAGACTTCGCTTGGGAACTTTGTTTATTTGTATTTGTGTCTATACTTGTATCCTATTTTGAGCGCCGACGCATGTACACCGAGCCTTGTATAGATGTAGTATGGTTCACATGCTTTTAAATCTTCCGCTGGGCATTACATTAGCTCTTATTTAATTATGTTGTTTCTCCAGCATGTTGTAGCCGTCGAGGTATATATGCATGAACTGTTTAGTGTTGGGTTCCGGTAGTAAAGTCGTCGATGAATTGATATACTTGCCTTTAATTGCTATATCAGGTTTAAAAAGTTTTAAAAATTTCCGGCCTTTTGGTGCCAAGTCGCGCTTCATCTGAAATGTTGCGTCACGTCGTTTTCTATAATTGAGTCTTTGCATGTATTGTTGTCCTATTTGGACGACTTGACTTGTGATTCCACCTCGGGGTCCGGGTCGGGTCGTCACATGAAAATTCTCTTCTCATAACGGTTTCTCTTTTGGTCTCCTATTACCCTCGATTGCTTAAATATTCATGAATGGATAATTAAGTAAAGATTAAGGTTTGGGAGGACAAATACAGAAATTGTACATATAATATTTAGGCTGATGTAATATGCAATTTATCTTTGAATAAATTCATATGTTCTTACAAATACTTTATCCCTCAGTCTTTATATATCTATGAGCTTTTTACTAATTATTTCATCCTTAGAAAAGTTATTCTCCAATTGATCTCCTAAGTTTGCATTTGAAAGAAGTATTAAGTGTGCTGTTGTTCTGATCATATATTTGTATACAGCCACTTAAGACTTCTCCAAATCTAAAGCCTTTTTACTTTCCGCTGCTTAAATTCTTTATATCTGGCTTTTGATTTAACTGGCAGTTTACCTGCAGAGTTGATACTTTTTCTTAGAGCAAATCTACCGATAGCCTCTACCGGCAGACATGCTCAATACGCTAAACTACAAATGCCACTATATCTACGTTTTAAATATACCCAAAAGAAAAGATTTTAAAATGCCATCATAAGCTATTCACCCCCCCTCTAGCCTATTTGAGCATAATTGTGGACCAACAAGAATTAAATCAAAATATAAATAATCTTAGAAAGAATCAGGAAGACCTTGATAATTTGGAAACCCAGCCTTATAATCAAGAAGAGTTGAATCAAAAGAAAACTCTGGTTGATCCTCCAATGGAATATAATAATCAAAATCCTGAAAATCCGGTTCTGTGGCACCCCGATCCTTTATTAGCTTGGTTTGCGTAGCATACTCGTATTTCTTCCTTTGTTGATCATATGTTTGGTTTACGAGAGAGTCTAGATGTGTATGAGAGACCACATTAAGATCAAAACACTATTAAGAGATGACATATAGTTGTTGACTTGCTAAAGTCACAAGTCGTAACCCGACGATAGTCGGAATGCGACGCGATTGAGAGTTTGCCTGCGTTTTGCGTTTGTGACCTCGGTTTGGTCCTAGAAATTTACATGATGATTGTTTAACTTGTTTAGATGCATTAGACTTCAAGTTGGAGGTGTTCCTTAAGTCTATTGATGATTTGGAAGCTTTGGAGATAGCATTCGTCTCTATTGCGTAGTTCGGGGATTGAGTCGCGTAATCATCTCTCTTTGGGAGTTCCCATTCTCCTAGTTGTTATTCAACTTTCTAGAAGTATTCAAGCTTCTTTATTTAGCCTTTAGACTTGCTTTAAGTCTCCTTTCATTGCTCGTTCGATTGCTAGTTCATTCGTCGTTTCGGTTGCACGTTGTAGCATCTTGTTCCGGTTTTGCTCCGAGATGTTTCGGGGGTTGTTTATGAGTGTTCTACGGGAGTTCTAGACCTACTTTGATTGGGTTTTGAACCTTGTTTGGGGGTCATTTGGGGTTGAATTATAGAGAATTTGGGGTCTGGGAGGCTTGCGGCCGCAAGGTGGAAAGGACCTTGCCCCCGCAAGGTCACTAGAGATTTCCAGGAAAGGAGCATCAGAAGGATGCGGCCACATGGCTTGGGGGACCATCCGACCGCATGTTGCCCCGACTCAGCAATGCCCTGTTTTGTGATTTGACGAGAAATACCCATCATACCCTCATCGAACCCCCTCTAAACCCTTCCTAACTTCCCATGCTTAGTCCTAATCATGTCCTAACATTATTTGGGAGTTAATTATGGATGGATTGGTGGTTGATTATCCTTAATATTTACTAATTGTACCAAGGAATTCTCTATTATGCCCTTTTGGTTTGTGGAGGTATATATACCCAAACCCTTTCCAATTTTCAGAAATCCTCTTCATTTCTTCTCCTCCTTCATACGTACTAGAGAGAGAAAGAGTTCTTGGGGGTTTTGAGCCCTAGCTTCCTTCTTCCTTCGATCCACGAAGATCCAACCATCGAATTTCCTTCAAACTTCGGAATCTTGAAGCCCTCGACGAGTAGAACAACTTCACCGATCGGATTTTCGTTCTTTCGAGTTTTCATTCGAGCTAGGTAAGTTACTTTCTTTTGATTTTGGTTCATTGGCCCTGAGGAAAACAATATATGTGCTATTTGTGGGCAATGAACACTTGGTATGCTATGTATGCCTATAAATTGAAATGGGTATTAATGTTGAGATTGATGAAATGGGTAAGGAAAGAAACTTAGTATTAAGACTCAACAGAGTCATTATAAGTTCAATAATGTGTTAATGAACTTGGGTTGAAATCCTACGACATTTGGGTTTCGTTTGACTATGATTATGATGAGTTCTTGGATTTTTAGGCTTGGGAATCAAGCCTGGATGAATTTTGGGATTTTGTTGTATATATGAATGAAGTGCTTAATTGTGGGTTTATGAAACGCATAAATAATGAAATGTAGAATTAAGACTCAACGGAGCCATTGTGAGATCAATAATATGATAATGAGCCTTAGGTTGAAACCCAATGATGTTTGGGTTTTGGTTGGTTATGTTTGTGCGCACCCGAGCATCTTGAATTGTGTCCATTTGTGACACCCATGTTATGGATACTCATTGGGGATTCGTTTGGAGCGTGCTCTTAGAGCACGAAGCATTAGAGACCAACTTATGGTCTCGAGTACCATTTAGTAATGATTATTGAATGAATTCTCTCTAGGGAGTTTGGTCGCGAGTACATGAAAACACTAGCGGGATTTGGACTATGGGGTAGTCTTGTCATTCATGAGAATGGTCTTGAGGATGTTGATTATATACGATGGTTAGGATTATGGTTGAGTCCGGTATGCTTTTATGTATAGACTAAATACTAAGTCTTGATTTATGGTTGTTCTTAGACTAAAATAATAGTCTTTGGTTTAATCTTGAGTAGAGGACTATAGTAGACCTCACATTGTGATTTATTGAGCTTATATGCTATTCTTGATTGGGTGATGACTTGATGATTATGAGTACCTCAATATGTGGTTCTCGGACTAAACTTACAAGCTAGTTGAACATGTTAAGTGTGTACAATTATGTGCATTGTTTATTGGGTTTTGTAGAGCATTATGACCTACTTGATTTGATGAGTCCTCTCGTGACGGACTTGGTCTTTATTTGTTTATCCAAGTAAATATCTACTTGAGCATCTTGATTTGAGTCCAGCTGGCGTCTTGGTCGTTATGTCAGCAATGGGACGATTCATAGCCTTTGGAAACATTCTCTATGAGTCGCCACATTGGTTCCCCTTCTCCTCACTATTTGGTCAATAGTGGGATGTGGTCTCGTGTTAGCGCCACCTAGCCTGATATCGAGCTCCCATTTCTCATCATAGGTTGGATGAATGTAACGAAGTACTCATTAAAGAAAACTAATGAGTTGTGATCATTTGAGGATTGAACCCATAATATGATCAATTGAGGGTTGGACCCATGGTTTGAATATTGAGGGCTGGGCCCGGATTCTAGTTTTACGTGATTACTTATGAGCATTTATGTGAAAGAGAATATGCTATGTGGTTTATGTGAGACTATGTGCTTTGATAACTAAGTACATGTTTTTTGTTGGTATACCGGTATGATACCATAATTCTTATATATGCTTGTACATTATGCCATGCCATGCCATGACATGATATACCATACAGTTGCATTTAGTAATTTACTGGGTCATTATGACTCACTCCGTGTGTTTGTTTTCCTTAGTGTGTGCAGTGATCCCGTTAGTACGCATGGCGACTTCGGATAGTGATTTCTAGCAGGTGGTCTTCTGGGCATTAAGCTTGGAGTTATTATTATTATTATTGTTATTATGTATTTGTGAGACATGAATGTAAAGTTATGTAGACTTTACTTGGGTAGATTATGGTAGTATTTTATTATCGTATTATTTTGGGAGCCGACTTGTTTGGTCGAGCTGTTGTATTTACTTAGAAGTTATTCTGTCGTCTTCCCGAGCAAGGTTTTAGCTCGCGTATTCTAGTATTGTGTTATGGTTGTTTCTATCTCCATCAACTTTAGTCGTGAGATTTTGGTTTAGTTGTCTAGTATTTAATCTCTTATTCTTTTAGTTGATTTGTCCCTCCGGCATGCTATAGCCGTTGAGTGGCTGTTTATCAGGTTGGTATTTTTGTTGCTCCGCCGGCCTTAGGTTTGTCGATGGTTTGTTGCCGTGCGCAGTGTTGCGTCACGCGAGTCGTAGAATTGTCGAGAGATAGTCGTCTCTCAGTCTTGCATTCACGATTTGGAATTGAAGACCCGGGTTCCGCTTATGATTTGCTTCCGCAGATTTTAATTTTTGTTGTTCCGTTTTGCCGTTATGTCTTTACATTCCTGTTTCAAGCTTGATGGCTCATCTTTTGACTTGCACCATTATGCTTAGCAGGTGCTTGTCCATCTCTTAGCTTGTCTTGGTGGCACGACCTTGGGATTCCGCATTGGAGTCCGGGTCGGGTCGCCACAGGTTCCTCCGGTAAATGTGAATCAAAGAATGGAAGAACCTGCTGATAGAAATATGGAAGTAATAATCAATCAAAGAACTATAAGTCATTATAGTCGTCATATGTTGAATGCAACACCATCATGTCTAGCCTTACCTGAAGCAGTAAGGAATTTTGAACTTAAAGGTCATTATTATAATATGATACCTTCATTTTATGGAATGCCATCTAAAGACCCAATAAGTTTCGTTAAAGAATATGAATATATGATGGAAACTTTTCCGTTAGGTGGTTTCACTAAAGATCAAGTAAAAATGAAATATTTTTCATGTGCATTAAAAGATTTGGCGAAAAGATGGTTTATGAATCTAACACCTAGAAGTGTTTATACTTGGGTTCAATTATATGATTTGTTTATGGGTAAATTTTATAAACATGCATCTCTTTCAGAATACAAAAAACAAGTTATGTCTTTTCAAAATGAACCAGGAGAAACATTCCATGAAGCATGGGATAGATTTAAAAATTTAGTTATCATGTGTCCTCATCATAATCTATCTCAAGATGTGTTAGTAATTCAATTCTATCATGCTCTTTCGTCTGCATTACAAACTATGGTTGATAGTGCGGCCGGTGGTTCTATTAATCAAATGACACCAGCTGCACTAGAAGAATTCCTTGAGATGTTAAGTGCAAACTCACAACAGAAAAGTACAAGAGGTAAAAGTAGAAGTTTATTCCAAGTTCAAGAAAAATAGATATTCAAGCTCAATTTGAAAATTGGCAAGTTCAAGAAGCATGTGCTATTTGTGGATTACATTCTCATGCTACTAATTTTTGTCCATCTAGTACTGTATATCCCGAACAGGTTAATGCAATGAACATGTACCCTCAAAGACAAAGGAATGATCCTTACTCAAATTCATATAATCCTGATTGGAGGAATCATCCTAATTTTTCATGGGGAGGAAATAAACTATTACAACCTCAATAATTTCCAAATCAAGGACAATTGTGAATTCAAGAAGTTCCAAAGTCAGATGGAGCGAGCAAAGGTCAAGCTGCTCTTAACAAATATTTGCTAGAAGAGGTAGAAAATTTAAGGAATCAACTCGCAAAAGTTGAAAAAGAGAAAAGAGAAGAAGGGAAGTTCCCTAGTCAGACAGAACAAGCAAAATCTATCACTACTTTGCTTAGTGGTAGAGTAATTGGAGAAGAGGTAAGTAACCCTATTCAAACTTCTGATGTGCCTGATAAAGTAGATAGTTCTGATAAAGAAGTTGAAAAGGATAAAAGTGAAAATAATCAAGAAAAAGATAAGGAAGTAGAAAAAGAAGTACCAATTAAAGATAGTCAAGAAGAAGTGAGTCAAGAAAAAGAACAAGAGGCAGAACCTCTTGAGGAACCTTATGTGGCACCACCACCATATGTTCCTCCAATATCATTCCCTAGAAGACTTATGAAAAACAGAATGGATAAACAATTTTCGAAAATTTATAATATGCTATCCAAAGTGAACATTAACCTCCCTTTGCTTAATGTTATCAAAAATATTCCGTCTTATGCTAAGTTTTTCAAAGATCTTCACTCTAAGAAACACAAATTTGAAAAGAATAAAAAAATTATTGTTTCTGAAAACGTGAGTGCAGTTTTACAACCCGAACTTCCTCCTAAATTGAAAGACCCTGGTAGTTTCAATATCCAAGTCTCCTTGGGTAGTTCTAAAAAGATGAAGGCTATGTTAGATTTAGGAGCAAGTATTAATTTGATGCCTTTCACTGTCTATAAACAATTAGGGTTGGGTGAACTGAAACCCACTACTATGTCTTTACAGTTGGCTGACTGTTCGGTTAAACATCCGTTAGGTATAGTAGAGGACATTCTAGTACAGGTAGATAAATTAATCATTCCAGTCGATTTTGTGGTTCTAGAGATGGAAAGGAAGATATGTACAAACAATGAAGTTCCTATTTTGTTAGGTAGACCTTTTAAGGCCACTGCCAACACAATGATCAATGTTAAGAATGGTAAACTCACAATGTCAGTTATGGGTGAAACTGTAGAAATTTCAGTTTTTGATGCGATGAATAGACCAAGCGACATAAATGGAAGTTTATTTGTAAGTTTCTCTCCTTTCTCTTTCTCTTCGAATTTAATTTTTTTATTAATCCATTTTAAGTTGTGTTTTATTTATTATTTGATGTGAATTCTAAACCATGAATACTCAAGTTGGCGGAAACAACTTGAATGGCTTGAATCACCAACGAAAAACAATCCAAAACAGCAACAAGCTGTCCGAAAATTCCCTTAAATACTCCAAAAACGAAAATAAAAATAAAATGATAGTAACGGGTTCACCGGATAGGCTTCACTCACCTAACGTAAAGAATCCCGACGATGAAATCAATCTAGGCTTCACTCACCTTGATTAGATTAAATCGGTTTGAAGGAGGAACGAACCTTGTTCTTTTGTTATTTTTCTTTATTCCCAAAAACAACTTTCATATTGAAAATTCATGACTTTAAATAGGTTACAAGGGTTCAAAACTTAATCTAATTACCGACCTAACAGGACTCTAGAAAAACTAGAAAAGAATATAAGAAATCCTATCTAAAAACAATAAAGAACTCCTAACTAATTAACAATAAAGAAGTCCTAATCTAATGGATTAAAAAGACTAACTACTTTGGTCCATACTGGACTCTAATACACTTTCAAAATAAATTAAATAAAGCCTTAAACTAGATAATTCCTTGTGTCCCAAAGATTGGCCAGTCTAACCCTTCCAAACATTTACAACTTCATTGTCCATCCTTGTGCCTCCTCGCGGCTTGCATCCAATGAGCCCCTCCACGACTGCAACCCACTTAGTTTGGTCCTCTAACACTTCCCAATAAACCTTCTTCCAGCCGTGAGCCCCTTTGGTCCAACCCGGCTCCTCTCCCTCGAATGCCTTGACTCCTCCACTCGTATCATTGTTAATAATATTATTATTTACTACATAAATATTTTAATTATTATTATAGATATTAAATACAATTGTCTTTATTATTAATTGTTTATTATTACCATTAAGTAATTTTAGTTGGGATTATTGTATAATTTTCGTTGCTAATTTTGCTTTATTTTCAGGCATTCGTCAATGTCTTCACGTCTGGTTTCTCGTAAAAACAAAAACCCTCATAATTAAAAAAATCATCGTTTGAAAATACCAAATGAACCATTTCATTGTTATATTCATCGACCCACTCCACAAAACCAACCATCGCATTATCATAATTTTTCTAAAATACAAAATGTTCCAAATTTTTCTGAAATACAAACGTGCCAAATTTCATAACAATTTGTTGCATGTGCTTTTCATTTTCATAATAATGTGTTGCATGTGCTTTTTGCATTTTCATAATAATGTGTTGCATGTGCTTTCCATTTTTATGCTATTAATACCTTGTTTTCAATACTGCCAAACCCACTTGCCCAGCCAAAACCAGTCTCCCTCTCCCACTTGCTCTTTATCACTGAAAAGTATCACTCATCAGTGAGCATCATTCCCCTCCGTCTACATTATTGTAAAAAGAGAACCCACCACAACTCTCTGTTATCCAAACACTCTTTCATGAAAAAATAAAAATCTCTACCAAACTCTACGTATTTCTCGGAATAGATATACTCCTTTCATTCCACCAGAAAAAATCAATATTTAATTTTGGACACATTTTATCATTAAAAGTATCACTTTTTATCATTATAAAAGTATCACTTTTGGTCCTATAAATGTCACTTTGTATTTTAATTTACATTTTAATGAAAATAATAATATATTTTTCCCTTAATAGTGGTACTTTTAAACTTAAATGCGTCACTTTAAAGCTTAAGAGATGTGATTTTTATCTTTTAAATGTGTCACTTACGTCAAAATTTATTAGGATCCGTCAAGCATCTTAAGGCAAATGAAGTAAACAGAGAGCTCACGAAGCTGACAGATAATTAAATTGCAAAGGTTAAGGAGGAAGAAATTCTCGACAGCAACTATTGAAAAACCAGGGGCATCGAGCAAAAGAGATAAAAGGTAAAGGAGGAAGAAACTTTTGATAGCAACTATTGAAAAACCAGGGGCACGGAGTAAAACAGATATCTTAGCCGGCCATCAAAATAGTAACACATTTTAGAGCTAGAGGGATTCAAGCTCAAGACCTTCCCAAATGTTTAGAGCTTCCGCTATTCACCGGCTCATCAAGGCGATTTTTATGATTAATACTAACATGTTTTTTATTTATTATGACCCGTCAATTCTTAAATGGAGCTCCGTTTTACCAAATTTCGTCATACACAAGTTTTTGCCTTAAGAAAATAGCACATTTAATAGCTACTAGTTCGGCACACTTGCGTTGCATGTGTTTTTAAAGATTTTTACAACGTGTTTTGCCTTCATTTTTTTGTTTATTTTTAATTATTGTTCTTATATACGAAAAAATTATGCATGTTTCTGAAAAGTGTCCTTTATGAGGTTTTAAAGCATATTTTCACGAGAAATAATGAAGCTTTATATACTTATACATATGTAAATATATATACATACATATATGTGTATATATATTTCTTATATGAATTAAATTAATCATAAAAAAACTAAAGTGAGATTTGATAGAAACTTTGATGAGATATTTGCTTTTTTGGCCTAACTTTTATGGGGCCAAAATACGCACCCGAAAGTATTTACTTAAATCTCACCTTGCAACCAAACCTAAAAATTGTCTCCCATTTTCATACACAATTTTGCTATTCGTCCACTTTGCCCCCTCACTTCCATGGGAGTTAATAATACTAATGAAAAATGACACGTGTATGTCACGTGAGGATTATTTTGGTCATTTTGCTTGGGTGCAAGGTTGGATACATATGTAAGTCATGATGATAGAATCTTTTATCTTATAATAGCTGAAATGAAAGAGAAAGAAAGACTTGAAGCTCTTAAGAATAAAAATAAAAAACAAAATGGAAGAATCTAAAACAGAAATTAATTCTGATGAAATAGAAATAGAGGAAGATGATAAAGAAGATATAAAGAATCAAAAGTCTGTTTTTGATGAAATAAAAATTGATGAAGAAAAACAAGAGAACTCTAAGGAGGAAGATAAATAAGAAATAAGGAAACCTGAAATTCCTGAATTTATTCCGTCTGTCAAATCCCCTCCTGAAGTAGAATTAAAGCCATTACCATCCCATTTAAAATATGCATTTTTAGGGGAAGGTAAAACTTTACATGTTATAATAGCTGCAGATTTAACAGAAGAACAAGAAGCAAATCTGTTAAAAGTTTTATGGACACATAGAGAAGCTATAGGTTGGTCTTTAGCATATTTGAAAGGAATTAGTCCTTTTATGTGTATGCATAAAATTCATTTAGAAGAAGGTAGTAAAGCTTCTAGAGAAAGACAAAGAAGACTTAACCCTCACATGGAAGAAGCAGTGAGAAAAGAAGTGCTTAAGCTTCTTGATGCGGGTATAATTTACCCGATATGTGATAGTAAATGAGTTAGTCCAGTCCAAGTAGTTCCTAAGAAATCAGGAATTACAGTTGTTAAGAACGAGAAAGATGAGTTAGTTCCCACACGAACTATCACTGGATATAGAATGTGCATAGATTTGAGGAAATTAAATGCGGCAACTAAGAAAGATCACTTTCCCTTGCCCTTTATAGATCAAATTCTTGAAAGACTAGCTGGTCATGAATATTATTGCTTTCTTGACGGTTTTTCTGATTACAACCAAATCCCAGTAGCACCAGAAGACCAAGAGAAAACCACTTTTACATGTCCCTTTGATACCTTTGCATTTAGGAGAATGATCTTTGGACTTTGTAATGCCCCAGCTACTTTTCAAAGATGCATGATTTCTATATTTTTAGATTTAGTGGAAAGATGTGTTGAAGTATTTATGAATGATTTTTCAGTATTCGGAAATTCTTTTGATCATTGCCTAGAAAATCTAACATCGGTTTTGAAAAGATGTTGCGAAACCAATTTGACCATAAGTTGAGAGAAAAGTCATTTCATGGTTAAACATGAAATTGTCTTAGGTCATGTTGTGTCTAACAAAGGAATTGAGGTTGATAAGGCTAAAATTGAAGTAATATCACAAGTACTTCCTCCAATTTCAGTTAAAGGTGTTAGAAGTTTTCTAGGACATGTTGGTTTTTACAGAAGATTTATAAAAGATTTTTCAAAAATCTGTAAACCTTTATGCAATCTGTTGGCAAAAGATATCGAATTCATTTTTAATCAAGAATGCTTAAATGCATTTAATTTATTAAAAGAACGATTGACATCATCCCCAATTTTAACCAGCCCCGATTGGTCTCTCCCCTTCGAGATTATGTGCGATGCTTCGGATTTTGCAATTGGAGCTGTGTTAGGACAAAGGGTAGACAAGAAACTGTATGTAATTCATTATGCTAATAGGACATTCAATGATGCACAACTTAATTATACTACCACAGAAAAAGAGTTTTAGCAGTTGTGTATGCATTAGAAAAATTTAGATCATATTTGTTAGGATCAAAAGTTATCATATTCTCTGATCATGCAGCCCTAAAATATCTTTTGAGTAAAAAAGAGGCAAAGCCTAGGCTCAAAGATGGATGTTTTTATTACAAGAATTTGACATTACTATTAAAGATAAAAAGGGAACGGAAAACGTTGTAGCCGACCATTTGTCTAGGTTGGATTTTTTACCTTTGTTTGAACGTCAATTTCTTGATAATAAAATCCCCGTAAATGAAGACTTCCCTGATGAACAATTATTAACAGTTAAAGATTTAGATCCTTGGTATGCTAATTTTGTTAATTACTATGTCTCTGATATCATCAACTCTGATTTTGATTTTTATCAAAGAAAGAAATTTTTAACAGATGCAAAACACTATTTTTGGGAAGAACCTCATTTGTATAAAATGTGTTCCGACTCTATAATTAGGAGATGTGTTCTAGAACAAGACCAACAAAGTATTATGGCATTTTGTCATGAATACTCTTGTGGGGGTCATTTTAGTGGTAATAAAACTGTTAGGAAAATTCTACAATCTGGATTATATTGGCCTACTATTTTTAGAGACTGTGACATATTTTACAAAACATGTGATAAATGTCAAAGAACTAGTGAAATAGGTAAAAGGAATGAAATGCCCTTGCATATGAATATAGTTCTCGAAATTTTTGATGTCTGGGGTATTGATTTTATGGATCCTTTTCCAGTTTCTAATGGTTGTGAATATATTTTAGTTGTTGTGGATTGTGTCTAAATGGATAGAAGCCATTGGTACTAGAAATAATGATGGACAAACTGCTGTCAAGTTTTTGGAAGAAATTTTTGCTCGGTTTGGAGTACCGAAGGCTATAATTAGTGATCAAGGAACACACTTCACTAATAGATTGTTAAATTCAGTTCATAGAAAATATGGTGTAACTCACAGATTAGCTACACCCTATCATCCTCAAACTTCTGGCCAAGTAGAAGTGAGTAACAGACAAATAAAAACAGTTTTAGAAAAGACTGTGAGACCAAATTGAAAAGATTGGGAGCCAAAACTCAAAGATGCTCTTTGGGCATATCAAACTGCATATAAAACCCCAATAGGTATGAGTCTTTACCAGATGGTGTATGGCAAAGCTTGTCATTTGCCAGTTGAGATTGAACACAAGGCATATTGGGCCGTTAAAGCTCTTAACCTTGACTTAACTTTGGCTGGGGAAGAAAGACTTTTCCAGATGAATGAATTAGAAGAGCATAGGTTAAATTCGTATGAGAATGCAAAAACTTATAAAGAAAAGACCAAGAAATACCATGATATGGGATTAGCCAACATGATGTTTCGTCCAGGATTAAAGGTTCTTCTTTTTAATTCTAGACTCATATTATTTCCCGGAAAACTAAAATCAAAATGGTTTGGTCCTTTCATTATAGTTCGAATTTATCCTCATGGAGCGATTGATATTAAGAACCCAAAGACCAATGAAATTTTTAAAGTTAATGGTCACCGACTCAAACCATACCTTGAACCCATGTCAGTTGAGAGAACAATAGAACTCATTCGTCTCTCTGACAATGAACTCCCAAGAGATTAGGTTTGCAATTGGGTCAAGCCAAAGACGTTAAACAAGTGCGCTAGGTGGGAGGTAACCCACTTTGATGAAAAAATTTATTTGCTTTCGTAGTGTAATTTAAATATGTTGTTCTCCGTCTTATTTAATTATGGACATTTAATTTCCTAATATGCCATAATTCAAGTTTGGGGGAGAAAAGCATCTTAGTGTTGTATTTATATATTGCTAACATTTTAGTTTAGAGTTTGTGTAGAATTTTCAGAATGCAGGAAAGAAACGGACGTAACGGAACTAATGGAAGGACTAAAACGAAGAACTGCCAAAAGTTTGGAAGCAGAATTCACGAGAAATTTTCAGTTGACCTTGCGGACACAAGACCTAAAACCCGTGCGGCCGCAAGGCCCTATTAAATGTCGGATGCATGAACTGCCTCCTCAGAATCTGTGCGTTCAGGTTGACTGGGCACCTTGCAGACGCAAGGCATAAATACCTTGCGGCCGCAAGGCCCCGTTTATAAGCAGCAGCCGGGCAGCAATGAAATTCACAGAATTTCAAAGCTCTCTCTCTCTCAAGGCAATCCGGCAAATCTCTCTCTCTTTTCTCACTCCAGCAAAGCTTTTCAAATTCCGGCCAAGATTTCAAGTCAAGTGCTCTCCTCCTTCAAGCCTCCATCTCATCTCCACCCTCATCTCATTCCATTAAGGATTTGAAGAAGACAAGGAACACCATCTTTTCCGGCGAAAGCTCCAACAATTCCGGCCAATCTCCTTCTACAATTCAAGCATTGCTCAAATCTACGTATCTTCTATCCCCTCTTCAATTAAATTTTTGATTTGTCAAAAATATTTGCATGTAGTGTTAGAATTATTCTGCTTAATTTTTGCATGCTTCAGTTGTTTAGTTAGGTTGATAAACTTTTAATTTTTTTTAAAAAGAGTAGATTTTATTTTGGTGCTTTAAAATAAAATGGCCCCTAAGCGTAGGAACACCGGCCCGTCCACGTCCCGCTCTCAAGAGGATGAGCCATATTACGATGTCGACCGTTTTATTTCTTTCAAGGCTTCGGAGAGCTATACTAAAAAGCTCTCCAAGAGCATAATCCCTGAGAGGGGATTTAGGCTCAAGACTTTGCTCTCCGCGCCCCCTTCAAAGGTCAAAGGTGGGGCAATCTTATTGCGACTCCAGGCGTGGCCATCGTGGCCTTAGTCCGAGAATTTTATGCCAACAGGCAAATTTCTATATATGGCGGAGTTCTAGAGACTGTTGATGTTAGGGGTAGGAATGTTAGTGTTTTGTCCCATAACATTAACCGTTATTTTGGCATCACCAACTTTGCGAGGGGTGCTGACCAGTACAGCCTCCACCTCTCTGACCTTGTTTCTCTCGAGGTGGTAAATGCGGAAATCGCAACACCTAATGTGGTTTGGACCTACAACCAAAACCCACCATTCCGTGCCCGCACCATGGACGAGACCCATCTCACAAACACAGCCAAGGCCGTGTTCAAATTTATCTGTGAACGTCTTATGCCTTCCAGCCACCAACACACGGTGACTTGGAATAAGGTTGTTTTGATCTACACCATCCTTACCGGTGGGTCTGTCGATGTTGGCCGTCTGATCAATGGCCAAATACAGACCCTTATTAGAGGTACGACAAACGCGGGATTCGCGTTCCCGAGTTTGATTACCGGACTGTGTATTGGGGCTGGAGTCGTTTGGACTCCAGATGCGAAGAGAGTTCGGTAAGTGCCCGACATTTCGAGGGCTCTACTGTTTGAGCACCCTCGCCAGCCACGTGAGAGAGGCCCACGTGAGGAGCTGCCTGAGGAGGAGGATCCGTTGGAGGCGATCTCCAACAAGCAGGAGGAGCTTATGCTCCAAAATGAGATGGTTAGTCAGTAGTTGGCGCAAATGCGGTCCGACCAGACTAACTTCTTTGGTTGGGTTAACCAGGTGGGGCAGAATGTCTCCACATATTTTGGGATGCCACCTGGCACGATTCTCGAGTTTCGTCCTCCTTCGTTATTTCCACCCGACTCACCGTGAGTCGAAGCCCAAGTTTCTTCCTCTTTCGTTAGGTGGGTCTGCTATGTCCTTTTGATATTTCTCCTCCATCAACCCTCTCATAGGATGTTCCTCAATTTTGAGGACAAAATAGAAATTAAGTTTGGGGGGGAATTCTAAGCTCAGAGCCTTTGCAGGTCCTAGCCTAACGAGGAGTGGAGTTGGGTTACGTTTTTAGGGTGAGGAAAAATTTCTTTTCCCTCTATCGTGTCTCCTCCTCACTCTATTTTCTTGCTTTTCAATTTTTCTTATTTTCGGAGATGTTGCCTTGACCAGAATACTATAATATTTGGTTCTTTCGGGTACCCATTATGGGGACCCATCATCAATTGTGCCATCGCTCATCTCCAATTTCTTTTTACAAAAATAAAAAAATGTTTTAATTCAAAATTTTCATCCTCTAGTCCTTGTGTGGTCATTCTAGTTGATGAGGAGTTAATGCAATGAACCACATATCTTTTCCATAAATCATTCTGGAATTTACTTGATTCTGCAAAATTCTTGATTTTCTCCAAATCTTTCCTACTCCAGTCATAATTATGGATTGATTAGAATATTTTTATAAAGTTTATAGCACCCATTTCATTTTAATAACAAAATATGCACAAGAATATGATGAATAGATGTCCTAGCATGATTGTTGCATTGAATTTTAACTTAGGGTCAATTGCTTGATAAGTTAGATCCCTTGGATTTTTCTTACTAATATATCTCAAGCACACTTTCGAACCGTGTCTACATGTTAGTCTCGATTGCCCCTACCATCTGCTTTAGCGAATGCTTATGTGAAATCCAGTGATGCTAAATCTTCGATTCCACAACTTCCATAATTGACATGATATTTTATATGTTTTACTTTCTTAAAAACTGCATGAGTATTTTGGCATTAAGACATGATATAGGCCATACTTGGATCGTTTGAGCCTAAATATTTCCCAACCTTTACTAAAAATATCCCTGGTGTCCCCTTTGAGTTTAATTAAAAAGAGTGGAGTGTGCTAAGCACACATTGAACTCCCATTCGACTTCGTTTCTATTACCCACATTAACTTAACCCTAAAGCCTAAACACTTTAGCCTACTCTTTTAGAGAGTAAGATGTGGGTGGGAAATTAATTTTATGGGACCAATTTTCAGTCAAGAAAGTTTTCCGAAGACTTCTTCTTCCCGTCGATAATTCAAAAAAAATTAAGATCGACGAAAAATGAAACAGAAGAAGAAGAGTGCAAGAAGATTCAAATGAAAGCATAACTTTCAAGAGAAAAATATGATAGAAAAATTATGCTGAAAAAGATGATGAGATATTTTTAGCCAGATATATTGTACAAAACAAGTTTGGGGGTCGAAAAAGAAAAAAAAATAGAAAAGAGAACCCCCACTTGTGGTCTTTGCAGGTCCTAGCCTAATTGGGAAAAACTTCCTTTTGCTTGGAAGTATTAGGGGTAAAGGGTAGTCTTGCTCTCTCACTTTGTATTCTATTCCCTTTCCATCATATCCCCCAACACCAAGGCCTTACATTACAAGCTATTAAAGACCTATTGATCTTCTTGCCAATGCTTGTGTTTGTTGATTTGATTGGAAGACATGTAAATTGATCTTCACTTCATATTCATATTATTCACAAGCTCACTGTGTTAGCATAATCTTAGCTATTGCAAGTAATTGGGATAGGAGAGCATTGTATGTCATACATAGAAGTGAATGGGATGGATGTATAAGTTTTTAAAATCCTTGGTGATCTCTCTTTCTGTAATAGACCGGGTTTGAATGGTAGATCTCATGCTATGTGTTGCATTGATTTTATTTAAATTCTGATTTTTAATGAAGCTAGTGCTTAACTTAATAAAATTGTTTTAGTTGAAATATTCTTTATGACTGGTATCACACACACACACAGAGAAATTAAGATTGGTAGCAGTTTGAGTATAAGTCAGTTTGTTTTCTGTGATTAGTCTGCACATATGCGGTGAGCATCTGTCTGAGACTATTTTGATATGTCATACTCTTATGACATGAGGTTGAAACCAAAAAGATTTTGTTTTATTGTTTTTAGTATAATTTTTACCTGCTTTTGTATTTATTAGTTTTTGTATTTATCTGCTTAGTCAAGTCACTCGTAAGAGTCTCCTTGAGTTTGTGGGTTTCTAGAGGAGTGTAAATAGTGTCACCCTCCAAAAAGATTTTCTTAATTTTGTTTGTTTAATTTTATATTTATAAGTATTGTTTACTCGTGGACGACCAAAGTTTAAGTTTGGGGATATTTGATAGACATATTTTATACGTCTTTATCGGGTACTTTTATGACTTAAATTGAGCGATTCCATGAGGCTTTTGACTACTGATATGTGTTTTTAAGCTATATTATGAGTTTCAGGGTTTTAGGTGGATTTATGTGATTTATGAAGACTTTAGTGAAGATTTCGAGGAAGGGGCCAAAGTGCAACATTGAAGAAAAAGACAAAAAGGATACTCTGGCCACCTTGCGGTCGCAAGGTAAAAACACCTTGCCTTCGCAAGGTAGGCAGAAAAGTGGCCTCCCGGAATTAGACCCTTGTGGACGCAAGGTCAATACCCCTTGCGGCCGCAAGGTCCCCAGAACCGACCTTTCGGGGTTTCCAAGTTGGATTGAAACTCCTATTCCCCTACAATTCCTTGGTATAAATAAAGGACGGTAGCCAAAGCCAAAGGACGTCCAAGAAGAAGTTTTAAATAGTTTTAGCATAGGATTTAGATTGTATTACGTAGTTTAGTTGTTGTAATTACAGTTTTGAAAATCGATCCATGTATTCATTCATCTCCATGTGCAGTTCATCTTCAAGGATGAACTAAACATCCATTAATCTAGGAGTTAGGAGGTACTTGTATAAAATCTTTGGCTTAATATATTTTTATTCATTCAATTCTTGTTGATCATGGTGTTTATCAACCCCTTTATTATCTCCCTTTGAACAAATGAATGTAATCGCAATTAATAAAGGCCTAGAGGTGCGGATAACTGCATGGCCTAAATGCATATGTCGTACACTGGCTCACCATCATGATAAATTGAACCTATCGATGCACGAGAGTGATAAGTTAGGGTCAGGTTCCATATAAGACCTAAGTGACAGTTAGGATCCACATGTTCTTGTGCCTAGGATATAGACTGGACAAATTATTTGGAGATGGAGACTGAACGGTAATTCGACAGGCTATATCTATCTTTCGCGAACAAACCCAAGATATTGAATGATGCTTTATCCAAATAAGCTATAGAGTAGATACAAGTGAAACCCTAATCCTAGATTTCCCTCCAACATCAGATCTTTCCTATTGTGATTGCTGCCTAGTTTAGTTAAATTTACTGTTTTAGTAGAATAATTAGTTTAATTAAAATTAAAACAAAAACCCCCTTAGTTTAATAATATTGCTACCGTTAGTCTTACTATTTGTGATCTTCTTGTTTATGTGGTTCGACCCTTGCTTCCTAAGCTATTCTGCAATAGTCTTGTCCACTTGCAAGGAACAATTAAAATAAGACACGATCAGTGATCAACAGAGTCGCCATCTTTATTTTAAGGAAAAACAAAGAAAAGCAAAAAATAACTAGATTTGTAAAGGGTTCGGATGCTAAGTTACAAGGTGGGAAGGCGTTAGGCACCCAACTCGCCCTTTAAGTCTCAAAATAGTTTTTAACTGAAATATGTTTTCTTATATTTATTTAACAACTGAAATAAAGCATTAAATATACATATATATCTATGTACATATAAGGAACTTATTAAAAAAAACTTACAACAGTCTCCTTCCTGGAGTCATAAATACATTTATAAATATTTGACCATAATAATAGCTCTTTTTAGTGTTATTTTCTTATAGAATTTAGGGAAGCATAACTGCTTATTTTCCTTACATTGGGCAAATCTAAATAGCACTTATATATATATATATATATATATATATATATATATATATATATATATATATATATATATATATATATATGGCCTACCTCTTGAAGCATGAGGGTTTTATCTCGTACCAACTAGCTTCTGGCAGGTTCTAGGTTGCGCTCGCGCTGTCCTACATGGAGAGAGAGTCTTTTTTTTGCTACTGTTTTGTTGTTGCGGGGATTCGGGCAGGGTGACTGTTTTCGAAAGTTGCTTTTCACCTCGGAATCTGGGCAGCACAATTACTTGTTTGCTGGTGTCAAATCGGGTAGAGCAACTGCTTAATTTTTGTTGATTTGACATCTGGATTCGGGCAGGGCAACTGCTCTTTTCGGGATCTTTGGATCGGTGGAATAGGGCGGAATCCTAGCAATGTAACTAGGTTTCACTTTGGCCGGTGGGTTTTAGTGTTTGGGGGAGATTTGGCAGAGCTTTGGAGCTAGAGGAAGAAATTCCTTCGGCGTATCGCTCAAACTGCGCAGAGAGAACTCACTGCGTATAATTTTCACTGATTAAACTGCGTTCTTTCTATTGTGAATTCTGAAGGCTAGTGTAGACATCCCAATTTCGTACCTCTGGTATGTAATCTTGACATGAGATATCAAGACCTGTTAAACACTAACAAATGTCAAGTTACATGGTTTAGATTGCAAAAAATGCAAAAGAAATAAAAGGATGCATGAATAGTGAATTACAGGGGGCTAAAGTGTCAGAAATCGGAAAAAAGGGAGCTGGTGCCACCATGAATAGTGCACTGGCGCCGCCAACATGGAAAATGGGAGCCGCGCCCACTTCTTAGGGGTTCGACGCCCAAACACTATTTGAGCTCTTCCGATTTGAGAATTAGTACACTCTCAAGCACGCGGTACAAGCCGATGAAGCACAGAAAGAAATTCCCAAATGCCAGCGGTGTCCCTCCTCCCACCTATAAATAAAGGTGTCTGGCTTGAAAATTTGGGACGGAGAAATTTTCACACAGTTCACTTCATCGCACACACCGCTTACACTTTACGCAGAGCGATCGTCCTAGAGTTCCCCTCCTCTAAAAATCTTCGATGCTCCGTCAAATCTCCCCCAAACACAAAATCAACCGGTCAAAGTGAACCTTAGCCTCCTCGCTAGGTTTCCACCTTATTTCCCCGATCCAAAAATCCAAAAAAGAACAGTTGCTCTGCCCGAGTAAAAAGGCCAAATCCGTCAGAAGCAAGCAGTTGTTCCGCTCGATTTTCGCCAGCAGCAAGCAAACAACAGCAAAAAAGCAAGCAGTTGCTCCGCCCATTTTACGGTGCCCAGAAGCAACGTTCAGAAGCAGCTACCCTGCCCGAACCGCAGCAGCATCGAAAAAGACTCCTCTCCCGGAAGGACATAGCAAGTACACTAACGCTCTTAAAGGTGAGCCTTTAAGAGTTTATTTTATAAAAAAACTATTTTCCATTCGGCCCAATGTAAGAATATAAGCCGTTGTGATGCCCGGATTTATTTAGAAAATAGCATTAAAAAGAGCCATTATTATGGTCAAATATTTTGAAGTATATTTGTAAATTATTGAAATGAGATAGCTGCAAATCCATAAATAATGTAGGCATGGATGTATTTGTTTTCTTTTCTATCTTTTAATTCTTTATTTATTTGCTAAATAAATATAATAAAAAGCATACTTTAGCCAAAAACTGTTTTTTGAGACCGAAAGGGCGAGTTGGGTGCCTAGCACCTTCCCAACTCGTAATTTAGCCTCCGAACCCGTTTTTTGTATTCTCTGGTTTTATTTTTGGTTTTTTCTTTATTTTCTCCTTAAAATAAAGATGACAACTCTGTCAAAACATTTTGGATCACAGTGAGGCATCGCAACATCCTTTCTTGCACTTTTCTGTTTTTCCCTAAAAAAGGGAGTCTGAGAATGAAAGAGTGGTGTATTCCTGTATCCTGGTATCCCCTAAACAAGGGATAACTTAATATAGAAAACCCAAAGCACTCATAGCGATCTAAAATAGGCATTAAGGTAATTTTCATAAAGTCCATAGTGGGGCCCGTGACATCCTTTCTTGCACTTTCCATTTTCCCCTAAACAAGGGAAGATGTGAATAAAAGGGTGATGCCTTCCTGCATCCTGTTATCCCCTAAACAAGGGATAACCCAATACAGAAAACCCAAAGCTCTCATAATGGACCAAAAATCACTCAAGTGACCGAGGCGTATTCAACGCGCTTCTTGACAGTACCCTTTCCGCATTTTTAATTTCGTCATCCCTTAGACAAGGGAGGGTGGAATGGAAAGCGTGGTGTCCGCATCGCACGTCGCGTTCCCCTATCCAAGGGAGCGCGAGGCGCGGGCGCGATCCGGGGCACCCACAGTGGCGACTCTACTAGGGAGATCGTTTTATTTTAAATAAAAATGGAGGGCTAGACTCAGTAACCAAAACTCTTTTTTCTTTTGTTTATAGCTAAAGTATACTTGTTATATTTATTTAAGTATTTGAATATTGCATTTCTATACATCCGTGTATATATTTGTGGATATAATCCTCCATCTCGCATCAATTTCGTTCCTGTCACCTTACAAATATATTTAAAAATATATAAAATAAAAAAAATTTCAAAAAAATAATAATAATAAATATATACAATAAATTTCCTAGCAGCATAACGAAAGGGCCGGGGCTTTATTTTAGTTTTTTTTTATTTTATCGTTTTATTTCTGCTCTAAATTATTATTCTGATTGTTTTTTTTTATTACGCAAAATTTGTACATATTTTATTTCATTATGTCATTTTATTTTGGGATTAGGACAAATTTGTAATTAATAGGAATAGATAGATTCCCCATTTTTCTTTCTATTTCTTGACGTGATTGGTTGCTTGTTCACGCTCAAACTAAAAAAAGCCAAGAAAATCCACAAATAATAGCAAGAAAAAAAATTTACTGCTTTTTAGATGCCTGTTACCCTACACCATGGCCATCTTACCCCCTACATCAGCCAACGTTAATTGCATATAGATTCTCAGGAAGCTTCATAAACCGATCGGTTTTTGCATCTTTGAATCATTGGTCAGGCCCTGTGAAAAAAAAAGGAAGCAAAAAAAAAAGGAAAAAAAAGTCAAAGAAAAAAAAAAGTAAAATCAAAAAATCAAAAATCAAGCAAAAAAAAATTCGCAAAGGAAATGATTAAATACACATGGGCTGATTGATTATTTTTTTGATGCTCGACTTAGACCATTTTGAACGGTGGATCCCGGAAAGAGTATATGCCCTTCACTTGAGATTAGTCCGATCTTGGGGAGTGGAAAGGTTGGTGGAATACGAGGGTCCTATACTATGCAGAAAGAATCCACTGTTCCAGGAATAGTCCTGAGACTGTCAAAATAAAGCGGATGCTTATCCGGTCAATTGTAGGAAAAATAAATAATAATAAAATACTAATAAGGGCACGCTGTACTCCAAGCCCAGAAAGCCTTCAGCCAATCCCTTTCTAATATCTCCAAACCCCTTTTACTCAGAAACCTGGCCCAAATTTGGAAAGGCAAAGATAATACTGGCTGGTTGATACGGGATACGGGATACGGGCACAGAAATCAGATCAGAAAGTGTCAGGGTCAGATCAGAAAAAGGCAAAATCAGTTCAGAAGGTACAGATATAAGCAGAATGGTAGCCGAAAATGAACAATCTACGAAAGTGTGGGGCTCCTGTGGTCGCTCCTACTCCAATTTATGCAAAGAATGGTTAGATCAAAAGATGGATGCACAGAATGATCATTTGCTGAGCCAAATGGCAAAACTTGTACAAAGTTTAAAACCAAGTGGTGAGGGGATGTCTACCCCTGCAGTCCCTCAAGAAGCATCAACCTCCCATGTTCCTCCAAACCCAAACTCTTAGCCAAACACCAACCCACCAAATACCACCATTACCCCAAATCCAAATCCTCCACCCAATCCTTCCTACCCAAATATTAACCCTTTCTCATCCTATCCCCCATACCCTTTTCCCATCACCAACCCACTCCAAAACAGCATGCATATGGGACCCAAGAAGCTATAACCCACCAGGCCAAGTTACAACCTATTTACCCTTCAATGACCCTGGTCGCCAAACAGAAACCATCAATAACCCACCTCTCCAAAATCCTTAGCAGAACCCTTACCAAATGCCTCCTCAAAATCCTTACCAAATGCCACAACTAGAAATAAACCCAGCTTTCCCCAATCCTTCCAACATATACCAAAACCCAGCACCTCCTCCCACAAAATTTGAGGCAGATATGGAGAACTTAAAAAGTATGATGCAGAAGGTCTTGAACAAAGAGAAATTTTCTATGCGGGCATAAGAGCTAAAACCTTTAGTCATACTACCCTCAAGTTTCAAAATGCCCGACATAAAAAATTCAACGGGACTGGATGCCCTATCTCCCACCTAAAATCTTACTCTACTGGCATGCAATCAAGAGGAGCTAGTTTCAAAGCCATGCCTCCAATTTTCACCTTACCTTGATAGCTAAGAAATGGTTAATGCTAGCAGATGATAACACCATGGGCACTTGGGACCAAATAGCAGAAGGGTTCCTAGAAAGATACAAGGACAATACTACCCCTAAAAATAAAAAAGATCTTGAATCATGCACCCAAAGGGAAAAAGAAACATGTGCTGAGTTTGCAGCAAGGTGGAAAAGAAAATTAGCCCAAACACTCGACAGACCTGATTCGGCTAAGTCATGCAGAATGTTCATCAAAAACCTCCAGCCCATTTACCTAGAACACATGCGGTATCTCCCCTATAGCAATTTCAAAGAAATAGTGGAGATAGGAGTCCGTATTGATGAAGATATACGCGAAGGATCCCTAGAAATTGGTACACCTCCAAGTTCGTTATTCTATCCTGGATCAGAGGAAGAATCTACGGAAGAAGTCAACGTTGTAGAAAGAATCCCAGGTGAAATATACAGTAGTGTGCCATGGTCATATGGGACAAACAAATCTGCCAATTCTGTTAAGGGAAGCAGTAACACTGACAGAAGCTGCATAAGACTCTATGAAAGAAACAAAAGGCATTTTCGATGAATTGTATGCCCCAATGTCATAGATCCTACAAGGGTTAACAACACAAGAAGTCCTTAAGCCCCTTGAAAACTACAAACCTCCAAACCCATTACCTACCAAATGGAGCCGCGACAAGTATTGTGAATACCACCAATCCAGTGGTCATATCACCGACAAATGCTTCTCACTCATGAATGATATCCAAGACCTTATCGATGATAAAATCATTGAGAAGCCGAACCCATGATTGTTACTAATCAAGCATCGCCCAAGGAACAACATTGAGAAAAAAATCGGATTGGGCAGAACTCAGTACAAGAAGTTGTTGGCCACTCAGGGAAGGACAAGGAAAATCCATTAAGACTCGTCAAACCCTAGATTACCCTTGTGTATACGCCTCCAAACCCTTTTTTATCTTTGAATTTCCTTTTGTCAAATAAAATCTCCAGGAAACAACTCTTTTTTCAACTCAGCGGCAATTTTCGTAGATATTGGGATCTTTGTTGTTTTTCTTTAGTACCACTAACAATTTTGCAGGGGCTGAAAAATATTTTTTTTTTTACTATTATCATTTACTCTCTTGAGAGGATTGTCCAGAGGTAGGTAATCATCACATCTCATTTCAAAGATCGCAAAAAAAATAAAAAAAAATGATGATCATTTAAAAAAAAGATTAGCAAAATGAAAATTTCTCTGATAGAGTTGAACTACGATGACCTGAGCCTCGAAATGAGGTACGTAGGCCGCCTTTGGGTTCGGTCAAATGCTTTGATTTACTCTTCAAAAAAAAAAAGGGAGATATTTTCTATGTGTTTTCTTTTTGTTTCCCAAAACATGAAAAGACAGGAATCCCCTTACCATTATTCTCAATTGCCATCTCCAAATTCCTCATCTCTCTTAACCTTTCATAAATGCATCATCACCAGCTGATAAGTGCATCATTCATTCTCGATTTCAAAAAAAAAATCAGTAAGTCTGACTTCGAGATGTCAAGGTCTACCACTTCAAAAAAAAAAAAGACAAAAAATCAGAATAAAGAGAAACGAAAAAAAAAAAAAAAAAACCGATAGGAAGCCAGGAAAGAAAGGAAAGCTAGGAAAACCAAGAAGCCAATAAAGCAGAAAAGTCTGGAAAGCCGGGAAATCCAGAAAAGTCAGGCAACTCAAAAATCATGCGCAACAATTCAGGACTAGGGGCTTTCAAACCCCAGGGGTGTCTCTTTTGCCCATATTGATGCCTACAGCCCATCGTTGCAGAGTATGCTCATGAATCCATTTGGTCTCCGTTATTTCGAAAGGTCCAACCAAGTTCTCAAAATCAAACTTTCCGAAGGTATTTATCTATATTCGAGTCTGGTAAATTCTTGCTTCTCCTATATTAGCTTGTCGAGTCTTCTTCTTGATCTCTGAGCACCACATATCACCAAAGTATTTGTTATATAAAAAAAATGATGACGAGTCAACTCATGAAAGAACATGATAAAACTACACGGGTTGATAATGAGTCATTTCGCAATATGGACCCACAAACCATAAAAAATATAAGTTTGATAAAGCAACCTTCTGTCTTGGTAAAAGGTCATCTTCGACCCATTGCGACCGAGCTATTAAATGGCACACTAGGGGCTTCCAACCATACACCAAAACCCTTCCAAATACCTAATAAACCATATACTAAAGCCTAACCATCTCTAAAATCCAGCTTCCAAAAACTGGGGCTGCTTCACCTTATATATACATCTATCAAGAGTGACCACCTTTTTATCCCAAAAGAGAGAAGACGGATATCTCTTCAAGCACTCTCCCAAATTGATCAGAGAGGTCAACAAAAAAAAAAAAGAAAAAGAAATCTCTCTCTAAAAAAAAGAAAAAAAAGAAGCCTCTCGTGAGCGATTTCCTCAAAATCTCTCTCTCGCAAAAAAAAAGAGAAAGAAAAAGCAAGGTTGGAAATTAAAAAAAAAGAAGAAGAAAAAGAAAGAAAGCCTCTCCTGAGCAACTTCCTCAAAATCTCTCTCTCACAAAAAAAAAAGAGGGAAAGAGACAATCACTCTTGGACAACCCCATGACCCACAATCAAAGCCAAAAGCCGATTTCCTAACCATACCTACAATCAGTTGTAGAAACCAAATTCTCATCCAAAACCCACAGCTTAAAAGGTCAGCCAATGATCGCTTTGCGATCGCCTTTCCGAAAATAACCAAATCCACCGCCCAAAATGCCTTTGAGCAAGAGGCCAATCAAATCCTCATCCCTAAAGCTAATCCATCCCAAATACTTAAACACTATACCCTAACCTAGTTGCCACCTATAGCTTTGTTTCAATCGGTTATAATGTGATCTGGGTCCAGGACAGAACTCCTTGCTAAAGATACATAAAATTATCAAAAGATAAATGTTCAGTAGGGTCCATAAATCTTATGTTACTTGGCAATAAACTCTGGATCGTGACTCTTCCTTTTGTCCATTAGAGTCGTCCCACTTTCTCTGAGCACACTCATTTCTGTCTCCCACAAAAAGTCTCTCCAAATCAAGTCTTTCTGGGGCTGTCTCGAGTTAATATCTTCAGGAACTTGCCCATCTCATCTGACAAAATATGGTTCATCGAGTCATCCTGGGGCTTCTCCCACCAAACTCATTGGATACATAAAGGCTCATCATCTCCAGAAATAGCTGTCCTTTCCATCTCGCCTGAAGAAACGAAGAAGCTACAAAACCGTGATCCCTCAAAAATAAGCGGCTTATCATCGCATGCATTGAAAGACCGACTCCCTATGAGGTAAAAGTTAGCTAGGTTAAAAACCCGAAAAGGTAGCCTAGGCAAAAGTTAGAGTACAAAAAAAATAGAAAAAAAAAGTGGTCCCTCTAAGGCATCGATTAGTAGGGTTCACTAATCCTGATTGAATTCCTTTTTTGAATGATGCACAAGTCAAAAGACTGAAAAGCAACCCTAAACTGCACCCACCTCCATCTCAAATATCACAATCAGCTCCTATACTCATAACTCTTCAAAGCCAACTAGAAGCCACATCTCAAGCTCTTATATTACATTTCCATCACCTTACCTTATCTTATCTTAACATGTTTAAGAGAAAAATAAAGTTTCATTCGCATGCTTGCATCTTTTGTTTGCATCCTTTTACTGCATCTTATCAGGTCTTCTGCCGCATCGGCCCTTGAAAAAATGTCCTACGGACATTTCGCCAAAGACCACCTCCCAAGATCCTCAGCAGCATTATCAAAAGCTACATAAGCCGATCATCGACAGCATTCTACTGTGACCTTTCATAATTATCGCTTCTCCTATGTTGGGATAAGCACATTTAAAAAAAATCTGTATCGCTTCTCCTACGTTGGGATAAGCACATTTAAAAAAAATCTGCATCGCTTCTCCTATACTGGGATAAGCACAATTTAAAAAAATATATATATGCATCGCTTCTCCTATGCTGGAAAAAGCACGTTTTTTTAAAAAAATCTGCATCGCTTCTCCTATGTTGGGATAAGAACATTTTAAAAATCTGCATGGCTTCTCCTATGCTGGGATAAGCACTTTTTTTAAAAAAATCGCATCGCTTTTCCTATTCTGGGTGAAGCGCATTTTGAATTCGCATCACTTTTCCTTTACAGGGAAAAGCCCTATTTTTTAAAAAATATACTTCTTTCCCTATTTTGGGGGAAATTCATTTTTAAAAAAATCGCATCGCTTTTTCTATTCTGGGTTAAGCGCATTTTGAAAATCGCATCGCTTTTCCTTTACTGGGAAAAACCCATTTAAAAAATATATATACTTCTTTCCCTATATTGGGGAAAATTCATTTTTAAAAAATAGCATCGCTTTCCCTATGTTGGGGAAAGCCCGTTTTTAAAAGGGGCATCGCTTTCCCTATGCTGGGGAAAACCCGTTTTTAAAAGCAACATCGCTTTCCCTATGTTGGGGAAAGCCCGTTTTTAAAAGCAGCATTGCTTTCCCTATGCTGGGGAAAGCCCGTTTTTAAAAGCAGTATCACTTTCCCTATGCTGGGGAAAACGCGTTTTGAAAAGAAGCATCGCTATCCCTATCTTTGGGAAAGCCAAAACCGACATCGCTTTCTTGTCTTTGGGAAAGCCGCTTTCAAAAGCGACCGTTTTCCTATCTTTGGGAAAACCCGTTTTTTTAAAAGCATCATCATTTTCCTATCTTTGGGGAAAAGCGTTTTGAAAGCGACATCGCTTTCCTATCTTTGGGGAAAACCCATTTTAAAAGCAACATCACTTTCCTATCTTGGGAAAGCCCGCTTTTAAAGCAAACATCGCTTTCCTATGCCGGGAAAGCACATTTTGAAAGTAGCATCGCTTTCCTATCTGGGAAAGCCCATTTTCAAAAGCGACATCGCTTTCCTTTGGGAAAGCCCGTTTTTAAAAGCAGCATCGCTTTCCCTATGCTGGGGAAAGCGCGTTTTGAAAAGCAGCATCACTTTCCCTGTTTTTGGGAAAGCCCGTTTTTAAAAGCAGTATCGCTTTCCCTATGATGGGGAAAGCCCGTTTTAAAGCGACATCGCTTTCCTGTCTTTGGGAAAGCCCATTTTAAAGCAAAGACATCGCTTTCCTATCTTTGGGAAAGCTCGCTTTTAAAGCATCGCTTTCCTATCTTTGAGGAAAGCCCGTTTTCAATAGCAGCATCGCTTTACCTGTGCTGGGGAAAGCCCATTTTTAAAAGCAACATCACTTTCCCTATGCTGGGGAAAGCCCGTTTTTAAAAGCAGCATCGCTTTCCTTATGCTGGGGAAAGTGTGTTTTGAAAACGAGCATCGCTTTCACTATGCTGGAGAAAGCTCGTTTTCAAAAGTAGCATCGCTTTCCCTGTACTGGGGAAAGCCTGTTTTTAAAAGCAGCATCGGTTTTCCTATGTTGGGGAAAGCCCGTTTTTAAAAGCAGTATCGCTTTCCCTATGCTAGGGAAAACGCGCTTTGAAAAGCAGCATCGCTTTCCCTATGCTGGGGAAAGCTCATTTTCAAAAACAGCATCGCTTTCCCTATACTGGAGAAAACCCGTTTTTAAAAGTAGCATCGCTTTCCCTATGCTGGGGAAAAGCGCCTTTTGAAAAGCAGCATCACTTTCCCTATGCTGGGGAAAGCCTGCTTTCAAAAGCAACATCGCGTTCCCTATGCTGGGGAAAGCCCGTTTTCAAAAGCAGCATCGCTTTCCCTATACTGGGGAGAACGTGTTTTTAAAGGTTCCATCGCTTTCCCTATATTGGGGAAAGCATGTTTTTAAAAGGTTCCATCGCTTTCCCTATGCCGTGGAGAGCGTGTTTTTAAAGGTTCCATCGCTTTCCCTGTGCTGGGGAAAGCGTGCTTTAAAAAAAAAAGTAGCATCGCCTTCCCTATGCTAGGGAAAGCACATTTTAAAAAAAGCAGCATCGCTTTCCCTATGCTGGGGAAAGCTCTTTTTGAAAAGCGGCATCGCTTTCCCTATGCTGGGGAAAGCGCGTTTTGAAAAGGTCCCATCAAGTTTTGCCTATACTGGGCAAAACACACCATCTATCCCACCCAGTGGCTATTGTTTGTTTGCTTGAAGCCGAACTACGTTTGGTCTGATTCCCTTTATTAAGGGATACGTAGGTAGCTTACTTCGTTAGGTCTGACCATTAAAACATTTTATTTGCATATCTGCTTAAAAACTACGATAACCTACTATAACCGACTAAATATGTCTAGGGTATGTGAGATTTGGAGCTACTACATTATAAACTGTTGCATTCATAAACTTCCGCATTTGTGTCTCTCCCCATTTTAATTTCCACGAAATTGGGAGTCTATTTCTTATCAACGATGTTCATTTACTCAGTAAGCCTCGGGTTACCCGTAAACTCCATCGTTGAGGGGCTTTGTAGACACCCCAATTTCGTACCTCTGATATGTAATCTTGACATGAGATATCAAGACCTGTTAAACACTAACAAATGTCAAGTTACAGGGTTTAGATTGCAAAAAATGCAAAAGAAATGAAAGGATGCAAGAATAGTGAGTTGCAGGGGGCTAAACTGTCAGAAATCGGAAAAAAGGGAGCTGGCACCACCATGAATAGTACACTGGCGCCGCCAACATGGAAAATGGGAGCCGTGCCATGGAAAATGGGAGTCGCTCCCACTTCTTAGGGGTTCGGTGCCCAAACACTATTTGATCTCTTCCGATTTGAGAATTAGTACACTCTCTCAAGCACGCAGTACAAGCCGATGAAGCACATAAAGAAATTCCCAAATGCCAGCGGTGTCCCTCCTCCCACCTACAAATAAAGGTACCCGGCTTCAGAATTTGGGACGGAGAAATTTTCACACTGTTCACTTCATCGCACACACCGCTTACACTTTACGCAGAGCGATCGTCCTAAGAGTTCACCTCCTCTAAAAAGCCTCGAAGCTTCGTCAAATCTCCCCCAAACACAAAACCAATCGGTCAAAGTGAACCTTAGCCTCCCCGCTAGGTTTCCACCTTATTTCCCCGATCCAAAAATCCAAAAAAGAGCAGTTGCTCTGCCCGAGTAAAAAGGCCAAATTTGCCAAAAGCAAGCAGTTGCTCTGCCCGATTTCCGCCAGCAGCAAGCAAACAACAGCAAAAAAGCAAGCGGTTGCTCCGCCCGTTTTACAGTGCCCAGAAGCAACGTTCAGAAGCAGTTACCCTGCCCGAACCGCAGCAGCAGCGAAAAAGAATCCCTCTCCCGGAAGGACAGAGCGAGCACACCAACGCTCTTAAAGGTGAGCCTTTAAGAGTTTATTTTATAAAAATGCTATTTTCCATCCGGCCCAATGTAAGAATATAAGCCGTTGTGCTGCTCGGATTTATTTAGAAAATAGCATTAAAAAGAGCCATTATTATGGCCAAATATTTTTAAGTATATTTGTAAATTATTGAAAGGAGACAGCTGCAAGTCCGTAAATAATGTAGACATGGATGTATTTGTTTTCTTTTTTGTCTTTTAATACTTTATTTATTTGCTAAATAAATATAACAAAAAGCATACTTTAGTCAAATACTGTTTTTTGAGATCGAAAGGGGAGTTGGGTGCCTAGCACCTTCCCAACTCGTAACTTAGCATCCGAACCTTTTTTTTGCATTTTTTGGTTTTATTTTTGGTTTTTTCTTTATTTTCTCCTTAAAATAAAGATGGCGACTCTGTGAAAACATTTTGGATCGCAGTGAGGCATCGCAACATCCTTTCTTGCACTTTTTCTGTTTTCCCCTAAAAAAGGGTGAATGAGAATGAAAGGGTGATGTATTCTTGTATCCTGGTATCCCCTAAACAAGGGATAACTTGATATAGAAAACCCAAAGCGCTCATAGTGATCCAAAATAGGCCTTAAGGCAATTTTCATAAAGTCCATAGTGGGGCCCGCAACATCCTTTCTTTCATTTTCAATTTTCCCCTAAACAAGGGAAGATGTGAATGAAAGGGTGATGCCTTTCTGCATCCTGTTATCCCCTAAACAAGGGATAACCCGATACAGAAAACCCAAAGCTCTCATAATGGACCAAAAATCACTCAAGTGACTGAGGCGTATTCAACGCGCTTCTTGATAGCACCCTTTCCACATTTTTAATTTCGTCCTCCCCTAGACAAGGGAGGGTGGAATGGAAAGCGTGGTGTACGCACCGCACGTCGCGTTCCCCTATCCAAGGGAGCACGGGGCGCGGGAGAATCCGGGGTACCCACAGCTGGGCACCTCAATTTATAGGCTAAGAGTGAGGCTTCTTTTGTGATTAAGTTTTACTTTCTGTGCTTTATCGACTTGTACCGCACGCTAAGAAGATTGTACTAAAAGCAAATTACTACAGTGCATTAAGCACTATTGGGCGCCGCCCATAGTGGGTCTGGGCGCCGCGTCCAAGGTGGCTATGGGCAGCGCCTAGGGCCATTTTTGTCCTCCTTTTTGAGACTTAGGCCCCCTACATTTCACTGTTTATGCATCCTGCCTTTTCTTTTGTATTTTCAACCCTGTAACTTGACATTTGTTAGTCCTTTTAACATGTCTTGATATTTTATGCCATGTTACATATCAGGGGTACGAAATTGGGGTGTCTACAGAGCCCCTCAACGATGGAGTTTACGGGTAAACCGAAACTTACCAAATAAACAAACATTGTTGATAAGAAATAGACTCCTAAATTTTGTGGAAATTATAATGGGGAGGAATGCAATATGCGACAGTTTATAGATGCAACAGGTTAGGATGCAGTTCAAATCTCACGTACCTTAAACATATTTAGTTGGTTATAGCATGTTATCGTAGTTTTTAAGTAGATATGCAAATTAAATGCTCTGATGGTCACACCTACAAGGTAGGCTGCCTACGTATCCCTTTTTAGGAATCAGACCAAACGTAGTTCGGCCTCAAGCAAACAAACAACAGTCACTGGGTGGGATGGATGGGATCCTGATTATTCCACGTCCCAGGGTATGCACCACTCGAGGAGATAATCCAACTCAAACTGGTGGGATACTGGGATAAAACCAATCATTTTCACGTCCAAGGGTATGCACCCCTCGAGGAGAATGATCCAACAACAACTAAGGTGGGATAGTTGAAACCAATCATTCCACGTCCCGGGGTATGCACCCTTCGAGGAGATGATCCAACAACAACTCAAGGTGGGATAGATACAACCAATCATTCCACGTCCCGGGGTTTACATCCCTTGAGGAGATGATCCTACATCACTCTGGTGGGATAGATACTCGATTATTCCACGTCCTAGGGTTCGCACCCCTCGAGGAGATAATCCTACAACTAACTACAACTAAACTAATTACAACTAACTACAACTAATTATTTCCATGTCTCGGGGTTCGTACCCCCTTGAGGAAATAATCCTGCAACTACTCTCAGATGGGATAGCAACCTGATTATACCATGTCCCGGTGTATATACCCCTCGAGGAGATAATCCAACAACACTTCTTAGATATGATACATGCAACAAGTAAAATGCAAACACTTCACCTTTCCTCTTTCTCTCTTTTTTTTTCTTCTTCTTTCTTGCTCTGTTCTTTTCCTGCTTTTTCTTTCCTTTTTTGCCTTTTTTTTTCTTTTTTTTCTTTTTTGCTTTCTTTTTATTTCTCTTTTTTTTTTGCCTTTTTTTTTTCTTTGCTTTTTTGAAGGCATTTCGATGGGGATCGAAATGCATAATTTCTTCTTTTTCTGCCTTTCTTGCGGCTAATCTGCTGGGGATATGAGTTTCCTCTTTATTTTTGATGGATGGTTGTCACTTTTTGTTAACAAAGCTAGCTTCGTTAACTTTCCGTTAAGACTCCAGGGCCATTTCGCGATTTCAGCAAATTTCCGTTCTTTCCTTGTTTTTGCCATTGCCGATGGAGCTCTCTTTCTTATTTCTCCCCTTTTCTCGATTTTCTTTCGCCAAATCAATTGTTTTGCTTGACATATGGCTTCTTCCTTAAGATCTAGGAAGGGAAAGGCACCAATGCACCCATAATCTGGCAAAGAATCCTGGGAGCTTCCTTCTCTAAGCCGGAATGTCAACAGATATTGGCATTCAAAGGATGATTGGAGCAACATACTCCGAGATCGGCACACCCACGTCTCAAAGGATGATTGTAAGTCTTCTTTTTTCTTGAACCCATTTGGTTGAATTTTTTGAATTTTTCTGGATTTCTTGCTATTTTGGGCTATTTGGAGTATACATGCTCTTAATTTTAATGCTTATGCATGCAATATTTATGCTAGAATGATGCAATTTGACAACTATAACATAGCAAAAATATGAAATTCATGCTATTTAATTTTGTGATGCATACTTATACAATTGACACTATTTGATTCTGCGATGCATACTTCATGTAACTGATATATTTTGGCTCTACGATGCATGCTAGTGCTACAGATATTTTTAGATGATGCATGATCATGCGGTATATATTTCGGACAAATGCTACATTTTTTCAGATATTTATTTTTCGGATACATGTACATGCTGCAAGTATATTTCCTACATGCAAAAATGCAATAGAAATATCTTTCTTTTAAATGCCTGCAACATTTTTATTCTAATAATGCAATATGTAAATACTTAGATATAAATGCACATGATAGATGCTAAAGTAAATAACATATGCACATATATCATTTATTATTATTATTATTATTATTATTATTATTATTATTATTATTATTATTATTATTATTATTATTATTATTATTATTATTATTATTATTATTATTCATTTTCCCTAAGATTGATCGGACAAGCACCTGCTTTGTTTTGATAGTCTTAGGACTTTTCCTGGAACAATGGATTCTTTCTCCAGAGTATATAACCTTCGTATTCCACCTGCCTTTTGACTTCCCAAGAATATGATTGGACTGATCTCAGGCGAAGGACTTATACTCTTTCCGGGATCCATCATTCGAATGGTCTAGGTCGAATATCATAAAAATTATTGATAAGCCCCTGTGCATAGATATTTATTTATTTATGTATGTATGTATGTATGTATATATATATATATATATATATATATATATATATATATATATATATATATATATATATATATATATATATATATATGTATATATATAGTTTTTTTTTTGCAACAGGGATTGGCCAATAATTTAGATATATAAAAATCGACCGGTCCATGAAGTGTCCTAAGAATCTATATGCATTTAACGTTAGTTGATGCAGGGGGTAGGCTGACCATGGTGTAGGGTAGCAGTTCATAATATTTCTACGTACGTGTACGAGTGTGAAGTATCTAAAAACCAGTCAAAATCTTTTTTTTTTCAGATATAAAACAGTAAATGGTCTGTCTTTCTGTTCTTTGTGGATTTTCTCGACTAATTAGTTTGAATCCTCGAAACGACGGTGCGAGCGAGCGTGACGGTCATTCTGATCAATAAATAGAAAGAAAATTAGGGAATCTATCTGTTCTTATTAATTACAAATTTGTCATAATCTCAAAAATAAAATGACAGAATAAATGAATATTAACATATTTTGCGAGGAATAATAAATAAAGCAGAATAAAATGAAATAAAGCGATAATAAGCCCTTGCTTTTTTTTTATTCTGCGCGAAATTCTAATTTTATTCGTAACGGTACCCGGAACGATGCTGCTGTAAGTTTTTACGGTTATTTGCACAAATATATAAAAATGCAATAATTAAACTGTTAAATAAATATAAGCATATTTAGCCAAAAACAAAAGAAAAACTTGTTTTTTCTTTTTTTTTTATTATGAAAATAAGTCTAACCCTCCGTTTTTATTTTATTTAAAATAAAAATAACGTCCCCAGCAGAGTCGCCACTGTGAGTGCCCCGATTTTTGACCTTTCCCCCGCTACGTGAGGAAGCGAGTGGTTTCAAAACCTTTAAAAGCGCATGAAATACACTTGGCCTCAATTGTGGACTCAAAATGTGATCAACAGAGTCGTCATATTTATTTTAAGGAAAAACAAAGAAAAACCAAAGGTAACCAGATTTGTAAAGGGTTTGGGGGCTAAGTTACGAGGTGAGAAGGGGTTATGCACCCAACTCGCCCTTTCGGTCTCAAAATAGTTTTTGGCTTAAATATGTTTTTTTATATTTATTTAACAACTGAAATAAAGCATTAAATATATATATGTATATGCATGCATACAAGGAAATTATTACATAACTTACAACAGTCTTCTTCCTCGAGTCACAAATACATTTAAATATTTGGCTATAATAACGATTCTTTTTAGTGCTATTTTCTATAGAATTTCGGACAGCATAATTGCTTATTTTTCTTGCATTGGGCTAATCTAAATATCACTTTTATACATAAAACTTTAAATAGCCTACCTCTTGAAACGTGGAGATTTTATCCCATACCAACTAGCTTCTGGCAGGTTCTAGGGTGCGCTCGCTCTATCCTTCAGGGAAAGAGAGTCTTTTGTTGTTGCTTTGTTGTTGTGGAGATTTGGGTAGAGTGGCTACTTCTTTTAGTTGCTTTTCGCCTCGGGATCCGGGCGGCACAAGTGCTTGCTTTGCTGATGTTGTTTGCCTGGTGGCGTCGGAAATCGGACAGAGCAACCGCTTGTTTTTTGCTGATTTGACGTCTGGATTCGGGTGGGGCAACTGCTCTTTTTTGGATTTTTGGATCGGTGGAATAGGGTGGAATCCTAGCAGAGTAACTAGGTTTTACTTTGGCTGGTGAGGTTTAGTGTTTGTGGGAGATTTGGAGGAGCTTTGGGGCTAGAAGGAGAAATTCTCTCGACGTTCTCTCAAATGCGCGGTGAACTCACTGCCTAACTGTGTTTTCTCACTGTGTGTCGAATGTCTGAATTCATAAGTCGGATGCCTCTATTTATAGGTTGGGAGTGAGGATTCCTTCGCTGTTAAGTTTTACTTTATGTGTTTCATCAGCTTGTACCACGCGCTGAGAAAATTGCACAAAAAGCAAATTGCTACAATACCTTTTGGCACTGTTGGGCGCCGCCCATAGGGGATGTGGGCGCCGTGCCCAAGGTGGTTGTGGGCGGCGGCCAGGGCCATTTTTCTCTTGATTTTTGGCACTTAGGCCCCCTGTATTTCATTGTTCATGCATCCTACTTTTTCTTTTGCATTTTCGACCATGTAACTTGACATTCATTAGCTTTTTAACAGGTCTTGATATTTCATGTCATGTTACATACCAAGAGTACGAAATTGTGGTGTTTACAGAGCCCGTAGCTACCCAATTTTATTTGTCTCGGCTACCAACATGACTTGTAGAAAAATATAGAAAGCTTCTTTTTGTGAAGTATTACCCATGTGCTTTGTTATTATTGTGTGTTCTTCATGTTTTTAATGGCGTAGCGAATCATTAGATGATCATTAGAATTATAAGATAAGATGCGAGAGCCCGTCCTATTAATTCCGAAAATCACAATAATTGTTTGCGTTACGTGAGACCGAGAGGAGATCGTGCGTAGATAGTCATTGGGTACTTGCTTTGACAGGCGGCTATTTTCTCCTATGTTATAAGAAGCAAGAGCCCGTAGCTAGGAGTTGTAGCTAGATTTGCTATACGTTGCGAGAGCCTGTAGTGAATACTATAGTGCGCCTGACTACCAAGACTTAAGTTAAAGAAAAGTAAAAAGAGGATTAAACTAAACACCGGCTAGACTATAAATATTGCACTCCTATATTTTTATCTTGATTTGTTGTTGCCAAACCACCTTTGCAGTAGATTAGATTTAATTGTTTTCTAGGTTATTTATATTTTTAGATTTTAATTCATTTTATTTTCGCTCAAATATAATTAGTTAGCCTAATTTTGGTACTTAATCGGAGTGAGAATTACGTACATTCCCTGTGGGATCGATATATCATACTTAGGTACACTTTATTACTTGATACGGCCGGGTATTCTTGTCTGAGTTGCGTTTTTTGCACGTCAAATTTTTGGCATCGCCGGGGAATGATTTAATTTTTGCTCCTATATGCTAATATCGATACCAAGCGAGCCTGATTGTATTTTGAGCATATTTTTTAAATTAGTTTACTTACTTTTGTATTTATATGTTTTGTATATTGAGTCGCTTTTCAAAGCCCTCCCGAGTTTGTGAGTTTGTAGGGAGGTGTATATAGTGTCCCCAAATAAATTTTTTTTTTCTTTTTTATTCCATAATTGTGTTTTACTTTGTTTCTTTTGAGCTTGATTTGATGCAGGAGTTTAGCACTTCATAGTAGGAGGTTGCTTGTAGAGATTCATGGAGTGGATCTTTTTGGCCCAGACTCCATTAAGAAATCAACTTTGAGGGAGTTTTCTTTCTTTCCCTTCTCCTTTTACTTTAAAGTTTAGGGAGTATGGTTTGGTTAGTGAAGTTTGAAAGTTCCGAAAATCTTGTGCTTTATACGCCCCAAATTATTTATTCTTTGATCATTCGCCTTTCCATCTTGGCACTCTTTGAGTTGTGCTTGCATTATTTTTTTGGAGTCAATTTTGAGATTACTATATGCATAGTTGAGGATATGTTTGTGATTCATGTGGTAGCATCACCTCATTCATGATAGATAATGCCCAAGTTGTTGATTGAATTATTTTTATGCTTTGATCTAGTGATGATTATGCATGTCTAAGAAAAACTTGGTTTGGGCATGTGTGTATGACAAGAGCATGATATAGGCCATCTTTGGACCGTTTGTGCCTTTCTCTATCCTACCCATTTATCTTACAAAAATCCCTAGTGTCCCCGTTGATCTCATATAAAGAATGGTGTGTGCCTAGAGCACACAATGACCCCCATTCGACATCATTTATTTTACCCGCATTATCATATCTCATGAACATATACACTTTTTCTGTCACCCTTCAAAAGAGCATGATTTGGAATGAATTATTTTATTTTTGTAATCTTGTTGGGAAGTGTGTGCTTCATGAATGTTTTGTTCTTATTAATGTTGATGTTGAGAATTTGATAATTGTTGTTGAATGGTGGTGAAAAAAAAAAGAAATGAAATCGAAAAGAGCCTCTTTGGAAAGCAATGAAAAGAGAAAAATATCAAAAGAAAAGAAAAGTAAAGGGTGGCCACAAAAGAAAAAGAAAAAGAAGAAGAAGAAAAAAATGACATTGTTCTTAATTCTCTCAAGGAGATATAAGGGTGGTGCTTAATTGTACGTGGTAGTTGAGACACTTTCTTCAACTCAAAGTTTAACGTTTAAGGGGTTGTTGAAGTGAAGGTTATGGTATTGAAGAATCGTGCTTTCATGAAGTTAGTCATCTTGTGAATACTTCAAATTCTTTGCTCTATTGGCGATATAAGAAATTGATTTAAATGTGAATAAAAAGGAAAAAAATATCAATATAATTGAAAGCGTTATTTATCTACAACTATATAAAATCAAAACCACAATTGCATTCGAGATGCTCTAAATATAGCTCATGATATCTATTTATATATCATTTCAATCGACATTGAGGTAGGGGTGAGCAGAAGTTTTCCGGAACTGGATCGGACCAATGGAATCGGACCGGACCAGTCAAAAATGGACAGGACCAATACTTTGGATTGGTCACGGATCTAGGACAATTGGGTCGGTCCTCGGTTCGAAACCAAAAACACCGGACCAAGCCGGACCAATGTGTATTTATTATTATTTTATTATATATAATATATTAATATAGCATTATATATATATATATATATATATATATATATATATATATATATATATATATATATATATATATATATATATATATATATATATATATATATATATATATATATATATATATATTGATAAGAAGATAATAAAAGGGATACAACTTACAACCTAAAGAAAATAGATAATAATTTGATTCAATATTCAACCAAGTTTCCTTATTTGATTAAAGAGAAAATATGAGGGAAAACATCGTTCTTCCCTATTAATTAATTTTCTGCCTCTTTTTGTGATTTCAAACATTATTAGTTTGAAGGATTGTTACCTATAAATTAATTAAATTAACCATAAGGGGATCGGAGAGGAAGATGACTTGCAATAAATTTTCTTACAACCTTCTTTTTCGTTTCTCTTTAATAATTTGGAAGTAATGATTTTTACCTTTAGTTTATTTTTACAAGAACAACGAACCCAACAAAATGTTGTATGAAGGAAGAACATGATTTGATTATTGATCATTGTTTTTTTAGAAAATATAGTTATCCTTTTGATCAAAGATACGCATCGTATTGGTCCGGTCCTGGTTCTCGTACGTTTTCAATTGGTTCTGGACCGGACCAATGTATTGGTTCTCAGACATATTAGGTTGGTCCTGGTTCTATATTTTTTTAAGAACCGGACTATTGACCTGGTCCTGGTTCTCTCAGTTTTTCTAAAGAAGTGGACCGAACCGGACCAAGCTCACCTACATTGAGGTACAATAAAATGCAGCTAAATAGCTAATGGAGGACAAGCTGGCCTTGATCCCACGTGAGCATGTGGGTCCGCCAAAGATCCATTTAATACATAATTAATTATTGATGGCAGTTAGAGGTTGGATTTATGTGACCATGTGGCACTTAAGCCTCTAATGAAATTATCAAACCCATTGGGCCAGAGTTGGTTAATATAGTCATTATTATGGGTCTTTTTTTAAAAATGCTTCGCAATTTAAAAATATATGCATCATAATTCAAAAATATATGTATTAATTTTTATACTGCTGTTTAATATTTTAATTATGAAGTCTTATTATACCGTGATTCATTAATTTTATTGCATTATTTTTTGTATCACGATTCAAAATAGTTTAACTACCTAATTCTAATTGCACTGCGGTTCAAAATCGTAATGAAACAGACTGTATTCTCAATCTTTTTCTTCATTCTCCTCTATCGTAAGCCTTTTTATTCCTCCTCCTTCATCTTAGTTCGTACTGTGAAAATCCTTCAACCCAACAAATTTTCATTAAACTTTCGTAGTTAATGATTCAGAAAACTCGTTTACCTTTCGGGGGCGCTGCCCCCTCGAACCCCGCGATTTGATCGGGTAGGTCGATTCATGTTTCGTTGCGTAACAATGGTGATTTTCGAATCTAAAATGTGTTGTTGGAGCTTTTGAAGGAGACAATGATATTTCCAGAATAATATTTCGAAAAGTAATCTTTTGTGATTGAAAAAAGAACGATAGATTTTTGAGTTAAAAACTTTATTAAAAAAGAAAAAGGGGCGGGCTATAATTTTACCCCTTTTTAATAAACAATACTTTGTGGTTTTCCTTTTTCATGTTTTTTTTTCTTATTTGGTTGACAATGGCTTATCCATTTCGATCCAAAAGCACGCCCGCCTACTGCCTAGGGTTTACTTCTACTTCGTTCCTAATATTTAATTCCCCCCCCCCTTTTTTGGCATTCTAAAATAATTATTTTATTTAAATTCTTTTTAAATTTTTTTACTATTTTTACTATTTTATCTTATTTTTCTATCTACTTTAATTATCGCCATATGAATAAAGAGATTAGAGGAAACCACACATTATATCAATATTTATAATATAATTAAGAAAAAATTATTCAAATAACTATCATACTATTCGTATATATATGATTTGATCAACTACGTTACAATATCCGAAATATGACCAATGTATTCACTAATTGGGTGTGCGATGCGATCCTTGTCGTCAACGCCTCATCAAATTTTGTAACGAACATATTGATGTCGATTAACGAAGGGACTGTACTAATTTTTGTACTGCGGTTCAATATTTTAATTATGTAGTCTAATTGTACCGTCATTCATTAATTTTATGGCATTATTTTTTGCACCACGATTCAAAATAATTTAACTACCTAATCTAATTGCACCGCAGTTCAAAATCGTAATGAAACAAACCATGTCCTCAGTCTTCTTCTTCCTTCTCCTCTATCGTAAGCCTTCTTATTCCCCCACCTTTACCTTAGTCCCTACTATGAAAATTCTTCAACCTAATACATTTTCATTAAAGATTCGTAGTTAATGATTCAAAAAACTAGTTTACCTTTCGGGTGCGCTGAACCCTCAAACCCCGCGACCTGACGGGGCAGGTCGATCCCCGTTTCGTTGCGCAACAATGATGATTTTCGAATTCAAAATGTGTTGTTTTAGTTGTTGAAGGAAACAATTACATTTTCGGAACAATATTTTAAAAATGGGTTTTTTACGATTTGAAAGGATTAAGACCGAAGGATTGACCCTCGGCATGAAAAAGACCCGACCCTCGGCACAAAGAGGGTCCCACCTGCAGAGCCACACGTTGCGAGGTCAGGACCACTCGCCCCTAAGATAAATCACTTCAACCTCGGCATCATGACCCTCGGCACTATGACGAGCCCAGCCACAACTGGCCTAACAGATCACAGGCTCCCTCGGCCCCACCACCAAATCAGTCTTCATAAATCCTCAGCCTCGACAAATAACAAAAGCGTTCGTCACAAAACCACTCGGCCTCGACCTCGGACCAATCATCCACCCCGACAAACCATTTCCTAGGCAGAAACCGCCGCACGCTATTACCAACTCTCTGACATACACAGTTCACTCATTCCTGGCGAATACCCTCAACGCATTTAATAACATCCGCTTTATGCTCCCCAATTATTAGCCGCCACGTCGCCATAAACTTCAAGTATAAATATGAGAGCCCACATTCAGGGCAAAGTAAGTAATTTCAGCAATATCACAACTCTCTTATCACAACTTCCTATCAAACAATTATCACGGCCTATTTATTACCAATTCTCTACCGGAAATCTGACTCTTACGCCGGAGGGTTATAGTCGGGCCAACCCGACACCTTAACGGTTCATTGTTTACTTTGTGCATGTCAAGCGAAAAGGACGGACTGAAGGCTGCCACATCATCTCGCTCATACGTGGGCGTCAAGACACGGGATCACCACACTTTTGCGTGATCGGTTTGGTTCCGTTGCCGGAAACGATTTTTCTCACCAGGCCCATAGGCGAAAGGATGGTGAGATCCAAAAAGCAAGCCTCGAAGAACGTAACCCCGCCGCATCCACCCGCCCGAAGGAGCATGCTGAGCACGCACGGTGAGGACGGGGGGGGAACTCCGGCCGCTACCGAGGTGTCGGCCGGGGACCAAAGAAGGATCGCTCGAACAAATGGCTCTCGAACAAAAATAAAGACACGACGCCGACCCCGAGAGGTCGAGTCTTCCAGGGCAACGAGGAGGAACCGCGCGGCAAAGCAAATAAGCCCACGATTCAAGAAGAGGGCGAGGAATACGCATATTGGGAGCACCAAAAGGCCTTGTGCACAAAAATACAAGAAGCCGAGACCAAAATGCACTAAGCTAAGGCAAAAAGCCCGGCCCGAGCCCATCAACGTGCAAAGCACCCGGCGCCATCCAACTCGGTTTGGCGAGAGGGTGGGAACTACGAAAGCCAAAAAGGCAAAGTTTACCACCAATGTCAAATCAAGACTTGGAAAGAGGTGGCCGGCGAGGATCTAAGACGGCGTTCATTCTCGCCTAAGATTCCCCGATGCACGGATAATTGTGAAGCCCAAAGCGAGGAAGGGAGTCTCGGCCATACGCACGCTAGCCCTCGACCAACAAAGCCCCTCCGGTCTCGACATCCTTCTCGCCAACTAGCAAAGGAGGCTCGTTTGGGGTCCCCCATGAGGAACATGATCGAGGAAGAGCCCGAGGTACCACAGTAAAAAGGGGCTAATCGCATCCCCACTCAAGCCTTTGGCCTTTGGCGACAGCCGACCACGATGCCGAGATTAGGGCATGGATGGAGAAGTTGGAGGCTCGGCGAGCTCAGGAGTTAACTTGGCCATCAAAAAAATTGGAGGCCATTCATTAAGCAAATAAGAGAAGTAGAAGTGCCTTCGAAAGTAAAGATTCCACACTTTGAGGACTACACGGTAACACGGACGGCCTGGACCACGTGTCGGGGTTCGAGTTGAAAATGATCATCGTAACTGCATCGACGACATATGGTGCTTGGTGTTCGCCGGGACCCTCAAGGCTCAACGGTGGTACAACGGGTTAGCACCGACTCTATCACATTGGGATGACTTTAAGGGGGCATTTTTGAAAAAGTTCGCTTCGGCAGTGCTCTCCCAAAAGCGGCGGCGTGAAACAAGAGATCTGGAGAAACCGCATCGGCATACATGGCACGCTTCAAAGAGGTCTGGATCAAATCCCAGATATTCCCGACACATCCGCGAGGATGTGTTTCTGAGCAGCCCGGTACGGAATTGCCGAACGAGCTCATGCGACCAAAGGTCTGTCGGCGAGATGTTCTTGGACTCAAAGGGTGGCTCTGCTGGGCGGCGAAGCAACCCCCACCACAACAAACTCACGAGCGGTCACGCCCCTTCCGCAGGCACGCCGCAAATAAGGAAAAGAGCAGGGAAAGCTCGGCGGGAGGACGCCAACTCGGCGAAAAGGAGGAGGAGGAGAGGCGCGAGCATTCACCTGGCGAGATCGTGGGGCCAAGACGAGACTTCACCGGAAGACTTCACCCCCTCAATGAATCTAGGGAACACATAATGGGCGTTTTCTCGAGAAAACAAGATACGCCCACCATTACCCATGAGGTCACTGTAGAGGCGAAATCAACGAAAAGATGCAGCTTCCATAACGAGATTGGCCACATTACGAGGAGTGCATGCTCAAAAAGAGCAATACGTAGGGTGATAAGCGAGGGAGATCGAAGGTTTGTGGCGAGAGGTCCACATTCGCGCCCGACCGAGGGCTCAGGGCGACAACGACCGACAACCCGCCGGTGGTAAATACCATCAGGAAGAAACCAGTATCACACGTTGAAGAATGCAATCAAGCTGCTGAACAACTCGGCGGCGGAAAACATCATGGATGGGATGGTTGAGCACCTGAAATGGTATTCGAGGATACCGAGCTAGCGGTCAATGATTATGCTTTCGTCAAAACCCGTTAACTGCAAATCGGCATTCACAACGACCTAGTTAAACGGGTCTTGATCGATCTGAGGCGAGGAAGAGATGTGATGTATTATAAGTGCTTTCTGGCACTAGGGCTCGGCGATACCCACCTCACTCCGAGCCGAGTCCAACTGGAGGGCTTCACAGGCCACAAGGTCACGGCCAAGGGAACCGTGGCACTCAAAGTCAGCCTCGGCGAGGGGGACACCACTAGAAGCGAGGAAGTCACTTTCCTCGTCCTCGATCTCCCCTCCCCATACAACGCCATCCTCGGCGCACCTTCCCAGTCCAAATTCCGAATGGTGGCATCAATGGCCCATCACCGGTCAAGTACATACGACCTCGCTCGGGGGTCCTTAAAAATGATGCTCTCTACCTTAGAGTACCTCATCAATGAGAAGAAAGAGGCGGAGAGAAGATTGAAAAGGCCGAGGAGGCCGAGGAAGAGAAGATGAGCAGCCAAAGTGGCTCGACTCCACCCGTAGCAATCAATGCAAGCCAAGGAGGTTGGCCAGCGTGGAAGAGGGAACGCCGAGCCGATATTGAGAAAACTGAAATCGAAAGCCTCGATGTTCGAGACCATCCAATCATACAGCCTATGGAAGATGTAGAAGAAGTTGTTATAAACTTCAACTACCCCGACCAGAAAATAAAGGTGGGAATGGAAATAGCGGGCGACGAAAGGAGAGCCATAATCGAGTTCTTAAGAGAGAACACTGATGTGTTTGCATGGCAAGCCGAGGACATGGAAGGCATTGTCGAGGATGTAGCAGTGCACCGATTAAGCATCGATCCAGCATTCGTACCTATCCAGCAGAAGCCGAGGTATTTCTCTCCTGAAAAGCAAGACGCAATCAAGGAGGAAATAGCCAAACTTCTACGGGCCGAGATCATAAGAGAAATCCACTACCCCAAGTGGATTGCGAATGTTGTGATGGTCGAAAAGAATAACTGAAAGTGAGGATGTGCGTGGATTTCACCAACCTGAATGAAGCGTGCCGAAGGACTCGAGTACCCCTACCGAGGATAGATCAGCTGGTCGATTCTATCTCGGGATACAAAATTTTAAGCTTCGTGGACGCCTACTCGGGGTACCACCAAATCAGGATGTGGAAGGACGACCAAGGGAATACCGCCTTCCGAGCGGCAGGCGCACTCTATTGCTACAATATGATGCCGTTCGGCCTAAAAAACGCGGGGGCCACCTACCAGCGAATGGTGAACAAAGTCTTCGGCAATCAGTTGGGGAGGAATGTGGAGGCCTACATAGATGATATGGTGATTAAAACGAAGGAAACATGCCACATAGACGACCTCAGAGAAACCTTCGCAAACCTCCGGAAAGAACAAAATGAAGCTCAATCCGCCAAGTGTGCCTTGGCACGGCGGGAAGTTTTGGGGTACATGGTGAGCAGCGGCATTGAGGCGAATCCCGAGAAAATAAAAGCACTTGCCGAGATGAAGGTCCCAATATGCATCAAGCAAGTTCAGCAAATTAATGGAAGAATAGTAGCCACGGGAAGGTTCATCTCGAAATCGGTGAAAAAAGCCTCCCTTCTTCAAAATCCTAAGAGAGCGAGAAAATTCACATGGGACAAAGAATGCGACCTCGCTTGCCGAGCTCAAAAATACCTCGGCAGCCTACCCTTGCTAATTGCCCCACACCGGAGAAAGACTCTTTGTCTATCTCTCGTAATGGGACACGTACCATAGCATCTAAGGTTTGCGAGAGGAAGAGGAGGACTTCGAAAACCCATCTACTATGTATCACATGCATGACCGGGTAGAAGCGAGGTACATGCACATCGAGAAGGTGATTCTCGCTAATGATAACGGCGAGAAAACCGAAGTCAGATTTCAAAGCCCACGAAATCGGGGTTTATACCTTGACTTGCCTCTCGCGAAGAATACTACAATACTCCGATGTTGCCTTTGGAAGAATGATGAAGTGGGCCATTGAGTTGACGGAGTATGCAATTGTTTACCTTCCAAGAAAAACCATCGAGCTCAAATCTTGGCCGATTTCATTGCGAAGCCTCCTTCACCTCGGCGAAGGAGAAAGCGATGCGCGCCGATCAAGGACCTTCCACAAGCGAGCAAGTGCCTGTGCAAGAGTGTCCTCGCAAAACGCGACCACCTCCCCGGACATTGTTCTAGATGGATCATCCAAAGAAAAATGGAAACGGAGCGGCATTCTCCTCATTACACCGTATGGAACGGAAATCGCAAGGCCTTGAAACTGACCTCCTGGCCGAACAACGCCAGCCGAGTACGAAGTTCTCGATACCGCTACTGAATTGCCGCCGAGATAGGCTACTCAAATCTTGATCTTCGCCGACTCAAATACTGTCTGTGAAGCGCATTTCTGGGAATATGGGTAAACCATCCAACCCTCGACAAATACCGAAAGCACTAGTCGCGGAGTGTCCTCGCCCAATTTGAATACCGAGTTGGAACAAATAGGAAGGGAGGAAAACACGAGGGCGCACTACCTCTCAAAAATGGCCACTAGTGAACTCCTGCGAGTCTCCCCGTAAACATGGATTGAAACTCGGATCCCCCTGGGCCCATTGATAAAGAGAAGGTATTGATGCTAGAACGACCGAGTGTTGGATCGATGACATCAAAATTAACATCGGCCAAGGACACTACCCAATACGGAGAACAAGGATGGGCAATGGCAAGAAGGTCGGCCAGATACGCTTTAATTGGGACGCATACAAAGTATCCTTCACAAAGTTCTCTTCTATGTGTGTTCGACCGTAAAATCACACAAGGATTACTAGCCGAAGCACATGGGAGGTGTGCGGCTATCCGTGGCT
>CM028380.1:104855232-104933846 GCA_013146195.2 Codonopsis lanceolata | reverse complement strand
TTCAAATTGACTGAATTTTCGAATGTTCATGACTCAAGCTGAAAGTTCAGACTGTTTGACCGCCAAGTTTCGGCCCAACGCGGTTCCGCCGATGTTGTAAACATCGCGACACATTATGAATCACATTGGTCAACTTTCGCATTGGCTGTGTTTTGTCTCGATCATGTGCGTATTTACCGGTTTCGCATGCTAGTTCCGAAGATTTGGAGGAGATTCATCATGGTATTCATCAATGGTTTCATAGAACCACTTAGCACCGTGACATATATCAAATGGTTCACAATATTGGACTTGCCTTTGTCATTACTACCCTTAGGAACCCACATCCGCTTAAAAACTTTAGTTTGGTTTTTATGAGGATGAAATTTCCGATGCCAACTGGACGAGTCTTCCAATGTGACTTCCAATGCTTTGCCCATCGGGTCGCCTCATACGTTGTCAGATCCGATTTTTGCCAAGAAAGCTCTGCCTAACATCATCCTCATATATAATAAAACAAAAAAGTTGTATATGTCCAGCGAGGACATGACAAAAATGACACACAAAATTTTTTCTTTCTTGATTTCGTTTTTCAAAGAAATTTGATTTTGAAAATTTTGTGTAGGTCAGTTTAGGTTCAAGTACCTTCACCTTCTCTCTGCCAAACACTTTTGGAACAAAACCAATACCGACTTACCGAATTCAAAGATATCATCCATTTTGTGTTGGCTTGAATTCCATTTTTCAACAGCCTCATTAGCTTTGGCGCTTCTTCTTTCAATTCCCTCACATCTTTCTTTGCTAAGCAAACATTCCAGCCTAGCAATGTCTCTTTCTTCATTAGCTTTCTTAAGAAGTCATTTGCCTTTTAAATAACTTAACTTGACAAACCCCCCTTATCTCCATCAGATAAAGAGACAGAGCTAAACAAAAAATCATTATACAAACCCTTATTTCTCAAAGTATTAGGGCGAACAAAATTCTCAAATTGGGAATCCATCATGGTTACTAAGAATCTACTCTTGACGCCCGATACCAATTGAAAGAACGTGAGTAGCTAGGATCAAAGATTTAATGTAGCTTGTTAAAAAGCTTCTGAAAGATGTCATAATAGACGAAAAAAACAAAAACAGCGGAAGACTTAAAAATAAAGCATGAAATTAACAAAAAATATATCAAACAATCTACAAGCTTATACTTGTAGATCTAGCCTCTTGGCCAAAAGATTTCACAAAAACGATGAATTGTTTTACAAAAAACTATGTGAAATCACAAAAATATTCTCACAAGATAATGAATTTTGGAGAACAAAAAACCCCACATAAATAGGTTAAACAAACGCAGGAAAAACAAAAAAATCTTTTTAAACAAAAGGGAAGCACAAAACAAGCCAGACGCTGGCATGTGTGCGCCAATGTTGCAACAATGGATAACACATTCGAATCGGCCGAACTTCAGTGCAGAAAAGCGCCGCAAACTCCTCGGATCTCAACAGCACCCTCTATGGTTTTTGTTCTCTTTCGAGCTCTGTAAGAAGGCCGAATCTCAGCCTCCTAATATATAGTATGCGTCTCCTACACACACCCAAAACAGTTGTCTACTACAAGGAAAATGATTAGTTTTAAGGAAAAAATCAACAACTTACCAAACTAATGGGATTTTATTACCATATATGAAATGTGGTCAACAATCATGGTTAACTAGGATGAGATTTAATTACCAAATATGAAAGTGGTCAAGAATCATGGTTAGACTAGGATTTATGCTAAGATTTTGTTACCAAATATGTGCACTTGAAATATACAAAAAGATTATGCTACCAAAAATAACTAAACTAAATCTAACAAAATATACTAAGTCCTAAATTAACACAAACTTATCAAAATCCTATTTTTGACCAAGAGGTGAAACAAGACCAAAATAGGTCATGCCTTCCATGGTTCTTTAGAAGGCGAGTAAGCAAAAACCAAATCGCCACAGCTGTTTCGAACAATGCCACCTCCAAAACTTAACCCAAGATTGCCTCTACAAGCATCGTTGGAATTGAGCTTGAGAATATCCACAGGGGGTTTCTGCCAATGAATAACCCGAATAAATTTATTAGATATAGTTCCTAGACGTGACGAAAAAAAAGAGTCCTAATTATTCAACCTCGGGGAGAAGCCAACATTCATTAAAAGAGAGTAAATCAAATGTTTAACACGGTCCATGACAACCCAAAGGAGCTCGAGGTGCCCTCGTGAAGATTAGTGTTTCGAACTTCCAAAGCTCCCATAAGATCACCGGGGGCGCACTGCCCCAGAAGTGCAACACGGGCCTCGAAGCCCAAAATTCTGAGGCCTAATTTTAAAGAAGTGTAGGCCATGTTTTAAAAATATATTATATACTACGTAACTTAAATGTATGATTGTCATCTTGGCTTAATGAAATTTGTTAGGTAATGTGAATACGTAGGTCACGAGTTTGAGTCTCATCCAAGCCTTCTATTTTATTTCATTTTAGGTCCACTCTCTTCTTTGCCAAGCTAATTTCATACCCATCCATCTCCTATAGTTTAATTATTACATTTCAAGCAAAAATCAAGTTTTTTTGTTGTTGCTATTTGACTCATTTTTATTGCTTATGTTTCTTTAGTTCTTAACTTTATTAGTGATCATATTTTTTTTTAACTTGAATTTTTAGTACAAACATGTTATCAAGAAAATATCTATCCAAAAGTCAACAAAGAAAAAGACTGATGGGGTATATAATTTTTCACATACATTGTTTAAATCGATGCAAAATAGTAATTTTCAATAAAATTTTAATGTTTATTTTTCTTATACATCTATAGGTGTTGTACATTTTCAATACTATGAACGATAAAAAGTCAAAAAAAAATTTATTCGTCCAAAAATTGTATTTTTATATATTTTTAGGGGGCCTTTTTCTTTCTTTTTCGCCTGCTCCCCCTAAAAAGTTCAGCAGATCCCCTCATAGGGGTGTAGATGAGTAAAACTGAGTGAGCTTTTAACAACCACCAATCCAAACAACAATGGTTTAAAGAATTGGAGGAGAAAGAAACACCACCTATCCTATTGTATTCAGACCATAAGAGACGAGCCAAATGACTATCCAAGAACAAATGAGAGTAGTTTTCGATATTACCCATGGAGCAGCAAGAACAACGGGAAGCAATATGGATTCCTTTACGAACAATATTTTCATCAATAGGCAGATTACGGAGCCAAAGACACCACATGAACAAACATCATTAAGTAATTATATCAAACACAAAATAGACAATGTTTAACACCTCACAATATTTATAAAAAAATAAAAAATAAAAAAAATAATTTAAAAAATAGTCGAGGCAGTGGGTTCTGAATCCGGCGTGGATTAATCGGGACGAGATCGGGAATCCCGGGATTGATAATTATCCGAATCTACGTCCAGAAATAAGTCGGAATGAGGCCAAAATGTACGACGACAAAATCGGGATCGGGAAATGTCGGGACGGGAAAATGATCGGGATCGGGTTCGGGGGACACCCTAGTCGGTTCAGGTGTTCACGTGGTTCGGTGGTTCCGATTTACACCCCTAGTTTTGTGACAACTAATTTTACTCAAAGGACAAAGTGGATGAATATACACCAAAAAGGGTAGAGTACTCTCGAATGTGTACGAGTTAGGGGATTGTTAAAAGTGCTAAAGTATTAAGTGTAGTATACGTTATTGGGCATTATTATTGTCGATAGAGCTTAAACTTACTTTATTGGGCATTTTTCTATTAACTTAAATATTGATACAAGTTTGTTACTTAACAATAATAATATTTCATAGTAAAAAGAAATACTTCATGCGGAGTTATATTTGAGTTCACTTAACTTGTGCACGTACTAGGCAATCAAATGTTTGGATGAAAAAATGAAAGTGAGAATGCCATTTATGGAAAGCGGAACCAAAAGGAAAGTTTAAAATACAAAGACAAGGGTTCGAACTCACCTAACCACATGCAACAATTTAATGACTTTATTTTGTGACTTAGAAAATCTATTTACTTTGTCTTCTTTTTTATTTTTAAGTTCTTCTTACTATTTTTAAATTAATCATCATAGACAAAAGTTTTTGAATTTTAAAACTATAAATGAAGACGGTCACACTAGTCATGCCATCAAAGGAGGAAAACTTAAGAAGATAAATTGCAATATCACGAGAAGATGAAAGGTGTCGAGTGAATAATGAGACAATTGGTTAGAATTAGGGGTGGAATGGGGCCGGGACCGTCGATACTCATCGATCTCGTCTCGAAATTGGGATTTCAATTTTCTTCTGATCTCGTTCCCATAAGTGATCGGGATCCGACGAAATCGGGATCCCGACAATTCGATTCGGAGGTAAAAATCCCGTAATCCCGACTATAATATTTATGAACAATATTTTTCGACTCTAAAATATTTTTAAAATGTATCCATTATGATTAAGATTTCAAGCAGTATATTTACAAGTATACTTGAATATTTATTTAATGGTGTGGTGTTCTTTGAATTTGTCATTATGAATAAAATACACCCTTCACTCGCGGGGAGAAGGGCTTCACTAAGTGCATAAACGTGATAGACAAATAAAAACCCACATAATGTGAAAATAAATTTAACAATCATCATTAAGTAATTATATCAAACACAAAATAGACAATGTTTAACGCTAACAATATTTATAAAAAATAAAAAATAAAAAATAATTTAAAAATAGTCGGGACGAGTCGGGATTCGGGAATCCGACGGATTAATAGTCGGACGGAGTCGGGAATCCCGGCAGGATTGATAATTATCCGAATCCCGTCCGAAATAAGTTTGGATGGTAAAAATGTCGTCTACAAAATCGAGATCGGGAAATGTCGGGACGGGATCGGATCGGCGTCGGGACACCCCTAGTCGGTTCGGTTACGTGGTTCGTGGTTCACGATTTACACCCCTAGTTTTCTGTGACAACTAATTTTACTCAAAGGGACAAAGTGGATGAATATACACCAAAAAGGGTAGAGTACTCTCGAATGTGTACGAGTTAGGGGGATTGTTAAAAGTGCTAAAGTATTAAGTGTAGTATACGTTATTGGGCATTATTATTGTCGACTTAAACTTACTTTATTGGGCATTTTTTCTATTAACTTAAATATTGATACAAGTTTGTTACTTAACAATAATAATATTTCATAGTAAAAGAAATACTTCATGCAGTTATATTTGAGTTCACTTAACTTGTGCACGTACTAGGCAATCAAATGTTTTGGATGAAAAAATGAAAGTGAGAATGCCATTTATGGAAACGGAACCAAAAGGGAAAGTTTAAAATACAAAGACAAGGGTTCGGGCTCACCTAACCACATGCAGCAATTTAATGACTTTATTTTGTGACTTAGAAAATCTATTTACTTTGTCTTCTTTTTTATTTTTCGTTCTTCTTACTATTTTTAAATTAATCATCATAGACAAAAGTTTTGAATTTTAAAACTATAAATGAAGACGGTCACACTAGTCATGCCATCAAAGGAGGAAAACTTAAGAAGATAAATTGCAATATCACAGAAGATGAAAGGTGTCGAGTGAATAATGAGACAATTGGTTAGAATTAGGGGTGGAATCGGGGACGGACCCGTCCGCCTCATCCCGATCCCGTCTCGATAGAATTCGGGATTTCAATTTTCTTCCTGATCTCGTTCCCATAAGTGTCGGGATCCGACGAATCGGGATCCCGTAAAATCGGGATCCCGACAATTCACAGTTCGGGAGGTAAAAATCCCGTAATCCCGACTATAATATTTATGAACAATATTTTCTGACTCTAAAATATTTTTAAAATGTACCCATTATGATTAAGATTTCAAACAGTATATTTACAAGTATACTTGAATATTTATTTAATGGTGGGTGTTCTTTGAATTTGTCATTATGAATAAAATACACCCTCACTCAGGAGAAGGGCTTCACTAAGTGCATAAACGTGATAGACAAATAAAAACCCACAATAATGTGAAAATAAATTTAACAATCATCATTAAGTAATTATATCAAACACAAAATAGACAATGTTTAACGCTAACAATATTTATTAAAAAATAAAAAATAAAAAAATAATTTAAAAAATAGTCGGGACGAGTCGGGATTCGGGAATTCCGACGGGATTAATAGTCGGGACGGGTCAGGAATCCCGACAGGATTGATAATTATCCCGAATCCCGTCCCGAAATAAGTTTGGATGGTAAAAATGTCGACAAAATCGAGATCGGGAAATGTCGGAACGAGGATCGGCTCGGGCGTCGGGACACCCCTAGTCGGTTCGGTTCTGTGGTTCTGTGGTTACGATTTACACCCCTAGTTTTCTGTGACAACTAATTTTACTCAAAGGGACAAAGTGGATGAATATACACCAAAAAAGGGAAGAGTACTCTCGAATGTGTACGAGTTAGGGGGATTGTTAAAAGTGCTAAAGTATTAAGTGTAGTATACGTTATTGGGCATTATTATTGTCGACTTAAACTTACTTTATTGGGCATTTTTTCTATTAACTTAAATATTGATACAAGTTTGTTACTTAACAATAATAATATTTCATAGTAAAAGAAATACTTCATGCAGTTATATTTGAGTTCACTTAACTTGTGCACGTACTAGGCAATCAAATGTTTTGGATGAAAAATGAAAGTGAGAATGCCATTTATGGAAACGGAACCAAAAGGGAAAGTTTAAAATACAAAGACAAGGGTTCGGGCTCACCTAACCACATGCAGCAATTTAATGACTTTATTTTGTGACTTAGAAAATCTATTTACTTTGTCTTCTTTTTTATTTTTCGTTCTTCTTACTATTTTTAAATTAATCATCATAGACAAAAGTTTTGAATTTTAAAACTATAAATGAAGACGGTCACACTAGTCATGCCATCAAAGGAGGAAAACTTAAGAAGATAAATTGCAATATCACAGAAGATGAAAGGTGTCGAGTGAATAATGAGACAATTGGTTAGAATTAGGGGTGGAATCGGGACGGACCCGGATACCCTCATCCCGATCCCGATCCCTCATAGAATTCGGGATTTCAATTTTCGGGATTTCCCGATTTTCTTCCTCGTTCCATCTGTTCCCATAAGTCGGGATCCGATCGATCCCGACAATTCGGGAGGTAAAAATCCGTAATCCTGACTATAATATTTATGAACAATATTTTTCGACTCTAAGATATTTTTAAAATGTATCCATTATGATTAAGATTTCAAACGTATATTTACAAGTATACTTGAATATTTATTTAATGGTGAGTGTTCTTTGAATTTGTCATTATGAATAAAATACACCCTTCACTCAAGGAGAAAGGGCTTCACTAAGTGCATAAACGTGATAGACAAATAAAAACCCACAGTAATGTGAAAATAAATTTAACAATCATCATTAAGTAATTATATCAAACACAAAATAGACAATGTTTAACGCTAACAATATTTATAAAAAATAAAAAATAAAAAAATAATTTAAAATAATAGTCGGGACGAGTCGGGATTCGGGAATCCGGCGGGATTAATAGTCGGGGCGGGTCGGGAATCCCGCAGGATTGATAATTATCCCGAATCCCGTCCCGAAATAAGTTTGGATGGTAAAAATGTCGACAAAATCGAGATCGGGAAATGTCGGGACGGGATCGGGTCGGGCGTCGGGACACCCCTAGTCGGTTCGGTTATGTGGTTCAGTGGTTACGATTTACACCCCTAGTTTTCTGTGACAACTAATTTTACTCAAAGGGACAAAGTGGATGAATATACACCAAAAAGGGTAGAGTACTCTCGAATGTGTATGCGAGTTAGGGATTGTTAAAAGTGCTAAAGTATTAAGTGTAGTATACGTTATTGGGCATTATTATTGTCGACTTAAACTTACTTTATTGGGCATTTTTTCTATTAACTTAAATATTGATACAAGTTTGTTACTTAACAATAATAATATTTCATAGTAAAAGAAATACTTCATGCAGTTATATTTGAGTTCACTTACCTTGTGCACGTACTAGGCAATCAAATGTTTTGGATGAAAAAATGAAAGTGAGAATGCCATTTATGGAAACGGAATCAAAAGGGAAAGTTTAAAATACAAAGACAAGGGTTCGGGCTCACCTAACCACATGCGACAATTTAATGACTTTATTTTGTGACTTAGAAAATCTATTTACTTTGTCTTCTTTTTTATTTTTCGTTCTTCTTACTATTTTTAAATTAATCATCATAGACAAAAGTTTTGAATTTTAAAACTATAAATGAAGACGGTCACACTAGTCATGCCATCAAAGGAGGAAAACTTAAGAAGATAAATTGCAATATCACAGAAGATGAAAGGTGTCGAGTGAATAATGAGACAGTTGGTTAGAATTAGGGGTGGAATCGGGACGGGACCCGTCCCGATACCCCTCATCCCGATCCCGTCCCGATAGAATTCGGGATTTCAATTTTCTTCCCGATCTCGTTCCCATAAGTGTCGGGACCCGACGAATCGGGATCCCGTAAAATCGGGATCCCGACAATTCCGATTCGGGAGGTAAAAATCCGTAATCCCGACTATAATATTTATGAACAATATTTTCGACTCTAAAATATTTTTAAAATGTACCCATTATGATTAAGATTTCAAAGCGTATATTTACAAGTATACTTGAATATTTATTTAATGGTGAGTGTTCTTTGAATTTGTCATTATGAATAAAATACACCCTTCACTCAGAGGAGAAGGGCTTCACTAAGTGCATAAACGTGATAGACAAATAAAAACCCACAGTAATGTGAAAATAAATTTAACAATCATCATTAAGTAATTATATCAAACACAAAATAGACAATGTTTAACGCTAACAATATTTATAAAAAATAAAAAATAAAAAAATAATTTAAAAAATAGTCGGGACGAGTCGGGATTCGGGAATCCCGACGGGATTAATAGTCGGGACGGGTCGGGAATCCCGACGGGATTGATAATTATCCCGAATCCCGTCCCGAAATAAGTTTGGATGGTAAAAATGTCGACAAAATCGAGATCGGGAAATGTCGGGACGGGATCGGGTCGGGCGTCGGGACACCCCTAGTCGGTTCGGTTCTGTGGTTCTGTGGTTACGATTTACACCCCTAGTTTTCTGTGACAACTAATTTTACTCAAAGGGACAAAGTGGATGAATATACACCAAAAAAGGGTAGAGTACTCTCGAATGTGTACGAGTTAGGGGGATTGTTAAAAGTGCTAAAGTATTAAGTGTAGTATACGTTATTGGGCATTATTATTGTCGACTTAAACTTACTTTATTGGGCATTTTTTCTATTAACTTAAATATTGATACAAGTTTGTTACTTAACAATAATAATATTTCATAGTAAAAGAAATACTTCATGCAGTTATATTTGAGTTCACTTAACTTGTGCACGTACTAGGCAATCAAATGTTTTGGATGAAAAAATGAAAGTGAGAATGCCATTTATGGAAACGGAACCAAAAGGGAAAGTTTAAAATACAAAGACAAGGGTTCGGGCTCACCTAACCACATGCAGCAATTTAATGACTTTATTTTGTGACTTAGAAAATCTATTTACTTTGTCTTCTTTTTTATTTTTCGTTCTTCTTACTATTTTTAAATTAATCATCATAGACAAAAGTTTTGAATTTTAAAACTATAAATGAAGACGGTCACACTAGTCATGCCATCAAAGGAGGAAAACTTAAGAAGATAAATTGCAATATCACAGAAGATGAAAGGTGTCGAGTGAATAATGAGACAATTGGTTAGAATTAGGGGTGGAATCGGGACGGGACCCGTCCCGATACCCCTCATCCCGATCCCGTCTCGATAGAATTCGGGATTTCAATTTTCTTCCTGATCTCGTTCCCATAAGTGTCGGGATCCGACGAATCGGGATCCCGTAAAATCGGGATCCCGACAATTCACAGTTCGGGAGGTAAAAATCCCGTAATCCCGACTATAATATTTATGAACAATATTTTCTGACTCTAAAATATTTTTAAAATGTACCCATTATGATTAAGATTTCAAACAGTATATTTACAAGTATACTTGAATATTTATTTAATGGTGAGTGTTGCTGAATTTGTCATTATGAATAAAATACACCCTTCACTCGCAGGAGAAGGGCTTCACTAAGTGCATAAACGTGATAGACAAATAAAAACCCACAGTAATGTGAAAATAAATTTAACAATCATCATTAAGTAATTATATCAAACACAAAATAGACAATGTTTAACGCTAACAATATTTATAAAAAATAAAAAATAAAAAAATAATTTAAAAAATAGTCGGGACGAGTCGGGATTCGGGAATCCCGACGGGATTAATAGTCGGGACGGGTCAGGAATCCCGACAGGATTGATAATTATCCCGAATCCCGTCCCGAAATAAGTTTGGATGGTAAAAATGTCGACAAAATCGAGATCGGGAAATGTCGGGACGGGATCGGGTCGGGCGTCGGGACACCCTTAGTCGGTTCGGTTCTGTGGTTCTGTGGTTACGATTTACACCCCTAGTTTTCTGTGACAACTAATTTTACTCAAAGGGACAAAGTGGATGAATATACACCAAAAAAGGGTAGAGTACTCTCGAATGTGTACGAGTTAGGGGGATTGTTAAAAGTGCTAAAGTATTAAGTGTAGTATACGTTATTGGGCATTATTATTGTCGACTTAAACTTACTTTATTGGGCATTTTTTCTATTAACTTAAATATTGATACAAGTTTGTTACTTAACAATAATAATATTTCATAGTAAAAGAAATACTTCATGCAGTTATATTTGAGTTCACTTAACTTGTGCACGCATTTTAGGCAATCAAATGTTTTGGATGAAAAAATGAAAGTGAGAATGCCATTTATGGAAACGGAACCAAAAGGGAAAGTTTAAAATACAAAGACAAGGGTTCGGGCTCACCTAACCACATGCAGCAATTTAATGACTTTATTTTGTGACTTAGAAAATCTATTTACTTTGTCTTCTTTTTTATTTTTCGTTCTTCTTACTATTTTTAAATTAATCATCATAGACAAAAGTTTTGAATTTTAAAACTATAAATGAAGACGGTCACACTAGTCATGCCATCAAAGGAGGAAAACTTAAGAAGATAAATTGCAATATCACAGAAGATGAAAGGTGTCGAGTGAATAATGAGACAATTGGTTAGAATTAGGGGTGGAATCGGGACGGGACCCGTCCCGATACCCCTCATCCCGATCCCGTCTCGATAGAATTCGGGATTTCAATTTTCTTCCTGATCTCGTTCCCATAAGTGTCGGGATCCGACGAATCGGGATCCCGTAAAATCGGGATCCCGACAATTCACAGTTCGGGAGGTAAAAATCCGTAATCCCGACTATAATATTTATGAACAATATTTTCTGACTCTAAAATATTTTTAAAATGTACCCATTATGATTAAGATTTCAAACAGTATATTTACAAGTATACTTGAATATTTATTTAATGGTGGGTGTTGCTGAATTTGTCATTATGAATAAAATACACCCCTCACTCGCAGGAGAAGGGCTTCACTAAGTGCATAAACGTGATAGACAAATAAAAACCCACAGTAATGTGAAAATAAATTTAACAATCATCATTAAGTAATTATATCAAACACAAAATAGACAATGTTTAACGCTCACAATATTTATAAAAAATAAAAAAATAATTTAAAAAATAGTCGGACGAGTCGGGATTCGGGAATCCCGACGGGATTAAGTCGACGGGTCGGGAATCCCGACAGATTGATAATTATCCCGAATCCCGTCCCGAAATAAGTTTGGATGGTAAAAATGTCGACAAAATCGAGATCGGGAAATGTCGGACGGGATCGGGTCAAGGCGTCGGGACACCCTAGTCGGTTCGGTTACGTGGTTCGTGGTTACGATTTACACCCCTAGTTTTTCGTGACAACTAATTTTACTCAAAGGGACAAAGTGGATGAATATACACCAAAAAGGGTAGAGTACTCTCGAATGTGTACGAAGTTAGGGGATTGTTAAAAGTGCTAAAGTATTAAGTGTAGTATACGTTATTGGGCATTATTATTGTCGACTTAAACTTACTTTATTGGGCATTTTTTCTATTAACTTAAATATTGATACAAGTTTGTTACTTAACAATAATAATATTTCATAGTAAAAGAAATACTTCATGCAGTTATATTTGAGTTCACTTAACTTGTGCACGCATTTAGGCAATCAAATGTTTTGGATGAAAAAATGAAAGTGAGAATGCCATTTATGGAAACGGAACCAAAAGGGAAAGTTTAAAATACAAAGACAAGGGTTCGGGCTCACCTAACCACATGCAGCAATTTAATGACTTTATTTTGTGACTTAGAAAATCTATTTACTTTGTCTTCTTTTTTATTTTTCGTTCTTCTTACTATTTTTAAATTAATCATCATAGACAAAAGTTTTGAATTTTAAAACTATAAATGAAGACGGTCACACTAGTCATGCCATCAAAGGAGGAAAACTTAAGAAGATAAATTGCAATATCACAGAAGATGAAAGGTGTCGAGTGAATAATGAGACAATTGGTTAGAATTAGGGGTGGAATCGGGACGGGACCCGTCCCGATACCCCTCATCCCGATCCCGTCTCGATAGAATTCGGGATTTCAATTTTCTTCCCGATCTCGTTCCCATAAGTGTCGGGACCCGACGAATCGGGATCCCGTAAAATCGGGATCCCGACAATTCACAGTTCGGGAGGTAAAAATCCCGTAATCCCGACTATAATATTTATGAACAATATTTTCTGACTCTAAAATATTTTTAAAATGTACCCATTATGATTAAGATTTCAAACTGTATATTTACAAGTATACTTGAATATTTATTTAATGGTGGGTGTTGCTGAATTTGTCATTATGAATAAAATACACCCTTCACTCGCAGGAGAATGGCTTCACTAAGTGCATAAACGTGATAGACAAAAAAAACCCACAGCAATGTGAAAATAAATTTAACAATCATCATTAAGTAATTATATCAAACACAAAATAGACAATGTTTAACGCTCACAATATTTATAAAAAATAAAAAATAAAAAAATAATTTAAAAAATAGTCGGGACGAGTCGGGATTCGGGAATCCCGACGGGATTAATAGTCGGGACGGGTCGGGAATCCCGACAGGATTGATAATTATCCTGAATCCCGTTCCGAAATAAGTCGGGACGGTAAAAATGTCGACAAAATCGGGATCGGGAAATGTCGGGACGGGATCGGGTCGGGACACCCCTAGTCGGTTCGGTTCTGTGGTTCAGTGGTTACGATTTACACCCCTAGTTTTCTGTGACAACTAATTTTACTCAAAGGGACAAAGTGGATGAATATACACCAAAAAAGGGTAGAGTACTCTCGAATGTGTACGAGTTAGGGGGATTGTTAAAAGTGCTAAAGTATTAAGTGTAGTATACGTTATTGGGCATTATTATTGTCGACTTAAACTTACTTTATTGGGCATTTTTTCTATTAACTTAAATATTGATACAAGTTTGTTACTTAACAATAATAATATTTCATAGTAAAAGAAATACTTCATGCGCTTATATTTGAGTTCACTTAACTTGTGCACGCATTAGGCAATCAAATGTTTTGGATGAAAAAATGAAAGTGAGAATGCCATTTATGGAAACGGAATCAAAAGGGAAAGTTTAAAATACAAAGACAAGGGTTCGGGCTCACCTAACCACATGCGGCAATTTAATGACTTTATTTTGTGACTTAGAAAATCTATTTACTTTGTCTTCTTTTTTATTTTTCGTTCTTCTTACTATTTTTAAATTAATCATCATAGACAAAAGTTTTGAATTTTAAAACTATAAATGAAGACGGTCACACTAGTCATGCCATCAAAGGAGGAAAACTTAAGAAGATAAATTGCAATATCACAGAAGATGAAAGGTGTCGAGTGAATAATGAGACAATTGGTTAGAATTAGGGGTGGAATCGGGACGGGACCCGTCCCGATACCCCTCATCCCGATCCCGTCTCGATAGAATTCGGGATTTCAATTTTCTTCCTGATCTCGTTCCCATAAGTGTCGGGATCCCGACAATTCACAGTTCGGGAGGTAAAAATCCCGTAATCCCGACTATAATATTTATGAACAATATTTTCTGACTCTAAAATATTTTTAAAATGTACCCATTATGATTAAGATTTCAAACTGTATATTTACAAGTATACTTGAATATTTATTTAATGGTGAGTGTTGCTGAATTTGTCATTATGAATAAAATACACCCTTCACTCGCAGGAGAAGGGCTTCACTAAGTGCATAAACGTGATAGACAAATAAAAACCCACAGTAATGTGAAAATAAATTTAACAATCATCATTAAGTAATTATATCAAACACAAAATAGACAATGTTTAACGCTAACAATATTTATAAAAAATAAAAAATAAAAAAATAATTTAAAAATAGTCGGGACGAAGTCGGATTCGGGAATCCCGACGGGATTAATAGTCGGGACGGGTCAGGAATCCCGACAGGATTGATAATTATCCCGAATCCCGTCCCGAAATAAGTTTGGATGGTAAAAATGTCTACAAAATCGAGATCGGGAAATGTCGGGACGGGATCGGGTCGGGCGTCGGGACACCCCTAGTCGGTTCGGTTCTGTGGTTCTGTGGTTACGATTTACACCCCTAGTTTTCTGTGACAACTAATTTTACTCAAAGGGACAAAGTGGATGAGTATACACCAAAAAAGGGTAGAGTACTCTCGAATGTGTACGAAGTTAGGGGATTGTTAAAAGTGCTAAAGTATTAAGTGTAGTATACGTTATTGGGCATTATTATTGTCGACTTAAACTTACTTTATTGGGCATTTTTTCTATTAACTTAAATATTGATACAAGTTTGTTACTTAACAATAATAATATTTCATAGTAAAAGAAATACTTCATGCAGCTTATATTTGAGTTCACTTAACTTGTGCACGCATTAGGCAATCAAATGTTTTGGATGAAAAAATGAAAGTGAGAATGCCATTTATGGAAACGGAATCAAAAGGGAAAGTTTAAAATACAAAGACAAGGGTTCGGGCTCACCTAACCACATGCAGCAATTTAATGACTTTATTTTGTGACTTAGAAAATCTATTTACTTTGTCTTCTTTTTTATTTTTCGTTCTTCTTACTATTTTTAAATTAATCATCATAGACAAAAGTTTTGAATTTTAAAACTATCAATGAAGACGGTCACACTAGTCATGCCATCAAAGGAGGAAAACTTAAGAAGATAAATTGCAATATCACAGAAGATGAAAGGTGTCGAGTGAATAATGAGACAGTTGGTTAGAATTAGGGGTGGAATCGGGGTGGGACCCGTCCCGATACCCCTCATCCCGATCCCGTCCTGATAGAATTCGGGATTTCAATTTTCTTCCTGATCCCGTTCCCGTAAGTGTCGGGACCCGACGAATCGGGATCCCGACAGTTCGGGAGGTAAAAATCCCGTAATCCTGACTATAATATTTATGACCAATATTTTTTGACTCTAAGATATTTTTAAAATGTATCCATTATGATTAAGATTTAAAACTGTATATTTATAAGTATACTTGAATATTTATTTAATGGTGGGTGTTGCTGAATTTGTCATTATGAATAAAATACACCCTTCACTCGCAAGAGAAGGGCTTCACTAAGTGCAGAAACGTGATAGACAAAAAAAAAAAAAAACCCCACAACAATGTGAAAATAAATTTAACAAACATCATTAAGCAATTATATCAAACACAAAATAGACAATGTTTAACGTTCACAATATTTATAAAAAAATAAAAAATAAAAAAAATAATTTAAAATATAGTCGGGACGAGTCGGGATTCGAATCCCCGGGATTAATAGTCGGGTCGGGAATCCCGACAGGATTGATAATTATCCTGAATCCCGTTCCGAAATAAGTCAGGACGGTAAAAATGTCGACAAAATCGGGATCGGGAAATGTCGGGACGGGATCGGGTCGGGCGTCGGGACACCCCTAGTCGGTTCGGTTCTGTGGTTCGGTGGTTCGATTTACACCCCTAGTTTTCTGTGACAACTAATTTTACTCAAAGGGACAAAGTGGATGAATATACACCAAAAAAGGGTAGAGTACTCTCGAATGTGTACGAGTTAGGGGGATTGTTAAAAGTGCTAAAGTATTAAGTGTAGTATACGTTACTGGGCATTATTATTGTCGACTTAAACTTACTTTATTGGGCATTTTTTCTATTAACTTAAATATTGAAACAAGTTTGTTACTTAACAATAATAATATTTCATAGTAAAAGAAATACTTCATGCAGTTATATTTGAGTTCACTTACCTTGTGCACGTACTAGGCAATCAAATGTTTGGGATGAAAAATGAAAGTGAGAATGCCATTTATGGAAACGGAATCAAAAGGGAAAGTTTAAAGTACAAAGACAAGGGTTCGGGCTCACCTAACCACATGCGGCAATTTAATGACTTTATTTTGTGACTTAGAAAATCTATTTACTTTGTCTTCTTTTTTATTTTTCGTTCTTCTTACTATTTTTAAATTAATCGTCATAGACAAAAGTTTTGAATTTTAAAACTATAAATGAAGACGGTCACACTAGTCATGCCATCAAAGGAGGAAAACTTAAAAAGATAAATTGCAATATCATACAAGATGAAAGGTGTCGAGTGAATAATGAGACAGTTGGTTAGAATTAGGGGTGGAATCGGGATGGGACCCGTCCCGATACCCCTCATCCCGATCTCGTGCCGATAGAATTCGGGATTTCAATTTTCTTCCCGATCATGTTCCCGTAAGTGTCAGGACCCGAAGAATCGGGATCCCGACAGTTCGGGAGGTAAAAATCTCGTAATCCCGACTATAATATTTATGAATAATATTTTCTGACTCTAAAATATTTTTAAAATGTATCCATTATGATTAAGATTTCAAACTGTATATTTACAAGTATACTTGAATATTTATTTAATGGTGGGTGTTGCTGAATTTGTCATTATGAATAAAATACACCCTTCACTCGCAGGAGAAGGGCTTCACTAAGTGCAGAAACGTGATAGACAAAAAAAACCCACAGCAATGTGAAAATAAATTTAACAAACATCATTAAGTAATTATATCAAACACAAAATAGACAATGTTTAACGCTCACAATATTTATAAAAAAATAAAAAATAAAAAAATAATTTAAAAAATAGTCGGGAGTCGGGATTCGGGAATCCCGACGGGATTAATAGTCGGGATGTGTCGGGAATCCCGACGGGATTTATAATTATCCCTAATCCCGTCCCGAAATAAGTCAGGACGGGAAAAATCCCAACAAAATCGGGATCGGGATTTGTCGAGACGGGATCGGGTCGGGCGTCGGGACACCCCTAGTCGGTTCGGTTATGTGGTTCGGTGGTTCGGATTTACACCCCTAGTTTTCTGTGACAACTAATTTTACTCAAAGGGACAAAGTGGATGAATATACACCAAAAAAGGGTAGAGTACTCTCGAATGTGTACGAGTTAGGGGGATTGTTAAAAGTGCTAAAGTATTAAGTGTAGTATACGTTATTGGGCATTATTATTATCGACTTAAACTTACTTTATTGGGCATTTTTTCTATTAACTTAAATATTGAAACAAGTTTGTTACTTAACAATACTAATATTTCATAGTAAAAGAAATACTTCATGCAGTTATATTTGAGTTCACTTACCTTGTGCACGTACTAGACAATCAAATGTTTGAGATGAAAAATGAAAGTGAGAATGTCATTTATGGAAACGGAATCAAAAGGGAAAGTTTAAAGTACAAAGACAAGGGTTCGGGCTCACCTAACCACATGCGGCAATTTAATGACTTTATTTTGTGACTTAGAAAATCTATTTACTTTGTCTTCTTTTTTATTTTTTGTTCTTCTTACTATTTTTAAATTAATCGTCATAGACAAAAGTTTTGAATTTTAAAACTATAAATGAAGACGGTCACACTAGTCATGCCATCAAAGGAGGAAAACTTAAGAAGATAAATTGCAATATCACAGAAGATGAAAGGTGTCGAGTGAATAATGAGACAGTTGGTTAGAAATAGGGGTGGAATCGGGACGGGACCCGTCCCGATACCCCTCATCCCGATCCCGTCCCGATAGAATTCGGGATTTCAATTTTCTTCTCGATCCCGTTCCTGTAAGTGTCGGGACCCGACGAATCGGGATCCCGAAAAATCGGGATCCCAACAGTTCGGGAGGTAAAAATCCCGTAATCCCGACTATAATATTTATGAACAATATTTTCTGACTCTAAAATATTTTTAAAATGTATCCATTATGATTAAGATTTCAAATTGTATATTTACAAGTATACTTGAATATTTATTTAATGGTGGGTGTTGCTGAATTTGTCATTATGAATAAAATACACCCTTCACTCGCAGGAGAGGGCTTCACTAAGTGCAGAAACGTGATAGACAAAAAAAACCCACAGCAATGTGAAAATAAATTTAACAAACATCATTAAGTAATTATATCAAACACAAAATAGACAATGTTAAACGTTCACAATATTTATAAAAAAATAAAAAATAAAAAAATAATTTAAAAAATAGTCGGGACGAGTCGAGATTCGGGAATCCCAACGGGATTAATAGTCGGGACAGGTCGGGAATCCCGACGGGATTGATAATTATCCCGAATCCCGTCCCGAAATAAGTCGGGACAGGAAAAATCCCGACAAAATCGGGATCGAGATTTATCGGAATCGGGGAATGTCGGGTCGGGCGTCGGGACACCCTAGTCGGTTCAGTTCTGTGGTTCGGTGGTTCCGATTTACACCCCTAGTTTTCTGTGACAACTAATTTTACTCAAAGGGACAAAGTGGATGAATATACACCAAAAAAGTGTAGAGTGCTCTCGAATGTGTACGAGTTAGGGGGATTGTTAAAAGTGCTAAAGTATTAAGTGTAGTATACGTTATTGGGCATTATTATTGTCGACTTAAACTTACTTTATTGGGCATTTTTTCTATTAACTTAAATATTGAAACAAGTTTGTTGCTTAACAATAATAATATTTCATAGTAAAAGAAATACTTCATGCAGTTATATTTGAGTTCACTTACCTTGTGCACGTACTAGGCAATCAAATGTTTGGGATGAAAAATGAAAGTGAGAATGCCATTTATGGAAACGGAATCAAAAGGGAAAGTTTAAAGTACAAAGACAAGGGTTCGGGCTCACCTAACCACATACGGCAATTTAATGACTTTATTTTGTGACTTAGAAAATCTATTTACTTTGTCTTCTTTTTTATTTTTCGTTCTTCTTACTATTTTTAAATTAATCGTTATAGACAAAAGTTTTGAATTTTAAAACTATAAATGAAGACGGTCACACTAGTCATGCCATCAAAGGAGGAAAACTTAGGAAGACAAATTGCAATATCACAGAAGATGAAAGGTGTCAAGTGAATAATGAGACAGTGGGTTAGAATCAGTTAGCTTTATTATGTCTTGATGATATAATGAGTTTGTTAGATAATAGGAGATATTTTATTTTCTTCTATGTATATATTCGATTCTCAATTGTATCAGACATGAGTTGAGTTCATCAATATATATAAGAGATAAATATCTTCTGTCTAATTCTCTCTCTCTCTCTCTCTCTCTCTCTCTCTCTCTCTCTCTCTCTTCACCAAATATAGAATACAAAGTATTTTATGGTATCAGAGCATATAATTCGAGTCTTCGCAATTTGAAATTAATCATCAATACATTTCTCAAACTCTACAAACATCACAATCCATCGAAGATGCCATGAGAGGATCAAATTTCTAAGGAATCGCAGCCACAACCTACAATTCTGTAGCAGCAGGCAACTGAAGAAATTGATTAATACAAATCTATTGAGGTATATTTTACAATTCCTACTTCACATCCATTGTATTTGCATCCAAACGATCATCCAGGTGAATTTAGTCACACATGTTCTCAGTAACAGCAATTACAATCAATAAAAAAGAGCAATGATAATAACTCTTTCATCTAAACAAAAACTTTGAATTATAACTGGTTTGCACAAGAAACGAAATCTGAATTCAAAATACATGTCACATTGGCAACGATGTAATGACGTGGTTATTTCATGGCTGTTGAATGTCATCTCATCAGAAATTAGTGCCAGTCTTGTATACTTTAAAACAACTAAGGAAATTTGGGATGATTTAGAGTGTAGATTCACTTAAGGAAATGTAACTCAGATATTTCAAATCAAGAAAGAAATGATGAACTTACATCAAGGAACAATGTCAATCACTGCTTATTTTACGAAATTCAGATCTACTTGGGATGAATTTGAGGAGGTTAGTGTTATGCCTAAATGTATGTGTGCATGTTCATGTGGATTAATAAAAAAGATGGAAGAGTACAATCAACTTCAAAAGGTTACTCAGTTTCTTATTGGACTCAATGAAGCCTATTGTGGAATTCATAGCAGCATTTTAGCCATGACACCATTACCCAACATAAGCACTTCCTTATCTTTGCTAATGCAAGATGGAAGAATTAAGGAATGTTCTATATTGCAAACTTGCAGTCCTAGAATCCTGGATTCAAATGTTACTATTGCCTTATTTTCCAAGAACCTACCTACTATGAAAACTCACTCTACTGGATCTCGAAAAGGGCCTAATGCCACTGGAAAAAGAGATAATCTCAGAGGTCACTTATCCTGTGATCATTGTGGAGGTACATGACATACAAGGGCTACTTGTTTATTTCTGCTAGGGTTTCCAAATTGACACAAGCTTCATGGCATAACTCCTGATCCTGCCAAAATGCCAAAGAACATAAAGAATAGATCCAATGTAAGTATCCATTCCACTACTACTCATGTGAATGCTGCAGCTATGCCTTCATCTGATATTGCATATGTTGGAAATGGTAATGTCTCCATGTCCAAAGATCACTGCAATCAACTCTTGGATCTGATCAATCAAGGATACTCTACCCCTCCTTCACTCAATCCTACTACTGATCAAGTTTCTGGTAAGATCTCTACCACTCCTAGTATTATGAGTTCTGCCCAAATTAGCAGCAATGCATACAATGCCCTTGAATGGATTATAGACTCTGGAGTTATAGATCATATTGTTTCTTCATTTTCTTTACTTGTTGATCCTAAGCCTTTTTTTCTATTATTTACTTCCCTAATGGTCTTACTATTCTAGTGTCACATGTTGGTCAGATTGTGCTCTCTTTTGGTATAACACTCTTTAATGTCCTATGTGTACCAGCCTTTTCATTCAACCTAATGTCTGTGAGTAAGTTAATTGCTCATAGTAACTATTTTTTTAACATTTTTCCCTACACACTGCCTCTTCCAGGATTCAACTTGCAAGAGCCTGAAAAGGGTTGGTAAGCTAGATAAAAGCATGTACAAGTTGGATCTACAGAGCACTATTTCTGTCTCTTGGCCTAGGTTGTCTGTTTCTACTGTTTGTTCTACATCTGCCACTATTTGGCACCATAGACTAGCTCATGTTCCTTTGCAAACTCTCAAACATTATCCCATTGTCTGTGTTAACACAAGACTTGCCAAATTTATGTGATATATGTCATATTTCAAAGCAATGTAGAATACCATTTCCTGTCAGCTCCAGTCATGCAACTATTCATTTCTCTTTAATTCACTATGATGTTTGGGACCCTTATCATCACAAAACATATAATGGTTTTAACTTCCTTTTAACTCTTGTTGATAACTACTCCCGTACTACATTGACGCACTTGTTATCATATAAATCTCATGCTATTCTTTATCTTAAATCTTTCTTCAAAATGATAAATACTCAGTTTTCTACCACTGTTAAGACTTTAAGGTCTGACAATGGCACTGAGTTCTTCAACATTGTTCTCTCTTCATTTCTCACAAATCTTGGTATTGAACATCAAAGTTCATGTGTTGAAACACCCCAGCAAAATGCTAGGGTTGAAAGAAAACACAGGCCTCTCTTAAATGTTGCTAGCTAGCGCTATTAAATTCCAAGCTCATCTTCCCATTAAATTTTAGGGAGATTGTGTGCTTGTAGCCACCTACCTTATAAACAGAACTCCAACTCTTATTCTTTCACGCAAAACTCCCAATGAAGTTCTCATGAAACAATCTCCCTCTTATTCATATTTGAAAGTGTTTGGCTACCTTTTCGTTGCTTCTACTTTAAAGTCTCTTAGAGATAAATTCTCCCAAAGAGCCATAAAATGTGTTTTTTAGGCTATCCATATGGCAAGAAAGCATATAAGATGAATGATATCACCACTCACAAAAATTTTACTCCAGAGATGTTCATTTTTATGAAGAACATTTTCCCTACAAAACATCCCCCTATCATACCTCAGATTCTGCTATTCCTATGTTTTCTCATATTTCTTCCTATTCCTCAGATCCTATCAATCCTATTGGCACATTCCCATCTGCTGATCCACATTCATCTGTTGAACCACACCCACCTGCTGAACCACACCTATCTGCTGAATCTACTCCCATTCATTTAGTATCAAATCTCATCTTCTTATTACCTACTTATATTTCCCATCCTCCATCTCCATCTACACCAAGTACTTCATCTGCACCTTCTTCATCTACATCTTCTCCCTAAGTTGATATTCCTTCTAGGCCAGTCAAAGAGGGACATGTGTTAAATACAACGACTATACAAGTCTTCCTTCCTCCTTTGCCAACTCTACTTGCTCTACAGGTTTGTCATTTTCCTTATCTTATTCCTCTATTTCTTCTTCATACTATTCTTATATATGTCATATTTCATCTCTATCTGAACCTACTACTTATGCCCAAGATTTAAAAGATCCTAACTGGTGTCAAGCTATGCATGATGAACTAATGGCTTTAGAATAAAATAATAATTGTCAATTACAGACTCTTCCTCCTAACAAGTCAGTTGTGGGTTGTAAGTGGGTGTATAGGTTGAATTTTAAGGTTGATGGCAGTTTAGACAAGTATAAAGCTCGGCTAGTAGTTAAGGGATTCACACAGACATAAGGTGAGAACTTCTTTGAAACTTTTGCCCCTATGGACAAAATGACTATAGTCAAAGTGTTTTTGGCTCTAACTGCTATAAAAAGGTGGCATTTATCCCAGAAGGATGTAGCTAATGTATTTCTGCATGGTAACCTTGATGAAGAGGTTTATATGAAGCCCCCTCTTGGTTATCCTCTTCTAGCTTCTTCCACACCCCTAGTCTGCAAGCTGCTCAAATCTTTTTATGGGCTTAAACAAGACCCATGACAATGGTACAGTAAGTTTGTAACTACATTGCTTGCCTTTGGATTTCAGGAGTCCAAAAGCGATCATACATTGTTTACACACACTAAGGCTGGTTCAATCACTGCTATCCTTATTTATGTTGATGATATTCTCATTAGTGGTGATAACATTGCTACTATTTCTGCAGTCAAATCTCATCTCCATAGTCACTTCAATATCAAAGATCTTGGTCCTCTTAAATTCTTCCTAGGAATTGAAATAGCTAGATTTGCTGCAAGGATATGTAGTCACCAAAGGAAATATACTTTGGACATAGTTTTAAATGTAGGATGTATGCTTGCTAAATCCTCCAAAATTCGTATGAAAAATATGGTCTGACTACTATTCAAGGTCCTTTACTACCTAACATTTCTAAATACAGAAGGCTGGTTAGGCGACTCATCTATTTGTCTATAACTAGGCCTAATATTGCATATGTTATTCATATCCGTAGTCAGTTCCTCTCAAGTCCACGTGTTCCTCACTGGAAGGCTGCTTTGAAAATGGTGAGGTATCTTAAAGGAACTATGGGCCAAGGTCTACTTTATCCCTCTTCCAGTTCTCTATCTTTGTCAGTGTTTTGTGATGCTGACTAGGCCTCATGTTCCTTGACAGGAAGATCATTATCTGGTTATTGTGTGCTGCTAGGGTCTTCTTTAGTGTCCCGAAAGGCTAAGATGCAAAGTGTTGTTTCTCGCTCTTCCAATGAGGTTGAATACATGAGCCTTGCCAATGCCTCATGTGAAGTTGTGTGGTTTTTAGCTTTATTAAAGGATTTTAGTGTTCAAGGTCTCACCTCAGTTCCTTTGCATTGTGATAATCAATCAGCTCTTAGTTTGGTATCCAATCATGTGTTTCATGAGAGTACGAAACATATCGAGATTGATTGTCATCTAGTCAGGGATAAGGTCCTTGATGGCATTGTTTCTCCCTCATACATTTCTACTAAACTGCAATTGGCTGATCTCTTCACCAAGGCTTTGGCCTCTCAAGCTCTTCATTTCTTTTTATCCAAGTTCAATGTATTCAACTTATTTCATACTTTAAGGGGGGTTATAAATGAAGACAGTCACACTAGTCATGCCATCAAAAGAGGAAAACTTAAGATGACAGATTGCAACATCACAGAAGATAAAGGGCGTCGAGTGAATAATGAGGCAGTTGGTTAGAATTAGTTAGTTTTCTTATGTCATGTTGATGTAATGATTTTGTTAGATCATAGGTGATATTTTATGTTCTTCTATGTATATATTCGATGTTCAGTTGTATCAGACATGAGTTGAGTTCATCAATATAGGAGAGAAATATATTCTCTCTAGTTCTCTCTCTCTCTCTCTCTCTCTCTCTCTCTCCTACGTTCTTCACCAAATATAGAATACAAGTTATTTTAAAAACTAATAAATTACGGAATTGCAATACAAAACATAAACTTCCTTCGTTCCTAAACAATTGTCGTGTTTTTCTTTTCTTTTTTTAAACTGTCTTTTTAGGAAATCATTTTTCATCATTATTTTCCTTGTTATTTTAAATAAGATTCTTATCACTTGAGTTATAAAGAAAAAATAATATAATAACGTAGATATATATATATATATATATATGATAGACTTAATATTTTTTTGTGTCAAATCAAATAAAATAATATTTTTGAAACGAAGAAAGTAGAATGTGATGTACAAAAAGCCTCATAACAAATGGAGATCGATGAGGTTGAGATGAAGTGGGGTAATTATAAATGTTGAAAAACGAGGTCACCTCTGCCACTACGAAATAAAAAGTGGTTGATTACTTGTACTTGAACGGAAATTAAAAATTCTATACTAGTTATAAAGTATGTGCTCTAAACGGATGCAATAATTTTGAAATATATAGATTAGAAATAATCATTATCTACTTTTATTGATTCGATCGTTTTATCATAAATTGAAGTATTATGTATGTTAAGTAAAAATAATGCTTCAAAAAGTATAATGCTAAAGAATTTTTTTTTTGACAACCACTTATGCACACTTTAATGAATACCTTCTTGATATATCCAAATGACACACCAAACTGAATATCCATTTTTTTACCCACATCTTATAGTCCGGATGTAATGCTACAATGTTTAGCATTCTTAAACACCCTGAATAAAGTATCACATAAAGTTTGTTCTGATACTGCAAGTAATATTGAAGAGAGGGAATCTGTGAGACTGTAACACTTTCCACCAATTCCACCTTACGCTCTAAAAGTGATGAAGAAGTCGAACAAACTTGAAAAACTGCAAGGATTTAACATCTGTCATGGATAGAGCAAAGAACTTCTTCTAACTAGACCAGTTAATCATACAAATTAGTTTCTTTAGTCATGATTTAAGAACTTGGTGCATCGAAAACTTGAAAGGGATGGCAAAGCACGACCTATTAAATACCAGAGGTGGTACAAGTTGTGGTGGTTAAAAGTTATTATGGTAGTGGTAAAAGGAAGGTGAGTTGTTACTATGTAATAATTGATCAAATTTAAAATTTAAATTATTAGGATTTATGATGAAGTTAGTTTTATGGAATTGAGTCATTTAAAATTTCAACTCAATTCTAATTCCAAATTTTAGTTATGTTCTTAAATAATGGAATTGGTTTTGGAAGTCCCAATTCCAATTCCAAACTATAGAATTGGGGTATCCAAACAAACCCTAAGCGATAAGTAAGAATTTGGGCCTTCTCCGTCAAAATTTCTACATAAAGATTTGATGTTTCCATTCGGGCCTTCTTCAAATATTCACTATCTTCGCGTGCAGTAGCCCACTTGCCCAGTGCAAGTCATAGCCAGGTCAGAAATGGACAAACTTTCAAGTCAATTTGAGCTCGAGCAAGGGGTGGCCTTTGTTTGTGATGGCCCTCGGGCTCGAATAACAAATGATCCAATTTAGACTAGGGAGAAATTGGGGCAGTCTCTTTTAGTGAAACTATAAACGTTAAAATCCAAGATAATTTTATTTAACTGTTAAAGTATACTGTTGGTGGTAAAAAGATGAAAATACCCTTAATAAACAAAAGGAGCGTGCACAAAAGCTTCCGTCTAAAATTGGACATTGCAAGTCATAAATTGAACTTTGCCACCAAATATGTCTAAAATGGGGCATAACAATGCACAAAATTTGGCACCGCAAGTCATAAAGTGAAGTCTGTCACAAAATATGTCTTAAATTGGGTATCGCAATGCACAAAATAGGCATTGTAAATCATAAATTGAAGTCTGCCATAAAATATGTCTAAAATTAGGAATCGCAATGCACAAAATTGGGCATCACAAGTAATAAATTGAAGTCTTCCACAAAATATGTCTAAAATTGGGCCTCGCAGTGCATAAATTGAAGTCTACCACTAAATATGTCTAAAATTGGGCATCGCAATACATAAAATGAAGTCTGCCACCAAATACATTGCGATATATAAATTATGGACAACTTAAGCGTATAGATACTTAATAATGAAGCATATCTATTGTCAAATACTAAGTAAATTACAAACCAATATAGAGAATAAACTAAAGCAAATAACAAATGTAGTTTACAAACCAATGCATATCTAATCCTAGTTTTTTTTCTTGGGTGTTCTTTTTTCTTCTTCACGCAGAATATGGAGTTTTTTCTTTTCACCTTGCTAGCAATCCTTCCGGCTTCCTTGTTTAACAAAGAGCCAAATCTGAAAATTCCCCACATTTGTATCTAACAATGTAATAATTAGGAATTAAGATGCATCGATTTTGAATACAAAATGCAAATGTAAAACTGGGAAGATGGAGAAAGAGACGGTGAGAAATAAAAATGTGGCAAACTAGTATTAGAAATAACAAAAGATTAAATCGAAAAGATGAAGGAACAGAGGGATGGTTTATTTTGATTTTTTTTTTAAATCATGCAGCCAATGCCCAAATTAAGATTGTGAGGCATACAATGCAATTCAAAATCAAGCATAAAACTGAGAAGATGGTGAATGAGAGGGGTGATTTATTTCTCTTGTTTGGAGGAAAAGAAAAATGGTTTATTTTGATTTTCAAAATCAAACATTCCAATGCAAAAATTAAGATTGCGATACTGACAACCAAGCACATAAAGAAAATCTAACATTGCAATTCAAAATCATGCATCCCAATACACAAATTGAACTTGCGATGCAGACGACAAAACAAGGGAAAAGGGGTACAAGACATTAAAGCACCACAACGAGGTAAAGAAAAAGCAAACATAGCAGCATGCATATCAAGACACAATTTTTGCAGATCAAGATCTATATTAGTTGGATCTAGGACCAAAGCTAGCTCTAGAGAGAACGAGAGAAGAAAGAACTCAACAAAGCAAAGAAAAGAAAATGTATACACGATTTTTGCAGATCAAGATCTATGATTGCTAGATCTATGACCAAAGTTTGACAAGCCTCCAAAGGTGACTCTAGTTTCCGATATTTATCTTTATTTGCTTCGTCGATCCTCTGGACTAAGGTTGGCTGAGAAAGATGGAAGAAAGAAGGAAGAAATGAAGGAAGAAGAGTTATGAAGAAAGAAGGAAGAAATGAAAGAAGAGATTAAAGAATGAAAAGACTAAGGGTTGTTTTTGGAAGAAAAATAGACTTTTGCGGTTTAAAAGGAAAAGGGTACTTCAATGGTTATAAATCTAAAAAAAAGGGACCGACATGCAATTATTCTTTTAGACTATTTACCTAGAATGGGCCATTGGCAACGTTTCATAATGGAATAATTGTGGATCGGTACTATTTACTGGAAAAATGACCGTTCCAGAGCCCTATTTGTTCCAATTACAAAAATCCATTTTCATTATGTTTTCTTAAAATGCCCACGCTACCTCTCCCCTCCATAAGGGAAGACGATGGGATCAAAATATGACATTGAAGCTTTAGATCGTTAAGAAACATATTCGGTTGAGGACGATAATACGTCAATGAAGACGGAACGAATTGGAATGAATACGCCACGTGCAAATATGTAAAACATAACAGAGTATTTGGATATGACCCCCTCATGTTCACATTAATTGATTCAATCGATCATTGTTCGAATGTTCAATTTGACAAAAACCGGCGACATCAATAATCTCCACTGTTTGCAATTTTTTCCAGTACCATCCTTGGAATTCAACGTAGTGACGTTATTCACTATGTTGGCTCCTTGCATCGGCGAAATAAATAAAAATAGAGAATGTGTGTATAACCCATTGCCTCTAGTATTAACTGGTACCTTGACATAAGTGCCTTTAGCATCATCCACTCTGGAATTTCCTTTCTTAAACTACATTGCTACATTGTGATCCTGAAAAGAGCTTTCAGACCCGAATAGAAGTCAACTAGTAATTCCAGGCGATGTCTATTTTGTATTGTGATGCCCATATTTGAGCTAAGTTTTGTGCTTTGCGATACCCAAAATTTTGACATATTTCAATTGTGTATAGCGATGCCCAATGTTTTCATTGTGATTCCTAAATTTGAGCAGTGGCTTTTAGCATTGCGATACCCACAATTTTGATATATTTCAATTGTGCATGACGATGCCCAATGATTTCATTGTGATTCCCAATTTCGAGCAATGGCTTTTTGCATTACGATGCCAAATTTTGGGCAGTGGTTTTATCGGTGCGTGTTTCCTTCATTGAGGGTATCTTCATTCTTTTCCTTCCAAAATTGTACTTTAACGGTTTAAAACAAATATAAGAGACCTAAGCGGTTATAATTTTATCAAAATGAACCGGCCTAAATTTCTCCCTTTCATAATTGGGCAATTACGGGTCAAGGAGAAGCTGGAGGAAATCAGCAAGGGATAATTAGAGCTCACAAAATGAATTTTAATATTTACTATAAATAAAAAACTTGTTCTGTTTGTTTCTCTGGAAAAAAAAAAAGTAAAATTTCTCAAATACTAACATTAATCATGGGACAAGATAATATCTATGCTGTTATCAATGAATATGAAAATTTTGTCTATAGTCTAGGCTTTACAGCTCAATCCATGAACGAAGGTGATTGTGAAAAGATATGCATCAACCAGAAGACAATATTAATACTCCGTAAAACAAAAATGAAAAACATAAAATTGAAAGAACAGCTACTTTGAAAGATAAGACATTTTGATCTTCGCAAGACGACATCCGACAAAGAAGACACGAATACTACAGAGCAGCGTTAACAGAGCAGCAAGATCGATTCCTTGAATTGCAGAATTGGCACAGATGTTTCACAAAATGGCTTATTCGAAGTATGCTGAATCAAGAGTTCTCTGGATATTGAAACATATTGAAAGACGGATTAACAATGCTGAAACCACCATCTATGAAGATATTTTTGTTAGATTTATCCCGTAAGGTGACCCATATGAATTAATGGTAAATAAAGTTTTAACATATAAAGTGTCCCACTTCGATGGTTAAGTGAGAATAAAATTATGTTAAAGCGAGAATTTTAAAAGTGGTTCTCTTCCGTGTCTTTAAAAATTGTACATAATATATACAGTAATACCACTTAATAAGACTAATTTCGTCAAACGACGCATCCTATGCGGCCATATTATTAACATAACTTTTTAACTTATAAGTTCCCATAAACGCCAAATAAGCGCGACACATTGGAAACCACATCATTTCGGCACTCAAAATTAAAGCTATTGCTATTCCAAGATTACCCATATACATAATAATAGATACGTATGTATATATTTTCCCTTTAATTGGATAAACATCACTTTGATGTTTATCAATAGTCATCATCATGTTTTATGGCGGTGGCTTGGAGGCTGAGCTTGTGGTTTCCTTCTTAATGAAGGAACATGACCAATTCTCACTATATATATATATGTAAGGTATGTCCGTTGGAATAAGGAGAGATATATATTTTGAGAGAAAGGTTTGGTAAGAGCCTTCATAAAAGAAGAGTAAAGAAAAGGGAAATTAAAGGGAAATTCTCCTCGTCATCAAGGAGAAATTAAAGCACAAGGCAAGGTCGAAAATTCCACTTTCTCCGAACCGTCAGAAATTGAAATTGACATTATGGATCCAAAGTTAGTTTCTATTACATGTTTTTGTCCATTAAATCGTGAGAATTATGTGTTCCAAGGTTTTGGGTTTTATTAAAGTATCATGAGTTTCTAGAAAATTATTTATTATGGTTGAAACTCATGCATGTATAAAAGTTTACATGTGGTATCAGAGCTTAAGGTTGCGAACTCATAATTTCTCCAATTAAAGTGTCAATTATATTTTTACCTGTAAAGTTTGTATAGTAATTGTACTTGTAATGTGGGTTGCTCTTGTATTATTTAAGAGCGAAATTAAAGTTTTTGTGCAGTAAAGTTTTTGCGCAAAATTAATTGGGTGTTTAACACCGGTTATGTTGAATTTCAAGCTTTACCGAAAATTTGCAGAACAAATTGGATATTATGTTTTATTTTCCAAATAAAATTTTATTGTTCTGTTAAAAGCTTGAAATATGAAAGTATAATTTATTGTTAAGACATTAATAGCTTGTTAGTCACCAAAGTGGCCTGGCTGAATGGAATGTTTAATACATTAAATTAATTTTATATCAATTGTTCATGAGTACAGAGATGCCTCTAAAATGACAAGAAAAGTTGATTGAACAATTGATTTATAGACTAATTGCTAGAAGGTCGTCCAAAGATGGACCATTGCAACTAGTCTATATCATTAAAGGGACTAATCATTGTACCTTGGTTAAATATGGTGTATATCCAAAGATAGACAACCTATTTGATTATTGTGTGTTATGATTATCCATTAAAGTTTCTATCATATGGCATCGATTAAATTGTTTATGTGTTTAAGGCTTACCCAAAGGTGAACTTAAATACATGCTTAAAGTTTATGACAGTTTCTGAATTTATTAAAGTCAACTCAAAGCGTTAATGGTTGAGCATGTATAAATGTTTTGCAGCCTCTTTAAGTCTTTTCGCATCAGGAAATTCAGTTGTTAAGTTCAACGGGCTAAACTATACTCGGTTCGAACAAATCCAGCTTTACACCGGGTATTATGGATCCGACATGGCTATAGTATCAGATGAAAAGCCCGCAGCCATTACAGAGACTAGCTCAGAAGATGACAAATCCATCTATGGGATTTGGGAGCGGTCTAACATGCTGAGTTTGAACCTTATGAAAATGACTATGGCTGAAAATATTAAGTCATCGATGCCAAAGACTGAAAATGCTAGAGAGTTCATGCTGAAGGTTAAAGAGTATTCCCAATCTGATCTTTGTCGATAAATCCATCAGAGGCAATCTCACGGGTGAATTGACTACAAAGAAATTTGATTGGTCAAAGTCAATTCATGATCATGTAAATGTAAATGTCCAACCTAGCAAAGAAAGTTAAAGACTATGGAATGGATGTGAGTGATAGCTTTCTTGTACAGCTTCATAATGAATTCCCTTCCTCGCCGAATTTGGCCGCCTGTGTGAATTACAACACCATGAAAGATAAATGGAACTTTAAAGAGTTAAAGGCCATGTTAGTACAGAGGAAGGGAGATTAAAGAAAATTAAAAGATCACTCCATCCACCTCACGCTTATGATGGTGTAGCTAGCAAAAAGAAGTTCAAACCGTAAAAGGACAAAGGCAAGAAAAGTGATAAGGCCCCAATAAAGGTTTCTGAGGGCCAAATCAAGAAAAAGAAAATTAGGTGTTTCTTCTGTAACAAAGAAGGACACGTAAAGGCCGATTGTCCTAAACGAAAGGAATGGTTCGAAAAGAAAGGTACATATTATGTTTCTGTGTGTTTCGAATCGAATCTTATAGAAGTTCCTATTAATACCTGGTGGTTAGATTCTCGTGCAACTACTCATGTGTCTCATGTTATGCGTGGATTCAAGATGATCCAAATTCCCATAAACGGAAATGAACAAGATTTGTTTATGGGAAACAGATGAAGGCAAGGATAGAGGGCATGTGGACTTATAGGTTGCTTTTGGACACCGGGTGTCATTTAAACCCGAAAGATGTCTCTATGTACCGAAAGTGCCGTAAATCTTGTTTCAAGAGGGAAGCCGGATATAATGGGTTATCGCTTTTGAGATTTGTAAGGGCAGTTTTTTGTTGTACAAAAATAACTGTTTTTATGGGTCAGGAAAGTTGTATGACTCACTTTATCGTATAAATCTCAATAACGATTTTGCTGAATCTTTGTTTCATGTTGAAAGTAATGTGGGCACTAAACGTAGTACACCAAATGAAAGTTCAGCTTACTTGTGGCATCAAAGATTGGGTCATATTTCCAAAGAAAGGTTATTGAGGTTGATGAAAAGTGAAATTCTTCCTCAATTGATTTTAGTGATCGAACGCATGTGTGGATCAGATTAAAGGAAAACACTAAAACCACAAAGAAAGAAATCAGCCACAAGAAGCACTCAGCCTAGGTCGATACACACCGATATTTGTGGTCCTTTCGACGCTCCAAGTTGGAGCAGCGAACAAGATTTCATTACCTTTATTGATGACTACTCACGTTATGGTTATGTTTATCTACCGCATGAAAAGTCTCATTCAAGAACATCCTCGAGGTGTTCATAAATGAAGTGGAAAGGCGCTAGATAAGAAAGTGAAAATAGTGAGATCGATAGAGGTGGTGAATATTACGGAAAATTTATCGAAAAGGGACAATGTCCGTGTCCATTTGCAAAGTTCCTTGAAAGTCGTGGCATTTCAGGCACAAAGATACGATGCCCTGACTCCTCGCCAGAATGGTGTTGCCGAGACGAAATCGTATTAATGGATATGGTTAGGAGTATGTTAAGTGATTGCTCCTTACCCCTATCAACGTGGATGCATGCATTAAAGACCGCCACAGATCTCCTCAATAGGTTCCTAGTAAAGTCGTCCCTAAAACACCTTATGAGTTATGGACATGTAGGAAACCCGCTTGAGGCATCTTCATGTTTGGGGTTGCCCAATGAAGTAAGAGTATATAATCCACATGAAAAGAAACTTGATGCTAGACAACAAGGATATTTTATTGGCTATCCCGAAAAGTCTAAGTGGGTATAGGTTCTATTGTCCTAACCATAGTACGAGAATTGTTGAGTCGAAATGCTCGGCTCATAGAAAATGGCTCAATCAATGGGAGTGGGAAACCACGTGAAATTGACATTCAGAAATTCGAGTAGAAATGTCATTACCCGATATTCCTCGCCGGTTGTTGTTCCAATTGTTGTATCACGCTCAAACAACATACCGTAACAACAGTTAATGTTCAAAACCCACAAAATGAGAATTATTATAGATGAACCGCCACGAGCAAGATATTAATGAACCACAACAGAAGTAGCATTAAGACGACCAGGCGTAAAAGATCGCCTATTCCTCGATGACTATGTGGTGTATAATCTTGAGCATGAATGTGACTTGAGCATTAATAAAGATCCAATCTCGTTTAGTCAAGCGGTGAATAGTAACAATTCTCAAAAAATGGATCAATGCCATGAAAGAAGAAATTAAGTCGATGTATGACAATGAGGTTTGGGACTTAGTAGAGTTACCCCGAAGGTTCTAAAAGAGTCGGTTGTAAATGGGTCTTTAAGACCAAACATGACTCGAAGGTAACATCGAAAGGTATAAGGCCGACTTGTAGCTAAGGGTTATACACAAAAGGATGGCATTGACTATAAAGAGACCTTCTCCCAAGATCTAAGAAGGACTCTTTAAGAATTGTTTTGGCTTTGTTGCTCATTATGATTTAGAGCTTTACCAATTGGATGTTAAAACCGCTTCTAAATGGTGAATTGGAAGAGGAAGTTTATATGGACCAACCGTAAGGGTTTGTGACCACGTGAAAGGAAAGTTTAGTGTGTAAATTAAAGAAATCAATATATGGATCGAAACAAGCTTCCCGTCAATGGTATCCAAGTTCAATAATACCATTACATCTTATGGCTTCACTGAGAACACCGCTGATCGCTATCTACATGAAGGTTAGTGGGAGCAAGTTCATACTATTGGTTTTGTATGTTGATGACATATTGCTTGCGCAAATGATATCGGAATGTTACATGACGTAAAGGAATTTCTCTAAAAACTTTGAAATGAAAGATTTAAGTGAGGCATCCTATGTGATAGAATAGAAATATTCCGTGACAGTCACATGGATTGTTAGGATTGTCTCAAAAGGCCTATATTGATAAAGTTCTGAGAGATTCAAAATGGAGAATTGTTCACCGATAGTTCCAATACGTAGGGGACAAGTTCAACCTAATGCAATGTCCAAGAAATGATTTGGAACTGAAAGAAATGAACTCTATTCCATATGCTTCGCTGGTTGGGAGCTTAATGTATGCACGCACTTGTACTCGACTGATATCGCCTTTCTTTGTTGGAATGCCGGGTCGATATCAAAGTAATCCCTGGATAGACCATTGGAAGGTCGCAGAAAGAAAGTTCTTCGGTACTTACAAGGCACCAAAGATCACATGCTCACTTACAGAGGTCCGATCACCTCAATGTAATCTGTTATTCGATTCTCGATTATGCGGATGTGTTGACTCCAAAAGTCAACATTTGGCTATTTGTTCCTTTTAGCCGAAGCAGCCTCATGGAAGAGTGGAAAGCTGTCATTGCTACGCCCACTATGGAAGCGAATTTGTGGCATGCTTTGAGGCCACGGCTCATGGATTGTGGTTGCGGAATTTTATCTCGAGGCTTGGAATTGTCGACAGTATAGCTAAGCCGCTGAGAATTTATTGTGATAACTCCGCAGCTGTTTTCTTCTCTAAGAACGACAAGTACTCTAAAGGTGCTAAACATATGGAATTAAAGTACTTGGTTGTTAAAGAAGAAGTGCAGAAACAAAGAGTGTCTATAGAGCATATTAGCACCGACATGATGATAGCGGATCCGTTAACAAAAGGATTACCACCTAAGACATTTCATGGCCATGTCGATAGGATGGGTATCATGGAAAAGTCCTTGTTAACATAATAGGCATGTATGTGTATATATATATACATAACAGTTGTTTGCTCTTTAGGTTGTGACACTCTGAGCTCATGTACATGTTTTATGTTTCTGCTTATTTACATTGTACGGCTTAATGTAAGAAAGGATTTAGTCTTCTTTGAAGACAGTAAGGTTGAGGCTTATGGTTTTACCTCATTAAAGTTAAAGTTGAGTTGAATTAATTTGTGATACTTGGAAGGGAACATATCGATTAAATGATGTGTAACCGCCATGATCCGATTAGTTTGACTTAATTCAAAGAAAGTCAAATTGACATTAAAGTGGATTTAACGTTGTATACACTTAAAGTTGTTAAATCCTCAAATCGTCATATGGGCCAAGTGGGAGAATGTTAGATTTATCCCGTAAGGTGACCCATATGAATTAATGGTAAATAAAGTTTTAACATATAAAGTGTCCCACTTCGATGGTTAAGTGAGAATAAAATTATGTTAAAGCTTGGGGATTTTTAAAGTGGTACTCCCTCTTCCTGTGTCTTTAAAAATTGTACATAATATATACATAATAATAGATACGTATGTATATATTTTCCCTTTAATTGGATAAACATCACTTTGATGTTTATCAATAGTCATCATCATGTTTTATGGCGGTGGCTTGGAGGCTGAGCTTGTGGTTTCCTTCTTAATGAAGGAGCATGACCAATTCTCACTATATATATATATGTAAGGTATGTCCGTTGGAATAAGGAGAGATATATATTTTGAGAGAAAGGTTTGGTAAGAGCCTTCATAAAAGAAGAGTAAAGAAAAGGGAAATTAAAGGGAAATTCTCCTCGCCATCAAGGAGAAATTAAAGCACAAGGCAAGGTCGAAAATTCCACTTTCCTTAACTGCTGTAAATTGAAATTGACATTATGGATCCAGGTTAGTTTCTATTACATGTTTTTGTCCATTAAATCGTGAGAATTATGTGTTCCAAGGTTTTGGGTTTTATTAAAGTATCATGAGTTTCTAGAAAATTATTTATTATGGTTGAAACTCATGCATGTATAAAAGTTTACAATTTTGTCCACTTACATACTTTGCATCGTCACTCACTAGATAAAGGGCTGCATTAGCAATATCGTCTCTCTTAAGCGTCACGCCTTTGAGGTTCCCAACTGAGTTCATTGCGGCCTCAAGACCCTCATCACTAAGCCCCGTAAATTCTGTGGCTAACGGTGTAACACAGGCATAAGGTGATAAGCAATTAACCCTTATACCAAACTGTCCAAGCTCGACTGCAACATTTCTCGTAAGTCCTAAAACAGCATGCTTGGAACAGCAATAAGCATGCGACGCTGCACCAGCAAGTTCTGAGCTTACGCTAGCTGTTGAGATTAGCGAGCCACTGCGAGCAGGGACCATAACTCGAGCAGCATGTTTCATGCACTACAAGAAAAAGTAGTTTTTGGGTCCCCACTTTTTAGGTCGCATGTTGCAGTGGACCCTAATACCTAGTCTTTTTGGGGATTAAAAACATTATGGGAGTTCCTAATATTTTTTCAATTTTCCGGGTCGCCAAATAGAAATTTCCCTAATTGCTCCCCCCTAAATTTACAGCAAATTTATCTGTTTCGGTACTGTCGTCTCCCTGCTCCTAAAAAAAGCTTGTGATTTCTCCCTTGCCCTCATTCGCGCACATCCAAATCAGATTACCTTCAGTCTCCCTTTCTCTCTCAAAAACTTCTGTTCTCTAGGTTTGCAAGAAGGTGAAACGCAGTCGGAGGTGGGAGAAAGTTAAGCTACTTGATTTTGAAGAGGTTTCATTGTCTTGATTAGGTTATCAATTATCGAGGTAAAAATTTCTTCTTCCAAACCAATAATCTAGGGTTTCACGGTGTTATGAACAACTGTAGTCTGTAGGATTGTGCTTGGATTGCCATTATTTTTTATTTAGGGTTTTGTTTCACTTACCTATCTTCTTGTGTTATATATAAAATTAGGCATTTTTTTAATCACGATTTATCTGATCGTAGTGTTACTAAGCATATGGAGTCTGCAAATACAATATTTTCGTTTATTTGGTGGATCATTGGATTCTATTGGGTATCTGCTGGTGGCCAAAATTTAGCTATTGATTCACCTTGACTTTACTGGTTTGTCCATATATCCCTTTCTTTTCGGAGGATATAACTTGAAACCACCCTCTGTTTGCTTCTTCCCTTGGATAATTTCTGAATACTTTTGTTTTCTAGGCTTTGTATTACATTCTTGGCATTCATTGTGTTCTTTGTTGTTATCTGCATTGCTATGGTTTGTGTCATTGGTATTGTTGTCTGATGCTGTCTACCATGCATAATTGCCATCTTATATGCTGTGGCAGATCAGATAATTTACTGTTAGGTGTTTTTGCTGTTGTGACAGTTACTGGGTAATAATTTGTACGCTACTCTCCACTTGTAGTTTAGACTCGTGACAGCCTAAAGTTGATGCTCCAAATCTAGTTTTACCAAGTAAAAAGAGGGGAAATGGAAGTACTATGGTTTGGGTCATGGACAGAGACAAAAGGAATGATATTACTCGTATTTGTCATCCATGTGAAAGAGAGAATGTGTAATTAGATTGAGGTGGAAAGTGGGTTGTCACTGTCTCCTTTAAATTATTTCTCATCTTCCTCTTCCTTTGAGAAAGGAAAATGAGAGGGAGAATACTTTTCAAACCATACATTAGACATTCCTTGATTTCATGTCCACGTCTTCTTCCCATTCCATCTAGCTAACAAACGGTAATGGAAGTGCTCCTTACTTAATTCAAGTTTTAAGTTCATCAAACTATGCATGGATGTATACGTAGAAAAAAAAATATCAAGTATCCAAAATTCAAAATACTTCACATGCCATTATTTTTATTCATAACGGTAATTGATGGAATCAACATCCATAGTTTTGTAAGGTTCATTGAAGTTTGAACTTTGGTAGATGAGGTGTTATGCAATACTCATTAAGTATGGAAAGTTGCTTAATTGAATTGACCAACTTTTTGGTTTTCGCATTCTATTCTTAGATTTTGAATAGAACATACTCAGAAATGTTGATTTGCAATAATTTGTGCAACCAGGAAGGTGCAACTAAGGATGGTATTGAAAGACTGCCCAAATACAAATTCAAGAGAATGGGTGATTTTGAGAACCAAACTGGGGGGATTCAAGAATCTTTTGGAGGAATTATGACAAAATGTCATACTGATTAACCTATCGAGCATGTTCTTACACATGAGGATGCAGTAAGTTTCTCAATCCTATGTTTGTATGGGTGTATATTTTCCAACTGGGTCATGATAATTTTTTTACTGTCAAGAGAGCCATTTCATGATGAGGCCAAACTGTAATTAGACCTAGCTCTTTCTTTCAGTTGGTTCGGCTTGGTTAAAAGTTTGTTTCAGGCTTCACTAAAAAAAACTCTTTTTAACCAAAAGCTTTTAAACTTTTCCATTAGGCCATTCAACTTGAATTAATTGGCCCAACGTATACAATGAGCTATGCAAAATGGGCTTTTTGTAAAGAGATAAACAAAGACTAACCATTTCACAGCCAATTCAGGATATATTTTTTTATTGATAAACATCCATCAGTCAACCAGTTCATCCTCTCCATCCTCTCCATTTTTCATTTACCATTTCACAACCATTTTTCATCCATCAGTCAAAACACCTTGAAAAGAAAAGGTACCAAATAGTTCACCTACGCCAAAAGAGTGCAACTTCATTTATATGTTTACATCAAAAGTATGTAGTTTCTTATTTAGAGAAATCTTTTCTGCTTATGATGATCCTATCCGTTTCTAAAGTCGTCATCTGAGCCGCTGGCCATCTGCCACATGTCGCTACAGAGATTGTCCTTGGTGGGCTTCAATATGTCCCTTGGATCTCTAAGACTACACCTATGATCTGTGTCTTTACATCGATTTTTCTGGTTTATGGAAGAATGTGGTTCCAAACCAGATGATGAGTGATTGCCATATTTGTGTTTAGAATCTCTGACATCTAATTTCTTTTTAACAACTCTTTCTTTTTTGCTATAATGGCGACTCATAGTAGAATCAGTGAATCACTGCCAGACTGCCTTTGTTTTTTTCATCATAATGCATCTAAGAAGGCAACCAACTTTGATGCTTCATTTTTATATATGCCGATATGTCAAACCCAACTTCTTATTGAAACATTGAAAACCATACACATTTATATTGAAACTAAATTTGTGCTATAGCTAACGAAAAACGTGCAGTCAAACTGCATACCCAACAACTCTAAACCCGCAACCAGCCAGCGAGTCATTCCTTCTTCCCATGGCCAAACACATTATAGATAGAAGTCAACCTCCCCGCTTTCCTTGTAAAAGAAATCTCTGACACACGCAGACATACTAATATAAAGCTTTTATTGGTTAATGGATCGTGTCACTGACTATACTTGAAAACAATAATACCACCTTGGGCAATTGTACAAAGCTCACTGCCATAAATAAACCGGGAGGTGAGATTGGGTAAAAAAATAATCCTCCAAACGGAAACATCGAGGAATTAACCTCGTACCATCATACACAATGTAAATCCACCTTAAACGCTCTGAAGTTTGCTTACTGCATTATCTTCATGAACTGCCTGAAAAGATCTACTCACAGAAGACTTCAGCTGAGATGTACCAGAAAAAGACCCACCCTTACTATTCCAATGGTTTGGATCCCCATGTAAATATCCGTCATCTTGACCATCTGAGAAAAGAGATGAGTAATACGCTGGATCATATATGGAGCCTCCTAAAACATCTTCAGAACCAAAAGTATGTCTAACTACAGCAGGGGTTGCAGGATTTAAAAAACTATTCCTCAAATCCAGATCTCCTTCTCGAGGAACTGTACCATCTACAGGTGACACCCTCAATCTATACATTTGTATCCATAATACTGAGGATGAAAACCTCACGGAGAACCCAATAATCTGCATTGATAGAGTAAGTTTCACTGAAGAGATGGCCAATCTTCCGAAGATCTCAGAAGATATATTCCAGATTTCATGGCTGAAGAGAATGAACCACAGAATGTCTAACAGAATAGCAGAAAACAGGAGAACAACGTAGGTTCGACCAAGACTCTGACTGCTACTCTCAATTGTGATGAGTGCGAATAAAACAATCCCCAGATTAATGAGTGAGACTCCGTTGTATAATGTCCCCAGTGATCCAATCAAAGCACATCCAATCTGAATGTAAATGAGAACGATGGCGAGGGATTGAATCTTGTCGTAATTACGGAGCCACGACTGTATCTGAGTGCTCAGTTCAGAACAAAGCATTATATAACCACCCAACCCCTCCAGGAACCAATCCCTACAGACCAGCCCAGGACAGCACCCCCTCAGATTTAAATGAAAATTATTATAAATCGGGTCTCTAGCGCCTCGTATATGCTGAAACAAATAGATAGACCCTACATTGATCAAACATGGCTTAGGAATTCCAAAGCGACGGCAACCTGTGATTTCCCTGACCGCGAATGAATGATTCTCCTCCGCTTTTTACAATTTAGCACCTATACACTCGACGTAATCGCTTCCCCGTTTGTCTTTAAACCTTCTTTCTTTCTTTTCGCGATGGACTGACTCTCCTGCTTTCTGATGGACGATTTTACAGTCACGAAGCTTTTGGGGAGGGAGGGAGGGAGGGGCTATGTTAACCTTCTTTCTTTAAACCTTCTTTCTTTCTCTTGCAGATTGATCTCAGGAGGGCATATAATTGTGAAATCATGCTCACAAAAGTTAAGGTTCCGCTGCCTGATCTGATGGTAAGTAAAGCTTCTTTATTTTATTGTTACTATTTTCAATTTTATTCTCTCTTTGATTTAAACTTGTATCTTGAAATTGGTGTTCTAGACAAATTTACCATCCTTTGACGTCTTATGCAGATTTACTAGAAAGGTAACTTTGTACTACTTTTTTTTTCTTTTTCAAATTTGCTTGTTATTAGTGAAACTCTATAAATGTGAAGTAGTTGTGTATTGAAACCATGTTAATAGTATTTAGGAAATGCATGAAAGAGAAGTAGTTCATGCATTGATACTTGGCACTTTTTAGCTTACCTAATTGCCTATAATTCAAGATGAAAACTTTTAGCTATTAGTATTGGCCTTCCCTCTTGGTGGACCTCCTCTTCTCCTTATTTTTTGCCTAACCTTTTTACTAGGAGATAAAATCTATTGAAGTTTACGATAATAGCGTGGACTAACAATCAGAAGTAATCTTGCCAATTGACCCATGTTTCCTAAAAAAAGAAAAGAAAAATCTTGTGTCGAAAGGGATAAAAAGGGAAATGTTCTGTGATATGTTTCTCTGTACTAGGAAGACATATCAGTAGTTAAAAGATTTTTATTTGAATGATGATTAATGGATCAACTTTGATAACTAACCTGAAGTTGACTTACTAAAAGGAAAACATGAAGATCAAAATTGATCAAAATTGTTGGCTTACAGTAGGCTTATCACTGTCATTCTTACTATTAAGATCTGGTGAATGCAATCAATTCCATTATACTTGGCAGATATTTCACCAATCTTGTAACATAATATGCTTGTTTCCATTTCATTTTGCTAAGTGGGAAACAGTTGACATTTATTATCTGAGCTAGTATCAATAGATGGTTGCATTTCTCTTGCAGATTGATCTCATGAAAGTTAAAGTTTTAAAGTTCCACTGCCTGATCTGACGGTAAGTAAAGCTTCTTTATTTTATTATTACTATTTTCAATTTTTGTTTCTCTTTAACTTAAAAATGTATCTGGAAATTGGGCTGGGAATGAATATGTGAGAGGAGTTGTTGGCTATATTGTATGGATTGATTTTGACTCGCGGGTTAAATATAAACCAGCATATTGTATGCAACATTTAAACTTTTAGCTCAATAGGAGAGGACAACTGAGAGTTCAATGATTGCATTAATGAAGATATAATTTTCTTGTTGTACATGAGCTTATAAGAATTTTTCTTATATTTCCTTGGAAAATGAAAATTATGTGATTATTTTTCAATTGATTGTTTTATTTCATTTATTTTTCAGGTTGCTTTTGGGAATATCGCAAGAAGTCGTTTGATGCACATTGGTCAAAAGTTATCATCAAGCTAGCCTTTGCTTTTGTTTTTTATGATTTACTAGTTTGTAGTTTAAACTAGTTGAGACGATATTTTTATATTTCAAGAAGTTGCTTGTAGGTTGGTTAATTAATCTTAGGATGTAATAGATTGATTCTTTTTGTAAACAATCAACTTTATTAACAGATTGATGTAATGATTATCTTTTATTATTAATGATATCTTCTTTTACTAAAATTTTTGTTTGTTTCCCACCAATTTTTCCAATATTACACGTCACTATTTTTTGTAATTTTCCATCAAAAGTTTTGGCGCCAAAACATTTAGGACGTCAATAATCGGTCTTTTTTGTTTTCCCACCAAAATTTTAGAATCAAAAGTGTTGGCGCCAAAACATTTAGGACATCAACAATTCGTCCTTTTTGTTTTCCCGCCAATTATTTAGAACGTTTTGAAACGTATTAGGGTCGGCAAAAATTTCGTCCTTAAAAACCTTTAGAGACTGCTCTTTGTGTCCCTAAAACATTTAGCACCCATATTATTTAAGCCTCAATTTTGCCGTCCCTATGGCCGTCCTAAATACTATTAGAGACGACAAATGGACTTTTAGGGACGGCAAATGAGCGACTCAAATACTCTATTTTCTTGTAGTGATGCCAAGGAAAACGCCGGTGACATTAATGCTTATAAGTCGCTCAAAGTCTGATTTTTCATTGTCGATGATCCGGGCCTTGTTTGGATCAACTGTTCCAGCATTGTTGAACATAATGTCTAGTTTTCTGTAGCTTGCAACAGCTTTGTCCACGGCATTTTTGATGTGGTCTTCATTTGTGACATCGCAATGGACATAAGTTGAATCTGATGAGCCTATAGACTCGCACACTAAGTGACCTAGCTGGCTAGCTCATCTTGAATATCGGCTACCACAACTTTGGCCCCGTGTCGAGCAAAGAGTTTTGCGGCACACTCACCGATGCCGCTTGCCGCACCCGTTATTAGTGCCACCTTTCCTACTAGCCTATATACACAACAAAGAAGGACCAACAATTAAAGGTTTCTTTTTGAATTTACATAGGAAATATCCTTGGGGGAAATTCGGGCTGATAACAATTTTCAACCGTTCGACACTTACATATATTTTTTTATAACCAGATAAAGGTACGTAATGCATCAATACATCGCAATGCACAAAGTAAGACACTTTCATGCTTCGCAATGCATATAGTGTCTTTCTCAATCTATTGACGTTGATAACAGATGGCACCAAAAACCAACTCGCTCCATACCCGCAACGATCTGCCCAGATGATACGGGTTTCGGAGGATTTTAATAAAATAAGTTGTTACGGGGCGGGTTCAATTCACCCAAAACCCAACCCATTTATACAAATATATTTACTAAAATACCCATAAATGTTTTACAGTTTTAAAATTCCCCTAGGTGCAACGTGCAAGTTGGGTTTGTTAATTATCAGAGCAAAACAAATGAAAAGAATGTTAATATTTCATTAAGCAGGGGAGCTATATATATATAGCTTCTGAATACGAATGTGCAAAATAACAACCCACATCTTGTCAGCCTATAAAAGTGGAGACTAAAACAGAAAAAGACTAGGTCCAACTTCCTAAAGAATAGGACATTATTAACAAGACTCAAAGACTAATTCAAAAATACGAACTAAACATTAACATTCCCTCCCTTAAGCTAAAACTGCATTTTAACTTAGTTTATCAGCTTCAATCATTCCCAGCAGCCCACGAAGTTTCTCAAACTGGTCCACCTTCAACGGCTTTGTCATGATGTCCGCAACCTGATCTTTCGTGTTGCAATAGCTAAGTTCAACAACTTCAGCATTCACCAAATTTCTCAGGAAATGAAATCTTACGTCAATGTGCTTACTCTTCCCATGGAAAACAGGATTCTTGGACAACTTTATAGTAGAGCTATTATCGCACATAATCAAAGTACTTGTCTTCCTTTTGTTGTCAAGTGTTTCCAGAATTCGTCTAAGCCAGATGCATTGGCAAGCACATAATGTTGCTGCAATGTATTCCGCCTCCGTGGTAGAGAGAGCAACAACAGGCTGTTTTTTTGAAGCCCAAGAAACAGCCCTAGACCCAATGAAGAACACATAACCAGAAGTGCTTCTTCGATCATCCAAATCACCTGCATAATCGCTATCAGTGAAGCCTATGAGCTTCAAGTCGTTGTCCCTGTCCCCTCTTCTGTAAAGAATTCCGAGGCCTGAGGTGCCTTTGAGATACCTCAAAATTCTTTTTGCTGCAAGCCAGTGTAACATGGTAGGCCTAGACATAAACCTACTTATCATGCTAACACTGTACATTAAATCAGGCCTTGTCACTGTTAAATACAGAAGGCTTCCAACCACTTGTTTGAACAAAGTTTCATCAACTAGGGTTCCACCTTCATCCTTAACCAACTTTGAACCTGGCACCATAGGATTCCTTACTGCATTGCTATTTTCCATGCCAAATTTCACCAGTATGTCTTGTGCATATCTTTTCTGGCATACAAAAATGCCATGTGCAGATTGTTTGACCTCTATTCCAAGAAAATGTTTCATTCTTCCCAAGTCAGACATTTCAAACTCCAACATCATTGAGTTTTTGAATTCATTGCACATACTCGAATCATTTCCAATAAATATTAAATCATCCACATAAAGGCTTACTATTAAAATTTTACCTTCCTTTGATTTTGTGAACAATGTGTGCTCATGAGGGCATCTGTCAAACTTTTCACGAACAAAATAAGCTTCAATTCTGCTATACCAGGCTCGTGGTGCTTGTTTGAGCCCGTATAGCGCCTTATTGAGCTTGTAGACCTTCTCCTCTTCTCCTTTCTTGACGAATCCCTCGGTACGTTGAACAAACACCGTCTCTTTGAGTTCCAGTGAAGAAAGGCACTCTTCACATCAAGTTGTAATACTTCCCGCCAAAGCGAGCAGCCATTGCAAGTATCACACGAATAGTATCCAACCTTGCCAGCGGTGCAAATACTTAGTGTAATCTATCCCATGGCGTTGAGCATAGCCTTTCGCCACCAAACGTGCTTTGAATTTTTCAACAGCCCCTTCTTCATTGAGTTTGGTCTTGAATACCCATTTTACTCCAATGGTTTTGTCTCCCTTGGGTAGTGTGGTAAGCTCCCATGTTTGATTTTTCTCAATTGATTCAATTTCTGCTGACATTGCCTTCCTCCATTTCTCATCTTTTATAGCTTCAGTAAAGGAAATTGGATCGTTTTCCCTTTCAGTTACCATCATTGCACTCAGGTGATCGTCATCTTCTTCAGATAATCCTTCCCCTGTTTCAAAATCATTCAACCAGGTTGGTTGTCGTCTTTCTCTTCTACCCCTCCCGGTAGAAATTCCACTGTGTACTGGAGAGAGTTGAAGCTGGAGGTGAATTAGTAAGACTTGACTCATTTGGAGAGGGCGTCACGGAGTTGAATGCGTTGGACTGAGTTCTTTGGACACAATATTATCATCCTCAACCTCCTCATCTTCATCTGGCCACTCTAGTGTATCTTGCTTAATTTCTTCCTCAGTTCTACCCCAATCCCAGTTTTCCTCCTCCTCAAACACAACATCATATCCCTATTGATAACAATCTTCTTGGAGACCGGATCATACAGTCTCCATGCTTTGGATTCATCACGGACTACTAGAAAAACACATTTCTTGCTCTTATCATCTAGCTTGCTCCTCTTTTGATCTGGCATATGTACATGTGCAATACAGCCAAAAATCCGAAAATAATCCACCACTGGTTTTCTTCCACTCCATGCCTCCTCTGGAGTCTTGTTTTCAACAGCTGCAGTGGGACATCGATTTTGAATATGCACGCACCATTTGACAGCTTCAGGCCAAAAAACCTTGGGAACTCTTTTCTCACTTAACATAGAACGAACAACATCCATGATTGTTCTGTTTTTCCTTTTAGCCACCCCGTTTTGCTGAGGGGTATAACCTGCTGTTAGTTGTCTAAGAATGCCCTGTGACTGGCAATATTCCTCAAACTCCTTTGAGTTGTACTCACCACCTCTATCTGTCCTTAAGCCAGCTATAGAAGCATTTATCTCCTTTTCAACATAAGTTTTATACTGCTTAAAAGTGATAAAGGCTTCTGATTTTTCATGTAAGAAGTGGACCCAAGTTTTTCGAGTAAAATCATCAATAAAGCTTAAAATGTACCTTTTACCACTGTTGGATGCTGGTTTGATAGGGCCACATATATCCGAGTGCACAAGTTGGAGTTGTTTTGATGCTCTCCACAAGCTCCTCCTTGGTATAGCCTCGACCTCTTCCCCTGCTAGGCCTGTCATCTGGGGCTACCTTCAAGGCCTGTTCTTCTTCTTGAGGTTCATGCATCCTCTGCTCATGGACAAGTAGACTTCCATGGAGCTCATCAAGAGTCAAGGTACTAAGATCATTTGATTCCTCTCTAGAACAAACAACATAATTGAATTTAGTTGTTAATGATCTGAGTATCTTGCTCACCACTGTACTTTGCACCATTTCCTCACCGTTTGCTTTCATCTTGTTGACCACGAACAAAGTACGCCCTAGAAAAGTGTCTACCTTTTCTCCCTCTTTCATGCCTAGCAGCTCAAATTCCCTCCTTAGAGCCTGAAGTTGTGCCCTTTTCACCTTTGTGGAACCTTGATACTTTTGCTTCATCGAATCCCAGATCGCCTTCGATGTTAAACATCAAGGATTGTTTCCAGAATCTCCCTGTCGATTGCTCGAAACAAATAGTTTTTCACCTTCAGATCCTTGAGTTTAGCCTCCTCCACCAACTTGCGTTGTGCTTCACTTGCCGCCCCTGTGCCAAGCGCTGGTGTTGGAATTCCGTCATTCACCAAATCCCACATCTCCTTGCTTCGAAGGAAATTCTCCATTGTCATAGACCAGTGGTCATAATGGCCATCAAACACAGGAATGGACGGCGCGCACAAACTCTTCTCTGTTGACATTCTAATCCTCACTGCAAACTCTGTGTTTAGTGTTTGTTTTGGCTCACGATACCAAATGTTAATTATCGAGCAAAACAAATGAAAAGAATGTTAATATTTCATTGGGGAGCTATATATATAGCTTCGAATACGAATGTGCAAAATAACAACCCACATCTTGTCAGCCTATAAAAGTGGAGACTAAAACAGAAAAAGACTAGGTCCAACTTCCTAAAGAATAGGACATTATTAACAAGACTCAAAGACTAATTCAAAAATACGAACTAAACATTAACATGGTTTGGTAGATCGGAGAGAGGGTTTGGGACAAGTCTGAATATATTTAATGCGGCAGCATTAGTTTTTCTTTATTCAATTTTGAATTTCTTTTTTAAAGTTTTGGATAAGAAAACCATATAATTTCATATCTTATTCTTCAAAGATAATACTCGTTCTTAAATAATTGTCTAGCTTTCATTTTTTTTTTAAATAATTCGTTTGTTCCTATACTTTCCATTTTATAAAGATATTTTTACCACGTTATTACATACAAAAAAGGTTTTAGAGGAATACACATTATATAAATATTTATAATAAAGTCAATTAGACAATCTTAACGATAGCTGGATGACGATTATTTGGGAACGAAAGAGTAATAATGATAAAAATATTTTAAAAGAAAAAAAAAAGACAAACACTTTCCATAAGAATCATAATCATTTGAAAATGCTACGATTTCCCAATTCATATGTGCAACATTAAATTGGTTAGTATATGTCTTCGCATATCAATCTTGTTTGACTTTTTTTCGAGTCTGTTTGTTTTTCAAATAAAATTGACTTATATTTTTATTTTTTCTAAACAATAAAACACGAATGATACTAGGAATTACATATGTTATGTTTTTGGAAATAATTAAGAATAATAGATATCAAAAATTTTATACTGAGATTAATCTTCTAAACCATTACCCCTTACAAAATATCAATCTTACATTAATATAATATCACAATAGAGCTCAATTGATTGACTGAGACTATCTGGGCATGTGTGTTGATTCCAACGCAAAATCAAACGTTAATAGGTCAGTTACATATAATTCCTTACAAATAACATCCCTCAACTATGGATCAAATTCGAATAGCGCCCCTTAACTACCATTTGAAGTATTGTACCCCTCAACTATAACATTTTTTAAATCGCACCTTCTATTTAGACGTTAGCGTTTCAATTGACGAAATCAGATATAATGGCACCGTGTCATAGGCACGAACACAAAGATCTAGTTAAGAATAATAGATATTAAATTTTAATTTGAAAAACAATATGTTTGACTACAAAAGCCAAAAAGACAATAATTTAGAAGCGAATTGAAGTAGCTATATTGACTTGTCATATACTCTCTCTCTTCCGGGTAAAAGTCTACTATTCTATTTTGGAATGTTTCACTTAAAAATATTTTCAAAAATTAAGATATAAAAGTTTATTTATTACTAATAATGAGCTACTAAAAGTATCATTTTTTTAAAAGACTTGACTTTTAAATAAAAAATTTTTGCTCGAAACGGAGGGAATATAAGATTAGGATGGAACTATCCACACCCCAAAATTTACTTTTACACCACCAAAGTTTTATACTCCAATTTAACTAAATTTATTTTTGCTAATTATATTATATGTTCACTTGCAATTGCAATGGTATGTCATGTATATGCTATTAATAATTTAATATAGCATAAAAGTTAAATTAAGTATTTTAAGAGATTAAAAATACAACATTGGTAGGATTATTGTTAAAACTAACAGAAATGTGATAAAAGCCCTTCATGTAATATTTTTGTTCAGTTTGCGCATGATATTTTCTGATCAAATGTTTGTGTTGGAAAATCAGTGTGTGAATATCATTTAAGGGAATGGAATTAAGAGAGAAATCACAAAATCGACAACATTTTACATACCTTCTTGCGCTTTCCGCCAGAGGAGAAGTGGCTGCCATTGAAGAAGAGAGAGAGAGAGAGAGAGAGAGAGAGAGAGAGAGTGGGGATGGAATTATAGGAAAAGCTAAGTTGAATAAATAAGACGGTGGCGGCTCCCAATTGTGTGGAAAATTATCCAAATAGACATCTAAAAATAGACTCTTTAAATAAAACATCTAAAAATAGAATAGATGACTCTTTGTCCAGAACAGAGGGAGTATTTAATTTTAAAAAAAATTTATCGACCTATAAAGAAAAGACATGTTTAATTTTCTATTTCAAGGAAAAAAACTAACAATTTACAATACTATTAAGAAATTGATAGCATTATTTAAATTTAGGTATTATAGGAATAATATTTTAAAAATTGATTCTAACGACTGAAAAAAAATATAAAAAATAGAAGTACATAAATATTTAGAAAAGTGTACCGACCTCATAATTTTAAAAAGGAATAATTACAAGTCGGTACATTTTTTAAAATATTTTTTCAAATCAATCCAACCATTTTTTATACATATCTTTTAGGTACATTTGTTGACTAAAAATACATTACTGCCCCCGATTATCATGCCTTTAAAACTTCAACGCCCGAAGGAAAAAAGCTCATCGACATTGTCTCTCTCCTCCCCTGAATCAATCAATCTACTGATATCGATGGAAGAAAAAAAGGCGGCAGCGTACTACGAAGAGCTCACCCAAGAAAGGCAAGGCGCCGATTCAAGCAAGGCCTCGGCTTCTCTTGCTCCACCGGAATGCTAATGACAACGCCAGCACTGGAGGCTCGGCTTTGCCCTCTACCTCTTCTTCGTTGCTCACCAGCTTAGTCAAAGCCTCCTCCTCTATCCCCTCCAAGGATTCCGAGCTTCAAAAGCTAGCCCAACTTGAGTCCATCCAAAGCAAACTCAACAAGAAACCGCCTAATTTCTCCGAATCTTCCTCTAGGGTTTCAAATGACCGTAGTCGAGATGATATGTGATATCGTGGTAGGCATTCGAGGCGTCGTAGTCGGAGTAGGAGTCCGAGCAGGGATGATAATCGGTCGAGGCACCGACATAGGCGTCGGTCTAGGAGTAGAGATAGGGGTGAAGATAGGGATCGGAACAGAGAGAGGGATAGAGAAAGGGAAAGGAGGAAAGGGAGGATGGGCATGTCTAGGAGTAAAACTGTTTCAGATGAGGAGAGAGAGCGAAGGGGTAGAGGAAGGAGTAGAAGCTCGTCTCTGTCGCGGGATCGGAGATCGGAGATCGGAGATCGTAATCTTTCCCTCCCTCCTTCTGTTGTTCGTGAGTTTAATGCTCCATCCACATTAAATGTATCTAAAAACAATTGAAATTCCCCCGATGTATTATTAGATTTGGATTGTTTAAGTGATTGATTTAAGTATCTAATTGTGTGTATAAAGATGATATGAAAATTGATGTACTTTTTTCCTTGATTTCATTCAATTGTGTTTGTTATCTATTTATCATTTTGATTTTAAATTTTGAAGGTTCTGATGCCAGACATCAGGTTGATTTTTGGCATCAGGTTGATTTCTGATGCCTGGCATCAGATCAATTTTTGGCATCAGGTTGATTTCTGATGCCTGGCATCAGATTGATTTTTGGCATCAGGTTGATTTCGATGCCGCATCGAGTCAATTTTTGGCATCGGGTTGATTTTTTTTTGGCATCGAGTTGATTTCGATGCCGGCATCGAGTTGATTTTGCATGTTGATTTTGACATCGTTGATTTGGCATCAGATTGATTTTGGCATCAGGTTGATTTCTGATGCCTGGCATCAGATTGATTTTTTGGCATCAGAGTTTTCATTAATGACATTTTTGTCATTTGGCAAGCAATTTGTAGTTACATGAAATATCCAAAAAATTGATGATTCTAGATAAAAACTTGTTTTTAAAATTGTACCCACTTAAAATTCCCCCATTTAAAAATGCGCTCTCATGGCCTGCAGAAGCCCACTTGCACTGTGTGAGTCATAGCCAGGTCAGAAATGGACAAAGTTTCAAGTCAAAATTTGAGCTTGAGCAGGGGTGGCTTAGCCCATTGTAGGCCCTCTGATGGTCCTGGGGCTCGTATAACAAATGATTCCACTTTAGACTCTCAAAGTGGAGTGCGCCAAGCATTATTGGGCAATGTTCCATAATTGGGCAATTAATGGTCGAGTAGAAGCTGGAGGAGATCAGCAATCATGGGACGAAGATAATTAGAGCTCTCAAATACTAACATTAATCATGGGACAAAGATAATATATATGCTGTTATCAAAGAATTTGAAAATTCGGTCTTTAGCCTAAGCTTTACGTCTAGATAGGGGTGGTAAAATGGGTGTTATGGATCAATGGATAATAGGCCATTATTCATGGTTATTCATGGATAATGACCTATTATCCATTGATCCATAACACCTATTTTGCCACCTCTACATCTAGACATGCACAAAAGGTTAACCGTCCTGAACTGTCTAAAATCAAGAACCATGAACCCAGTCGTAGATCCAAGAATAATGCTGACGGTGTTCAAGATTTTAACGATTACATAAAAAAATTAGAAATTATAAGTGTCATTTACGTATTTTCATACGTTAAAAACGCATAATTACATCATCATCACTAGTACTTATTAACAAGTCTTTTTCGATATCACATACAAATTCTATTAATTAAACTTTTAAAAAAAAAACACAAAACCTTCAGATATAAGCTTAAAAAATTTATCAAGAAACCCAACAAAATAACAAATAATTCTAGCAATGAAATTTTACCTTTAAATTTCTCAAATTCTCCAATCAATACAAGCTCAACCAAAGTTCCAAATGCACCAAAACTTGTTTTCCTATACAAAATTATCAATCTATAATTTTACATTTTAACCCAAAACCCCCCAAATTCAAAAACTCTAATTTCGGATAAATAGAGTGTGATTTGTGATTTGTGAATTGACTAATTGAGAAAAGATTGAAAATATATAATAAAATGAAATGAAACTATGATTAATGATCTATGAAAAATAGAATTTGAAAAATAAATTTAAAAAAACAGAATTTATTGGACTTATGACGGCTAGAAAGGGTTCAGTATAAAATTTGGGAGGGGTCCAATCAAAAATTTGGGAGGAGTGTAATTGTCAAAAACTATAAACTTACTCACCTTTTTTTTCTTCGAGCGTTGTCCATGGACACCGGTACAATACAAGTGGATCTGCCACTGCGTGAACCGCTTTTGAACCAGAACCAATGGGTCACCGGTTCGGTTCGGGTTCAACAAAATCGATTTTTGTGGATCGGCGATTCTAAACTGTGTGAACTTGAATTGAAAATTCAAACGGTCAGTTTTCAATTTAAAAAAAAAACGAAAAAATGATCTAGGCCTTGATTGATAATGATCGGATGATGACTATTATTCAAACGGCTATTTGACCGTTTTGGTCCCAAAAATTAAAAAATATATATTTGTTCATAATTTCTCAACCTAAAAAATACCACACTCCGACTTCATCTCTCATTCTCTCTAATTCTTCCAACACTCAATTTCTTCATCTATTAATTCTCAAGCTTCAAAACCTTCCAAGTTCCAATTTATTTGTAAGTTTACTTATTAATTTTTGTTAAAAACATTTTAATTATATATAATATTTATTTAGTAATATAATTTTATTTAATTACACTTTTTATCTATAATATTATTAAAATAATTACTTTTGGTAACTTTTAAAAACAAAAAAAATATTTTCAAATTAGTTTACAAATGTTTAAAGATGGTTTCAAAAAAATTAACCATAAAATGTGTAAAAAAACATTTTTTGTGATAAAAACGGTTCTGAACCGTTTGAATCGTGAATCGGCTACACAATTCAAACCGGAACCGCCCCCTATGGTTCACGGTTTGAACAAGGTTCAAGTTTTATTTTATTTTTTAAACAAAACCGCCGGTTCGAACCGTTTGTGCATGTTTATAAGTTTATTTGCATCCCAATGCATGAACAAAGGTGATTGTGAAAAGATATGCATCAACCAGAAGATGATATTAATACTCCGTAAAACACAAATGAAAATAATAAAATTGAAAGACCAATTACTTTGAATGATAAGACATTCTTTGATCTTCGCAAGATGACATCCGACAAAGAAGATGCGAAATAATACAGAGCAGCAAGATCGACTCCTTGAATTGCAGAATTGGCACAGATGTTTCACAAAATGGCTTATTCGAAGTATGCTGAATCAAGAGTTCTCTGGATATTGAAACAGATTGAAAGACGGATTAACAATGCTGAAACCTCCATCTATGACGATATTTTCTCCACTTACATACTTTGCATCGTCACTCACTAGATAAAGGGCTGCATTAGCAATATCGTCTCTCTTAAGCGTCACGCCTTTGAGGTTCCCAAATGAGTTTATGGCGGCCTCAAGAGCCTCATCACTAACCCCCATAAATTCTGTGGTTAATGGTGTAACACAGCCATAAGGTGATAAGCAATTAACCCTTATACCAAACTGTCCAAGTTCGGCAGCAACATTTCTTGTAAGTCCCAAAACAGCATGCTTGGAACAGCAATAAGCATGCGTCCCTGCACCAGCAAGTACCGAGCTTACGCTAGCAGTTGAGATTATCGAGCCACTGCCAGCAGGGACCATAACTCGAGCAGCATGTTTCATGCCAAGGAAGACGCCCGTGACATTAATGCTAAGAAGTCGCTCAAAGTCAGATTTTTCATTGTCAATGATCCGGGCCTTGTGTGGATTAAGTATTCCAGCATTGTTGAACATAATGTCAAGTTTTCCGTAGCTTGCAACAGCTTTGTCCACGGCATTTTTGATGTGGTCTTCATTTGTGACATCGCAATGGACATAAGTTGAATCTGATGAGCCTATAGTCTCGCACACTGAGTGACCTAGCTCATCTTGAATATCAGCTACCACAACCTTGGCCCCATGTCGAGCAAAGAGTTTTGCGGTACACTCGCCGATGCCGCTTGCCGCACCTGTTATTAGTGCCACCTTTCCTACTAGCCTACACAACAAGGACCAACGATTAAAGGTTTCTTTTTGAACTTACATAGGAAATATTCTCATCGGGAAATTCGGGTTGATCATGTCCCGACAAATTTCAACCGTTCTACATTCCTATATTTTTTTGTAATCGGATAAATGCACATAATGCATCGCGATGCCAAAGTAAGAGCTTGTTTGGTGGAGCGTTTTGACCAAAACACTGGCAAAATATATATCGTTTTCTTTTTTAAAGTGCTTCAATAGCGTTTTAAAAAAGTGTTACGTTTAAAAATGCTCCAATTTGGAGCGGCGAGGGAAAACAGAGGTTTTAGATCACTGCATTATTTTTTACAACTACTTAATTTATTTATGAAAATAACGTTTTAAAATAGTTTCTCAATGTTTTTATAAGAAAAAACTGTAATTTTAAAACGCTGCGATTTAAAAATGATGCGTTTTGATAAAGCTGCATTTTTAAAACACTACACCAAACGAAGCCAAAGACACTTTCATGCATCACGATAAATGATACATCGTGATGTATAGAGTGTCTATCTTATTTTAATTTTGGTCACATAAACAAAGGTTTTAAAGTAATGCACATTATATTATTATTTATAATAAAGTCAATTAGTTAATCTTAACAGTGTGCTAGATGACGATTATTTGAGAACAGAAGATTAATTATTAAAAAAAATTCCCTTTCCGTTTTCAAATTATCGTTCTCTTTGGTCCGACACACAATTTTAAAAAAGTAATTGACTGTATTATAAATATTGGTGAAATGTGTGGTCTCTTTTAATACATTTGAGCATGTGGTCATAATTAAAGTGGTAAAAACGTAAGGGTATAAAGTGATAAAAATATTTTTCTAAAAGAAATTTTTTTGAAAGATGATAAATTATTTTAAAACATACGAAAAAAAAGGTCGTAATTTGAAAACACATGGATTATTTTAATTTTAAAAGAAAAAAAAGGCAAACACTTTCCATGAGAGCATGTACAATGGGTGAGCAAATGTTGCTCCCCAAGCTACCCAACAAAAAAACATATTATAGGGGTGACACAAACCTCAATAACTTTACATGCTTCACTATCTTTATTTCAATTATATTTGAGTATATCATTATATATTATATATTAATAAATAAATTTGTTTATACAAAATAAATTTTATATTTCATAAATTACTAAATTCAAAATTCAATTAATTTGTAATAATGAGAATAATAACAAAACAATTAGCAATAATGATAATAATATTAATAGGTAAATAATAATAATAATAATAATAATAGTAATTTTAATAGTTAACTACTAAATAAAATATTAGTACTAAATATAGTTAACAAAAAAAATTGAAATAACTAAATATGGTTAATGGAAATATCAATTTTTGGGAGCGAGAGAAAAGAAATGAAGGAAAATTCAAAAAATAAAATAAAATAGAAAATTGACTTAATATCTAAATTTAGCAAACATCAAACTAATATTAATAATCCAGTCAAATTTATTTTCTTAAACTATGAATCAAATCAACTCAAACGACAATTTGGAGCTACAGAGTATAAGATAAGATCGAGTATATCCACGACCGAAAGTTTGTTCTTCACGACTTATTTTCTACAACATACAGAATAAGGTATAATAAGTCAATGTAAGAAATGAAGTATGAATAACAAACTTTAAGATGAGAATAGTCTCACCCATATTATAAGTTACAGAATTCTAAATAGTAATATATTTCAGAATGTACAAACAAAACGAGCCCATTACAATCGTTTGTGATCATTATATTTTCTGATCAAATGTTTGTGCTGGAAAATCAGTGTGAATATCATTTAAGGGCAACGGAATTAAGAGAGAAATCACAAAATCGACAACATATTACATACCTTCTTGCGCTTGTCGCTAGAGGAGAAGTGGCTGCCATTGAAGAACAGAGAGAGAGAGAGAGAGAGAGAGGATGTAATTATTGGTGATAGGAAAAGCTAAGTTGAATAAATAAGATGGTGATAGGAAAAGCTAAGTTGAATAAAGAAGACGGTCGGGGCCGGTCCTGTTAAATTAGAGGCTTAAGATCAATTATGTGTAACGAGACCTTTTTTTTTAAGTATATTTTTTTCTTTTTGAAAAATTAAAGATATAAACATAGTACATTTCATGATATCCCAGAGTCATGAACATAAAACATAATATATTTACAAAGTACTACTTAAATGTCGTTTTTTTAGCACATTTAGAATAAAATCAGTAATCAAAGTACAATAATCAATTTTTTCAACTCTATTCTTCTCGATAGATATCATAGCTAGCCCATTCAAGCATTCTTGAGAAATTTTCGTGATGACATTTTGTTTACTTACAATAATTGAGATCAAAGCTTACGAATAACTAACAAAAAGAATTCAAATTTCATTATCACTAAAAAAACAAACAATTTTCCATGTACAATTTCTCTATTTTAGTATATAATTATAGTGTATATACAATTTTTCCATTAAAATAAATTAACGATTAATCTCAATTTCTCTATTTTAGAATTATAGTATATGTTCAAATAATCAAATTTCAATTAGAATACCACCAATTACCGACAAATGATCACTCATTCACATACTTAAAAGCTCAAAAATTTCAATTATATTATCAAAATACCAATAACTCATAAAGTAAAAAACATAAAAATCATAATTTGGGGGAATGGAAAGGACCGTAGTAGAAATCTTACTTTTGTGTTTTTTTTTTCAAATTATAGAAATTAGAAAGAGTCAAGCCTATGTAGGCTATCTATGTCCTTCACTGTCTCACTCTGCCGATCTGTTAGTGTTAAACTATGGGTATTTTTAAAAAATACTCCCTTCGTTTTCAAATTATTATCTATTTTTTTCGTCAGTTCTTCAATAATTGTCTTATTTCAAAACTTTTCCTTTTAAGAAAACACGTTTACCACTTTACTCTTACTTTTTTATCTACTTAAATTATGACCACATACTCAAGGCATTAAAGGAAAACACACATTTCACCAATATTTATAATTCAATCAATTCGTTTTTCTTAAATGGTGTGTCGAGTGAACCCAAACAATATTTTAAAAACTAAAGGAGCAATAGGTAAGGTTTTTTGAGATTTGGGGCCTAAAAAATATGAAATTTTTTGGGGGCCCAAAGCCATGGCCTCACTTGCCTTATGGAAGGGCCGGCCATGAAGACGGTGGCGGCTCCCAATTGCGTTGAAATATCCAAATATAATTATCCAAATAATTATCAGATCATAATCGATTTGACCAATCATATTACAATATTTTAAATATAACTAATGTACTTACTAATTGGGTGGTTGGGTGCGATGTGATCTTTATCGTCATCGTCTCTTTCAATTTTGTAACAAACCTGTTGAGGTAGATTAACGGAGTGACTGTACGAACGATATTTTTGTCTTTCAATTGTACCTAAAAGGTAGAATTGAAGGAAAAAAGTTTGAGGAAGAACATAGTACAATTGAAAGACAAAAATATCATTCGTACATTCCCTTCATTAATCCACGTCAACAGATTCGTTACAAAATTAGATGAGGTATTGACGACAAGAATCAAATCGCACCCATTTACTGAGTATATTAGTTATATTTAAATTATTGTAATCTTATTGGTCAAATTGATTACCTACGAATAATATGATTTTCATTTTGTTAATTTTTCAACAACAAATATATGAAAAACAAATAAAAAAGAAAAGTTGACTAGCGTCGAGCAAGCAATATTTTACAACTATTCCTACAATCATTTCTACAACAAGATTGTGACGTTTAATGCACATACTATTTATTGATAATAGACAAAAAGCTAAAGAGAAAAAGAAGCTTATTTTAAATTGTTAATTAATTTTACATTCATATATTAAATACATAGACATATATCTTTTTTAATTAAATTATACTAAAATGAAATGAAAATTATAAACATAACTAAAAAATAAAGAAATAAAGAAAAAACATAATGAAGAGAACAATTATATCGGTATAATTGATATTATGAAGAAAAAAAACATGTTAATTCATTATTTTATGAATTGTTTATGTCATTTTCTTGTTCATAATTTTCTAAAATTTAATAATTGATATTTTTGTTATTAAAATTTAGGATCTTAAGTAGTATAAATAGTAATTCTGATGTATATTCATCTCTATATAACATATAGTTATTAAATATTTTTAATTTGTGGTTGGTATCTACTACTATGATTTAATTGTATATATTTGCAATAATTTACCAATAAATTATAATTAAATGTGGTTATTCGCCAAAATAGATTTTGTTTTGATATTATAACTTTTTATTCTAAGGTTATTTTTATTTATTTATTTATTTATTTTGGAAACAGGGACGACACTCTTCTACTTTTTATTAGATAAAAAGTAAATACAAATGAGAAAGGGACAACCAGTTAAGCCCTAAACAAATGGAGGACAAAGGAGTCTTACCTCAGAAAGGAAGAAAAACAAAAATAGGAAACTAGGAGATTCTAACATAAGGAGTATCACTCTTATCCAGAGCAAGACGACCTCTGATACGATGAGGGAGCGTGGCAAAAGATTCAAAATTATTATCAATGCCCTGATCACAACCATGATTTGCAAGCGCATCAGCCACCAAATTGGCCTCACGATAAATATGCCTAATGGAAAGATTAGAATCCTCAATGATTTTTGTAATTGCCCGAATTAAATAGAGACTCTTCCAGGGAGGCTGAACAGAACCCAAAACAAAATGCATAAGATTTTTAGAATCAACTTCCACAACAGCCCTCGAAATTTGCTTACTATCCAACCAAGTCACACCTTGAAGCAAAGCACATCACTCCACATGGAAGCTGCTGGAATTCCCATAGAAGGCAGAGTAAGCAAAAACCAAATCGCCACAGCTGTTTCGAACAATGCCACCTCCAGAACTTAACCCAAGATTGCCTCTACAAGCATCGTTGGAATTGAGCTTGAGAATATATATCCACATGGGGTTTCTGCCAATGTACAACCCGAATAAATTTATTAGATATAGTTCCTAGACGTGACGAAAAAAAAGAGTCCCAATTATTCAACCTCGGGGAGAAGCCAACATTCATTAAAAGAGAGTAAATCAAATGTTTAACACGGTCCATGACAACCCAACAAGGAGCTCGAGTGCCCTCATGAAGACTAGTGTTTCTGAACTTCCAAAGCTCCCATAAGATCACTGAGGGGGCAGGCCCGGCCCTGAGCAGGTGCAACATGGGCCTTTGCACAGGGCCCAAAATTCTAGAGGGCCTAATTTTAAAGAAGTGTAGGCCAGGTTTTAAAAATATAGTATATACTACGTAACTTAAATGTATGATTGTCTTCTTGGCTTAATGGAATTTGTTAGGTAATGTGAATACATAGGTCACGAGCTTCCTCTTCACGAGCTGCCACCTGCTCGGACTCCCATTGTCATTCGGACAGCTCCTCTCGACTGGTCTTCTGGCCTTCAAGCTCCACCATAAGCCTATCCCCGACATACTCGACCTGAAAGGGAGGAACAGCCCTTGGCACCACGTAAGGGCGATAACTCTCCTTGAACCAAACTCTCTCGTGATTCATCAAAGCAAATAGATTCCCCGCCTCGACAGGGGCGGGTAGCCATTCAGGAGCCTGGGCCGAAACATCCGCGGCCTTGATCTCGCAAAGCTCGCTATAATCAAAGGGAACCAGGGAGGAGACCCCTCGGCATTCTGGACCATATGAGGCCAAACCAGCCATCTTCACCACCTCCGACAGAGGCACACCAATCGCAACCGCCGCCCGGAAAGTCTGGATCCGGCTTGTCTCCATATAATTAAGAGCCTCCTCCTCATATGCCTGTGAGCCCCGGTGCCATTCCAAAACCTCGTCACTGTCAGGCTTCGCGGCCAGCTCAGCTCGCAAACTGTCATTATCACTAGCAAGGCCATCTAACTTAGCCTCGAGGTCAGCCACCATCCCCTTCAGACGATCCTCTCATCGGCTCTACCCTTCAGCACCTTCTCCCTCACCAGCCAGGCTGTCTTCTCAGTGCCTAGTTTGGAGAGCTCATCCTTCTTAAGCAAGAGTTCGCCCTCCAGGGACACTATCTTCTCGGCCGATGACGAAATTTCTCCCTTTGCGCTCGCCAACGCCCGCTCTAGGCCTGACACGGACTCGGCGGCCTATCCTAACTTGGCATTATACGTAGCAAGACAAATGCCGAGCTGCAAGAACAAAAGGCAGGCAATAAGCAAAACAAACCAAGTCAGAAAGGCAAAGCAACAAATTATCCACCCACCTCGCTAATGGCCAGGGCACTAAGATCATTCAATTGGAACTCCTTAATAGGGACGAGCGTCTCCACGGACTCGGCAGGGACACTCTGGGCCATCAATCTTTGCCCATAGCCAGCGAAAGAGACAGGGAAGGAATTGATCGACTTGCAGAGATGACCAAGAATGTAGTCATTATCGTTCGCTTCCTCGGCCGCCGGAGTAGGGTCGGGGGTCGAGGCCAGGGGAAGCTTGGCAGAAATCGAGGTAGGCAGGGGCTGACCATGTGACGAGCCCAACCTCTGTCTCTTGGGCTTTGGGGCGTCAGAAATGGGCTATTTGCCCTTCGCCTTAGGGGCCGAAGTAGTTGGAGCAGGGGTCACCTTGGAGGGATCCTCCAATACGCCCACCAAGGGCAAGGACCCAGGATTTTCGCGAGCCATATCTTGCGAATGAGAAGCCTTCAGCTTGGCCTCCCTCCGCTCCGCCTCGGCCTTCTTCCGGGCCATAATAGCATCACGAGTCAAACCCATATCTGCAAATCAAAAAGCTCATATCAGAAACCAAAAGACAAATACACCGAGATAGCTAAAAGACATTAGACAAGGCATAAATAACAAAGTATTAACCTGGCGTCGAGCACCCAGACCCCTCTATACCCCTACACTCCGGACATTCTAAGCCAAACACCCATCCTCGATGCAGGGCCCAGCCATCTCGGCTCACGTATTCAAAATCCGAATAAGCCCTCTCCACCCCTCGACGTTGGCAGTAGAGACCCTGAACTTGGACAACATGCCTTCGTCCCCAACTATGGCCTTCCAGTTAGAGGAGTGAACCTGCTCCCCTTCGACGTTGAACAAAGGGGCCTCAATAGCATTTTTCGCAGCCTCATCGGCAGCGCTTAGGCTCTTAGTCTTCAAAAGGCCATGGGGTTTCCCCTCGGGAGCCTTAAAATTCCATGCTTGACTCCACCAGGAGGACCTTCTCCGACCACCGATGATCCTTATTGCCAAAACTAGCCAGCAAGGGAAACCCTTGTGCATGCCTCAAAACAATCATCTGATTCATAGAAATGCTAACCTTATAATAATAGCATAAGAGAGAGAGGGTGTGCTCGAACCCCTTTGATCGGGTACAGATTATGAAACTGACCAACGCTTGGGTTATATAGGGAGTCAAATCGAGGGGCGGAGCTCGTCAGGTCGAAACTTCGCAAATAAAGAGGGTCGGGGTAGGCGCAGCCCTGACGACTCGAAAAGGCTCGCATAAAAGCCCACGTGGCTGCGAAGACCACGCAGCTCGGGAAGACCTAAGCAAGAATTGGGGACCGAACCCCAAAAAAAGTCAGAGCCATAGACCCGAGACCATTCCCCCATGTCGTACGAGCTAATCTTGTTCTCAAAAGGCCTCAAGAAACGAGGGGCCCTCTCGTCTTCATTGCCAGCTCGCCCGGATACAGAAGCCTCAAGCCCGCTCGCCATTCTCCCAAGTTGCCAACGGTGCAGGTTCCTCTCAATTTGACGGAAATGTAGAACTCTCTCCCTGGTGAAAAATTGAGTGATCAGACTTAGTGCAATACGGTCTCTGCTCGTGAACACCCTCAAGGCTTACTAGGAGGATAATCCGGAGCAGAAAAAACTCCATCACCAAACTTCCAATGCACACTAACCTTCACTCCAAAGCTCGCGAGGAGAAACCTTGCCGAGGAGTAACCGCTACCTACCTACCCTGGCACTACCTATACATGGGATCTCCATGCAGAGACTTACCAAAAACTGACTCTAGAAACGGGCCCTCGTCATCAGAATCTACAGAGGAAATCGAGCACGACGAAGAAGTGCCCGAGCTCAGAGGGCCCACAGTCTTTTCTACATAAACAGTGTTGTCTTCCACTCTCTCCTCAGCTAAACAAACACTCACCTCAATACCTCTCCAGGCTGGCTAGAATAGGAGCCTCGGCACTAGGATTAGCCGAGGCTTAGAAAGGAACCTCAACACGAGGGATGTCCACGCTACGAGGGGAGACCTCGGCACGAGAAAGATCCTCGGCACGAGGTGACGCACCAGAAACACCCTCGGCCAAAACGGAAGCCCGACTACGTTACTAAGGAGGGGAAGAAGAGGACTCCTAATCGACAGGGGTATACGAATAACCCTATTCCAGTAGTCTATCAATTCCATGGAGGAACTACTGGAAGAAGAAGACGAAAAAATAGAAAAAGGAAATCTACGAGACATACTTCAAAAAGAAAGGAAGAAGTATTGTACCGAAGAACGAAGCTTGGAAGGACGCCGGAGATATCAACAAACAACGGTGACACGCCTGAAAAACCAGAAAGAAGATGGAAAATTAACGAAAATAAGAAAAAAAACCCCAGAAACAAAAACATGTGCCCCAAAAAACGAATGAGAAAGGGGTGATAAAGAGTCACAAGGAAAGCAAGAGATAAACAGAAGAAAACAAACCTATGGTAGAGACAACATGAGGCACGGGAAAGGTAGCCGGAAATATCGCCGGAAATCGCCAGAAGGAGCAAGGGATAGTGAGAAGGGAAAAGTGAAAAGTGAAAAGTGGAAAAAGGTTGTATATCCCCCCTGAAACGACGCCGCATCCTGTCGGAGTGTCCTTACCCATCGGGTCAACCCGCATGTTTTTCTTAAAAACATCTTAAACGACACCATGCTCTCTATATATTTTTGGATCTGGGAAAAGAGAGCGGCAATAAAGACGTTTCGAAATTCGAAAAGCCGCCCAAACGAAATTTCGAAAAGTCACCCTAACGAAATTCAAAAAGCCGCCAAAATACCGCATTTAATGCCACGTCAAACTGAAAAGACAACCATCGTGATTGGACGGATACTCAAAACGCCCTATTACCTTCTACGACCCTCGGCCTAGTGCCCCGAAACCAATCTCGACATCGTTTTTCATCACCAGGAGTTCAAGGGAAAATACTTCTTGGCCTTATGACAGTCGACGGCCAAAAAGTAGGGGGCCACTGAAAGGATGAAACCTTGGAAATCAGCCTCGGCACAGTTACAGGTCTCATGCATGATAAAAAACTGTTAGCAGGTTCAGCAAGGTAGCCGAGCCAATGCGAGCTCGGACGAGCCAATACGAGCTCGACGAAAAACACCTCGTAGAACAATTGAGACCAAATAAGGAGCGAACATGATCCATGACCCTCAACCCCCTCGGCCTCGGCAACAGGAGTCCACTGCACTCAGACCACTCGGCCTCGGCAAACGGTCAATGATCACCAGGCCTGACAAGAAGCTTCCCGAGGCCCGGTGAAACCGCCGCACGCAACCACCAACTCTCTGATAACGTCCAGTCCACTCATTCGTGATAAAGTCCGCTGCACATTTAATGCCCGCCGCAACATGTTCCCCTATGAGAAGCTGCCACCTCACAACGTAAATCAAGTATAAATAAGGGACATTCCTTATTGTTATAGGACAAGTCATTTTTGAGATATCCAAACCCTCTTATCGGACCAATTATTATTACGACTCATTTATTACCCATCCCACAGGAAACCTTACTCTCACGCCGGAGGATTCTAGTCGGGATACCCCGACTCCTTAACGGCGTTTTCTTATTTATCTTGTGCAGGTAACCAGACAAGGACGAACGAACAAAGACCGAACCACCTCTGTTTCATATGTGGACAACAAGACAAGATCACCACAAAAATTGTGTGATCAGATTCTAACATAAGGACTATCACTCTTATCCAAAGCAAGAAGACCTCTGATGCGATGAGGGAGCGTGACAAAAGACTCAAAATTATTATCAATGCCCTGATCACAACCATGATTTGTAAGCGCGTCAGCCACCGAATTGGCCTCACGATAAATATGTCTAATGGAAAGATTAGAATCTGCAATGATTTTTGTAATTGCCCGAATTAAATAGAGACTCTTCCAGGGAGGCCGAATAGAACCCAAAACACAATGCATAAGATTTTTAGAATCAACTTCCACAACAACCCTTGAAATTTGCTTACTATCCAACCAAGTCACACCCTGAAGCAAAGCACAACATTCCGCATGCAAGCTGCTGGAATTCCCATAGAAAGCAGAGTAAGCAAAAATCAAATCGCCACAGCTATTTCGAACAATGCCACCTCCAGAACTTAAACCAGATTGCCTCTACAAGCACCGTCAGAATTGAGCTTGAGAATATCCACAGGGGGTTTCTGCCAATGAACAACCCGAATAAATTTATTAGATATAGTTCCTAGGAGTGAGGAAAATATAGAGTCCCAATTATTCAACCTCGATGAGAAGTCAACATTCATTAAAAGAGAGTAAATCAGATGTTCAACACGGTCGTGACAGCCCAATAAGGAGCTCGAGTGCCCTCACGAAGACTAGTGTTTCTGAACTTCCAAAGCTCCCATAAGATCACCGAGGGGGTGATGATGTGCAGAACTAAGTGAGCTTTTAACAACCACCAATCCAAACAACAATGGTTTAAAGAATTGGAGGAGAAAGAAACACCACCCATCCTATTATATTCAGACCATAAGAGACGAGCCAAATGACTATCCAAGAACACATGAGAGTAGTTTTCGATATTACCCATGGAGCAGCAAGAACAACGGGAAGCAATGTGGATTCCTTTACGAACAATACTTTCATCAATAGGTAATTTACGGAGCCAAAGATGCCACATGAATAAGCTGATTTGCCTCGGAAGGGACCTATGCCAAATGAATTTAGAAGACAGAATTATAGGCCAGATAATATGATAGACTTGCCAGGCTGAGGATAAATAGAATTTACCATATTCAGTAAGGTTACTGTGCGCCGAATCAGGGGAATCTGAGATGATAATGCCATGCCTAACAACCGAAGCAGCAACAGTATGCCCAATATTCCTTCGGGCAGCGTCCGAAATATGAATAGGAGACTCAAAGTATTCATTCACTGAAAGGAATCGAGTGTTGTTAGGTTGCTGAATACAACCCTCTGGTAACCAATGATCCAGCCAAACCAAGCAGTGACCCTTCCTGATAATCCAATTAATATGATTTTCAGCAATATCTCGAACCGAACATATTCTGCGCAAGTAAGGGAACATCTAGTAGATGCAAGCGACGGGTGAGAGTTGGAGCAGTATTTACACTTAATGAAATAACTCCACAAGATACTGGAAGATCTAAATCTCCACCAAAGATGAATAGAGAAGGCATGGATAATATCAGGAATGGCGCGAATACCAATACCCCCCTCAAGAACCGGCCTACAACATCGATCCCAAGCCACCCAATGAGCCTTGAGCTTAATGTCGATAGACCCCCAAAAGAAGTTGGAAAACATCTTGTTTATGTTCTTAACGACCGAGGCATGAGGATCCAAGATAGCAATTTGGTACATAACAATGGATTGCAGAACTGAATTAATGAGGGTCACCTTACCAGCTTGCGTAAGGAAAGCCCCCATCCAAGAATTGATCTTATTCTGAATCTTTTCAATAAGCGGGTCAAAAAGATTTTTTTTCTTCCTACCTTCAAATAAAAGGCAACCCAAATAATTGACAGGAATATTTTTGAAGTTAAAACCCACATGTCACTGAATCGTTGAAACTCTAGGAGCCGAGGTAGAATTAGAGACCATGAAGCAACTCTTACCCTGATTAACCAACTGACCAGAACATTTCTCATATTTGTTAAGAAGAAGACGATGTTGAATGAGTCAATTTTTGTTACCGTTATAGAATATAACTATGTCATCAGCAAATGCCAAGTGCGAAATAATTGTATAACTACTTGAAGAAGAGAAGGCATAGATAGGGTGATCCATCTGAAGCTTGTTTTGCCCACAACTAAGCACTTCAACAGCTATGATAAACAGGCTAGGGGAAAGAGGGTCCCCTTGCCGCTGACCCCGAGAAGAAGAGAAGAACCCAGCCAAAGAGCCATTGATAGAGACCGAGAACCAATTGTTGGAGACAACCCTCCAAATCATAACAATGAAAGTCTCACTAAATCTAAATTTCTGAAGAACTTGAATTAAATAAAACCAAGTCACCCGATCAAAAGCTTTAGCCATGTCTAATTTGATGATAACATTGGACCAGTTGCCCTTTTTCTTGAGTTGATGGGTCAATTCGTGAGCAAGCAACAGATTATTTTGAATAAGCCGACCCTTAGTAAAGGCGCTTCAGTTATCATAAATAATATGGAGGAGAATAAGAGCAAGCTGAGAGGACAAAAATTTTGTAAACACCTTGTTACAAAAATTACATATACTAATAGGGCGAATATCTTTGAAAGAATCAACTTGACTAGATTTAGGGATAGTAATAATAAGAGTACTAGTCCAAGCTTTAGGTAAATCAAAACCAGTAAAGAATTCAAAAATAGCAAGGTGACGGTCCTGCGTATAAATGTCCCAGCAAGATGTATAGAACGTACTTGAAAACCCATCCAGGCCTACAGTACTTTCACCATTTAATGAGAAAACAACCCCTTTAATTTTCTCAAGAGAAGGGGGTTCGACTAGGAGAATGTTTTGATCAGCCATAATTAAAGAAGGAATGACGAAAATAGGACCTTCATCTGTGGAACAAACACATGCAGTAAGTTGATCTTTGTAGAAGTCAATAGCTGCCTCCTTAATAGTCTTATCAGAATCAACAATATTACCGTGCATATCAGTGATGTGATGGATAAAGAGTTTGTTGCGAGTTTGCTTGACCAATGAATGAAATAGTTTAGTGTCGTGTCCCCATCTTGTAACCAACGAAGGTGGGATTTATGTCTCCAGTAATCTTCCTCTAGCTTCAGCTTATGTTTAAGAGTGGCTTGCACCAAATGAAGGGAAATACGGTTAACAAAACTGTTATCAGATTCATATTTAAGTACTTTCTCAAGCACATCATCCTCAGCCAATTTTATGCCTTGAAAAATGTTGCCAAAACTTGAATTGTTCCAGACTTTAAGCACTACTCTAACTGCTTTTAACTTATTCGAAAATCTCACCATCAACCTGCCCCCAACATTAGTTTGCCAAGCTTCTTTAACCGTGTCCATAAAAGAGTAATGAGAAGTCCAGATGTTAAGAAATTTAAATTGATAAGGTCTAAATTCATTGGTAGAATTAATGGAAAGATGGAGAGGTGAGTGATTAATTAGAACAGGTCTGGTTTAGATGTTCCACCATAGAGAAAGAGAAAGTAGAAAGTCAAAAAGATTTACAAACTGCTAGATCAATACATTGATAGATAATAGCTTGACCATCGCGGTTATTACTCCAAGTGAATTTACACTGCCTTGGTAACCCAGATCAGTGAGGCCAAAAGCATTGAGACATGCTTGAAATTCAAAGGCTCATTGTCTATCCCAACCCGCACCACCAATTTTTTTTCATGCGGAGCAAGTATAATATTGAAATCCCTAAAAACCATCTAAGAAGAAATATTAAACCCATTACTTATGCGACGACCCGACCCCCAATCTCTATACGAGCCTCGGGTCGAGCGTCGAACAAACATATAAAACAACAAAGCACGTGCAAAGCCCCCACTAATAATAGGCTAATAAAATCACCTGATAAAACATAGTCACTCATGTTTAATATAAACACCACAACCAACCAACTAGTGTCATATAATACACATGCACGAAGTTAAACTTCGGCATCAAAAGATAGTACAAAACCAGTAACGTCAAAGTACCCAAAGTAGAGCTTATATAACTCTACATAACAAAAACCCATCCTCACACTATACAAATACAAACTCCTATGGAGCTGCATAACAAAAGACAACCTGCTGTACACGAGTGCCTCGCCGGCCTCACCTCGAACTCCCTGCCTGGCTGGGATCTAAGGAAAACAAATAAAGGGAACGGGGTGAGTGATAACTCAGTAAGTTACTATATACAACTACATGACATGCTGTTATGCACATGTTATAAACACATATGTAAATCAAGTATAGATGTACATATACTTGCACACATCACGTTGATCATGTTATAATGCACATTGACTCAACGTAATTAAACACATAATTAGGATATACAACTGTAGGCGAGCTTCCGTCTCGGCTTGTATCTCAAATACCATAGCTGTGTTGCTGCCGCAGTACACGCGCTGATACATGTCTGATCGCATGCTGAACCATGTCTGAACCCAATAGTATCCAGAACCAATGACCTTGGCACTTAACCAGGAGTCTCATTACCCCGAGTTTTACCCAAGAGTCTAGCCTCTGTTTGTCATGCGAATTGCTCTAGCAAGGCTACATCCTTGTCACGGCCAATAACAAGGGAGAGACCCATGCAACGACCGTAGCGATCACGAGATTTAACTCTCATAAAGACTATTGTCGTCTCATTATTGACACAACCACATATGCCAGTCGGACTCAATGCGATGCACAAGTAGTTGTTTACTTGTAATTAAACACAACCATCGAGTCCCAAGTACGGGGGCTCGACGTACATACAAGCATACTTAATTTCTGTAAATAAACACTTAAGCATTTAATTGCTTAAACAAAAATACCAAGGTATGTAATATTTTACATATAATAAACTACACTAAAGTATTCCCCATTATCGTAGGAATCAAGCACGTCACTCGTTATATTTTATTGTCCCTAAATTCGACTCCGTTGAGTCATTCGTTTAATATTTATAAACTTCGGGAATTACCACGACTTGCAGGATTCATCCCAACACAATCTCACTGATGTATTACTCGGCATAATAGTGGTTTAAAACCATTTAATACACTAATGAGTTAAAATTAATAATAATTCGTAACTAAATTATTTATACTCCATATTCAAAACAAATCATATGGGAGTAGCCCACAATTCATGTATGCAATTATTACATACAAAGGGAAGGGGATAGTAACTTACCTCTACCGAAAAATATCGATGAAAACACAAAATATTTGGGTGTACATGTAGCCCTCAACACATAGAACACCCCTGCGAAGTCGGAATTAAAAGTGAGTAATTTTTCGTTAACAAATCGAGCCTGAAAGCTCGAGCCCTCAAACTCACTCACGATAAGGCGGACGCTTGCGGGAGAAGAAGAAATTGAGTTATTACTGCTTATTGAGGATTTAGAAGATGAGAAGGTGGTGTGGGTCACACCACTGACCAAAGATAAAATAACAAAGGAAAACAAACTTCTTGTTCAGTTGTCACGCCTCCTTCTTCTAACTCATTTTCTTCCAAGCTTATATGGCATAAGCTCCTCCCTAAGAAGATTGGAATTTTTCTTTGGAGATTATTTCTAAAACGTCTCCCAGTAGATGAAGGTTTGATTAGCAAAGGGTTCCAGCTTGTTTCCCACTGTGTCTGCTGCCCTCATCCATCAATTGAATCGTTCTCCCATCTTTTCCTTCATGGTTTCCTAGCTTCCAACGTTTGGAATTCTTATCACGTTTCCCATGATCTTCCCATTGAAGGCAATTCTATTCAACAAAGATGCATGGCAGGTTGGTGTTCAGTTATTTCAACTTCTCATAAATTCCTTCCATCTATTATCCTCTGACATATATGGAAATCCCGTAATGATTCTCTTCATGATAAATCTCAAGTGAATATTTCATCAACTATCTGGGCCATTAATCATGATATTTCAATAATTATGGGAGAAGGGAGCTACATTGCTTTGCGTAACCAGTCGGGAGTTATTTCCTATGCATCCAGAAGAAAAGTTACAGTCCATGCAGTTTCTTGGGAGAAACCTTCTGCTAATATTCTGAAACTTAATTCTGATGGAGCAAGTCGTGGGAATCCGGGTCTTAGTGGGGGTGGAGGTATTATTCGTAACTCTCAAGGTGAAATTGTCTATGCCTATTCCTCTTTCTATGGATTTGCCACAAATACTGAAGCTGAATTGAAGGCCCTTGTTCACGGAGTTCGTTGGCTGCATGCTAATGATTATCGACACTTTATTATTGAAATGGATTCCATGACCATTTTCAACTGGCTCACTAAAGGTCATCATCCTCCTTGGTCGGCTTTCTACTATGTTCGCTCTCTTCTCTCCATGCAAACAGAATGCCAGTTCATCTTTTGTCATTGCTATCGGGAAGCCAATTCTGTTGCTGACAGTCTTGCTAATTTGGCTATTGATCGTGGTTTTGACTCGGATTTCACTTTGCTTGATAGTCTTCCTTCCTTTATTAAAGATAATATTATCTTGGATAGTCGTGGTCTTGCTCATGTACGGATCTCTTAGGCTCCTTTTGTATCTCTCTATTTCGAGGTTAGGCTCCTTTGTCCTCCCATTATAAGGGCCAGGCTGGTTGTCCCCCTCAAGTTTGTACTTTTTCTTTAATTAATAAAATCTCACAGGGTACCGTCCCTATTTCCTTCAAAAAAAAAAAAAAAAAGAAGGAAACCAAATCAATTGTTTCAATAGGACGGTCCAACTAGTCAAATTGATCAACTAAAAATAAAATAACATATATATATATATATATATATATATATATATATATATATATATATATATATATATATATATATATATATATATATATATATAATTAATTATTTTAGGTGTCAATTTTATTGGTGGTCAAAAGTCAAAAGTGTCAATCAAATTGATAACCAATTATACCAAATTAAACATTAACTAATCGTTATTAATTAGTCAAGTTTAAAATGAAAATATATTTCGGGTCAATCTAGCCGAAAATTAATTATTTTCTAGTTCTAACATGTCATTTCCTATTCCAACGTTATAAATCATAATTAACGTAACTGTGGGTCCCAATGGGCACAATAATAAGCTAGAAGGGGGGGTTTAATAGCTTATTAAACACTTAAAACTTTTTAGTCAATACTTTGAAAGGTACTTGCAATCTATTGAAAAGATTGAAGTAGCGGAAAACCTTCAAGGTAGTTGTTCCAGGTCTGCCGATAAGGACTACCGGTAGACCTTTGACAAGTTACTTAAGTTCTGCTGTAAACGGATAAAGATAATCAAAGTACTAAACAGTTCAAATATCAGACAAACAGTAAGGAATAACACAAGTATTTTGGGATGGTTCACACTATAAAGAGTGTTACGTCCACCACCAAGGCAGTCAACCTTGGATTTAAATAGTGCACTATATTTTCCACTAGATCAATTACAAAGAATATCCCTAATGGATCGTGTACAAAATATTGACTTGTGTTTGGGGTCTAGGGAATTAAATATTTGTAAATACAAGATATTTAATTCGTGCAGAAGTATAGTTAATGAATGTAAACAACAAGAAGTTAAAACAATATGTGTTGATGAACAGCTTCTTGTTGTTGACGAGGACTTCTAGATCTGTTGAGGATCTCTTGATTGCACTGAGCTGTAAGACTTGAAGTTATGGAGCTTCAGAGCAATTCTTTAAGTGTTCGATCGATTCTGTACAGTTGTCCATATCTCCAGTCTTTAATGGCAGTATTTATAGCAGGTGCACTTCAAAAGATCCGTTGGAGAAGACGAAGACTTCAACAGCTCTTTTATAAATGCATTAAATGCATGGGGCTGTCAGTCAAGGATTTTCGTCTTCACAGATATCTAGAGCAGGAAATGATTTCTAAGATCTTCGAAAAGTGGGCGATTTAGGTGTCAGATCTGAGAGTTGTTGCAGACAGTAGGAGACAATCCGCTTTTCCTGCTTTCACTGTTCAGGACGAAAAGTCTTCCTGCTTTTCGGAAAGTTACTTTCGGCAGCTTGATGTGTCAGGGAATGTCTTAGATTAATTCAAACAATGATCAGGATAAGTTTGAATTAATCCAATGAGTCATTGCTGGATAGGACACGTCATGAGAGACCAGGTGGACACAAGGTCTGCCGTTTGTAGGCTTTGAGCAGGTCTTCCGGTGAAGCTTGAAGAGGTCTTCTGCTGAACCTGTAAAGTCCTATAAAAACTATACTAGGCAAAGTTCTATACATAGTTGCCACGCTAATCGATACGCAGCCCGATTAGCCACTGAAGTATAAAACTAATGTAATGAACTGAACTGATATAAATCTATTATAAGAATCAACAATCTCCTCCTATTTATATATGGTCATCATTACTACAAATGAGGGCTATAACAGACTATGTGATAGATAATAGCATGTCTGAGAAATTTATATATATTGTAGCAGAAGACAGGTCTCTATCAAACAGAAGAGCACCTCAAGTGTAAGGAACTAATCTAAATGCATACAAGAGTATGAAAATCATAGAACAACACACATATTAGTAGCAGTTCAAATAAATTTAAACTGATTGTTTAAATTCTAAACATATATAGAAAATAAAGTAGCAAGAATTTAAACAAGACAATTTTGAAAAACAAGTAATCTTCTGAATTTATAAACAAGATGTTTACATATCACAGAGTTTTTCAAAATGTAAGATAAATACAAAGGTAAGGGAAGAAAATATACAAAACTACCAAGGTCTTTTCCCTTTGCCTTTGTCTGCAGCTTCCTTTTCCCTTCGTTCTCTCTCTAGCTCTTCCATTCGCACGTGCACCATCCGCATCAAGAGGAGGTCCGTGGAACGAGAACGGTAGTCAAGTTCTTCACAAAGACGGCTGTTCTCTTCCATCAACATTCTATTGATTGACCTCATTTGCTTCTCCTCCGTGATGGCCAGATCACGATCACGATGGGCATTCATAATGTTGTGAGCGGAGTCTCGAGCAAGGTTGTTGAGCTCTAGAACCAGAGGGCGACCGCTACCAAGATGGAGAGTGATGGCATGGAAAAGCTCGTAGAAAAGGGAGGAGCAGATACGTACACACTCATCTCGTTGAGCTTCAACGTTGATCTTGACATCTGTGAAGTCGTGTCGTATCTATCCAAAGCGAGTCCAGACATCCTCTTGAAATTTTTGAAGAAGAGCGGCAATTCGGTCATTTGCCTTGGAAGCGGTAGTGGCTACTTCGGCGGTAGCGATAGTGATGCTGGTAAGCACGCCTAGTCGTTCGTATATGGCGTCCAGTCTTGACAAAATTTCATCATTGGCCAGCTGAGGGGGAGTTGATGCCTGGCCAATGTGAACAATGGTTTCCGGAGATACAGGCCGGAAGGGTTGTTGGGGTCGAGGAGGATAGGAGTCGGAAGAGGTGTTGGTAGATGAAGAGATGGTCTGAGGTGGAGGGGTATGAGGTTTTGGAGGGGAATCAATCTCAATGTCAGTGTCAGAATTGTCACTGACATGGGATGATTCGGGTAAGGGGTCGGTAGAGAACCATAAAGAGGGGGCAGGGTAGAAAAGGGATTTTGGTTTACGAAAGGAAGGTTGAGGAGGTTGTTGGTCAGGGGTGAATAGATCTGCTACTGAAGAAAGTTCGAAAAGGAACTTGGCAGCAGCAGAGTCTATTGGCTTGGTGGGCGGGATTGGTGTTGGTTGTGGTGCGGTGGATGAAGTTGGTTGGGTTTGGTGAGGTGAGGAAGGGGTAGAAGGGTCAGGTGAGTAGTTGAAGGGTGAAGGAGGAGGAGGAGTGGGGGTTCTGGCTGGCTCCTCCTGAGTTTGAGGCTCCTCCTGAGGGATAGGCTCCTCCGGAGGTGGTGAATTCCTTTGAGTAGATGACTTATGAGGAATGGGCGGTTGGGTGGGTGTGGCGGTAGAGGGTTGGCTAGAGGTAGAGGTAGTTGGTTGGGTGTTGGTGGTTGGTTGGGCGTCGGTAGTGGCTTGGCTGGCAGTAGTTGGCTTGGTACCGCCAGATCTCCTTTTCTTCCTTAGCGGCTGAATAGGAGACTCAGCTGCTTCATCGGTAGGGACAGGAGTGTCTGCTGGTGGTTGGTTCTCGAAGGTTTTTTGAAGTCGCCTTCGTTTTGGTTTAGGAGTGGGTGCAGGAGAGGGTGAGGGTGGTCTTTTGGATTGAGAAGAAGGTTGGGAAGAAGAGATTGGTTGTGATTGAGAGGATGGCTAGGCTGGTGAAGGTGAGGGATGGCTGGGCTAGGCTGGTGCCTTGTCCTTTTGGCCTTCCTTCATCTCCTTTCTAATCCATTTAGCCTGCTCCTCTTTAGTGGGCACTACATCTTCCGGCCTTGTCTTCTTCTTGCCCTTGGCTTTCATCTTGGCTCTTAGCAGCTGCTCTGCCTCATCAGCCAAGTCTTTGGATTTTTGATGGAGGGACGTGGCCACTTGTTCATCAAACTTGCAGGCCTTTTGAAGGTTCTGGCCGCGTCACGTGCTTCCATGTTGAAGCGAGTTACCAAGATCGCATACAGCTTAGCCACTTTGTCTATGGAGGCAGGCGGTAGACCCTTTGCAGCCTTCGCTTGTTCTCATATTCGTAGTATTTGCCGAAGAACGAAGCGGTTAGCTGCTTCTCCTTGGCCACCATGATTAGTTCATCTTCCTTCAAGGAAGAGTTGGGCATTGATCAGCCTTACGAAGGGCCGTTTGCAAGTAGGGTTGTTCTTTGCTTTTTCCACCCACTGCTTTAATTCATTGAAGATGATGGCCCCCCAGTTGAGACGGAGCTGAAGGAATACGGCACTGGTTAGGTTGATCTGTTGAGCCGTAAACATGTCATGTGCTCCACTTTTGAATAGAAGCCCCTTGTCAATAAGGTGGCTGGAGCATTAGACGCCCGTAGGGAATGTATTTGCGAGCATTTTCCCTTGTGGTTCCCCTCTCAGAGGTATCTACTCCCCTCATTGCTTCCCTGTGCATGTACAGCCTCGGCAATGGTTGCTTCAAGTGGTCCACCAAAGTGCACGCCGATGATGGTGGGAAATTTTTCTTGGTGATGGAGATTGGTCAGCCCTAATCCATCCTCGTAGAGCATTCTGCTCATGAGTTCCATTCTCTCTCGATAAAATTCTTCCCGCCGTAAAGATGCCGTAATTTTGTCGCTGAGGCGTGAGGAGGACGGTATGCCAAAGGCGTTCATATCCTCTCATGCCATGCCGAGGCTATCGAGCTGCATCGTCGGAAAGAAGTCACCGCACGCCCCTCGAATATACGCTTTGGGTCCAAGGCCACTATTATGTCATGAGAGGCGGAAAGGTTGGATATCCCGGAAGGTTGACATCCGCATTTGGAGGAATGTCGGCTCGATTCGCTTTCTTTCATTGTCGCACGCTTAGATTTTGAGGTTTTGCCTCGAAAGAAATGCAAACAAAATTAGCGGCTTTTTCACCTCAAGAACTAAACAAGCAGAAATTTCAAGGTTTTCTGAAATAATTGGAATTTTTTTCGTAATGAAAACTTGAAACCCTAGAATGTTTAGAGTATCCACACCCGAGAAATGTATAACAGAAGATTTTCATAAGAGTAAACATTGAAAACATATAAACGATCGTTAGTTTTCTAGGTTTTTAGGAACAATAATGGCGGAAAATGTAAGAAACTCAAAAGTGATCGTTTGAATTCCAAAACAATTTTAGGTTATGAAATGAAATGCAAAACAGAAAACAAGAAGTTTCAAGTAATAGAGAAGAACATACCATTGATGTTGATGAGAAGAAGAAACAAGAAAGATTTGGATTTCAGAAAGCAAGCTTACAGAAGAGAGTATGAATAGAGAGAGAGAAATAATTTGTCAAAGGGGTTCCGTAAAGTTTTGCAAAAGGCGGTTCAAGGTCTATTTAAAGGCGAGTAAATTTTGGTGCTAAAACCGGGAACTTAAGATATTTTCTTAAGTACCAAATTTTATCCTTGACCCCCTTTATTGCTTTAGAAACCTCTTAAAAATAGACTAAGTGAGAATACTAACCTTTAAGTCTTCCGGTAAAGGAGAACTTACGTTTTCCGTTCAGAAACTAAGTCTACCGGTATGAAAGAAACATTAACAAAAACTTTGAAATTAAGCAAGAGGATCAATCATACCAAGATTTCTCCTTAAATAAGCAAACCCGGTGGCATCCAAGTGGTTTTGTGAGAATGTCACCAATTGATGCTCGCTTGGAACGTATTCCGCACCGATGTTACCTTTTTCCACATGATCTTTGAGGAAGTGATAACGAATATCAATATGCTTTGTCTGGAGTGCATCATCGATTTTGAGACTCGAATTGCGATGTGTTGTCACACATGATTGGACAATTTGCGCCTTGATGTTGTAGTCCACTAGTTGTTGCTTCATCCATAGGAGTTGAGAGCAAATACCGCATAAAGAATGTATTCACTTCGCGGGTTGAGTTTGCAATCGATCCTTGTTTCTTTGCAAGACCATGAGACAAGTCTATTTCCAAGGAATTGACAAGTCCCATCGGTGCTTCTTCTCGCCACTTTGCAGTCGCATAATCTCGTGATCCGAGTATCCAACTAGATTGAAATTGTTGTTTTTGAATACCATATGCCTAGATTTGTTGTTCTTGAAACATATCCGATGATACGCTTGGCGCAAGCAAATGTGACTCCTTTTGATCTGCCTCGAAATCTTGCACAAACACAAACAAAAGAAACATAATGTCGTCTACTAGCAAGAAGGTAAAGAAGTGAACCTATGATTCCTCTGCACTTGGTCATGTTCTCTTGCTTTCCCTTCTCATCTTTGTCAAGATGGCGCGGTAGACATTGGAGTTTCAAATCCTTTAGCTGAATCAAGACCGAACTTCTTGATTAGTTCCTTTGCATATTTGGTTTGGCCGATGAAGATTCCGTCGGAAGTCCGTTGTATCTGCAATCCTAGAAAGTAGGTAAGTTCACCCATCATGCTCATCTCGAACTTGCTTTGCATCGCCTTCGAATCTTTACACGCTTTGGTTAGTTGATCCAAAGATGATGTCGCCCACATAGATTTGTACCGTAAGAGAATGGCTTTGTGCTTGAGGATGAATAAAGTAGTGTCTATCCTTCCTCTCACGAATCCTTGTTTTATTAAGAACTTGGATAGAGTTTCATACCAAGCTCCTGGAGAGCTTGCTTCAGTCAGTAGAGCTTTCTTGAGTCCAGACATGATCCGCTTGTCCGAAATGACAAATCCTCGGAGGTCGTTCCACGATACGCTTCTTGAAGATCACCATTCGAAGGCACTCTTTACATCCATCCGATACACTTTGAAGTCCATGAACGAGGCATAGGCTAGAAAGAGTCTCGATTGCCTCTAGTCTAGCAACAGAGCAAAAGTTTCATCAAAGTCAATTCCTTTCCCCTGTCGGTAGCCTCAAGCAACCGCCTAGCTTTGTTTCTCGTGACATTTCCATCTTCATCTCTTTTGTTTCGAAACCCATTTAGTGCCGATGACCGGATGATCACCGGGCTTGAACTAAGCTCCACACCTTACATCTTTCAAACTGTTCACTTTTTCTTGCATAGCTTCAATCCGCTTATGATCTTCGATAGCTTCATCAATCTTCTTTGGCTCGAGTTCGATACAAATGCATAAGCAAACATAGTCTCTTTCGAACTTTATTTCTCGCACGAATCTCCTCGTGTTGAGATCACCAATGATTTGAGAAATGGGATGATCTCTGCTTCAATAATGGTGGAGGAAGATCACTTCGGTGGATTCTTCCTTTAAGAATTCTCGAGTAGGTGAGAAGGAGATTCACCAAAACTGTTCAAGGGATAGGATCTTCAAACCTTTATTTTCTCTAGTGAACAAGAAGGATGAGTGATTTGTAAAGGTGCTTGGGGTAAAACAAGAGATGGGTCGTGGTCAACGTAAGAGTTGAACCGGTACCTAGAGTTCTGTCTCACGGTGAAGGATTATCTGCACTTGAGCGGTCCGCAGCTGTCGCTTTCCTCGATGAGGAGTGGAAGTAGATGTTGTATTTGTACTCCGACTCATCATTATCATAATTATTAACGCTCGAGCCTTTCTAGGCTCTAGCAAGTCATATTCATCAAAAGAAACATGCACGATTCTAAAATTTTAAATGAGTTTTATTGAAAATACGAAATGCTTTTGAATGCTTGGAATACCTTTAAAAATTCCTTCGGCCTGATTTTGCATCAAATTTTCCTCTATATTCTTTTTTTATTATGAAGAATAAAACATTTACTGACCTAAGATTTTAAGAAATCCTATGTCAGATCTTCCTCCCTGGCTATTTCATAT
>CM028380.1:104740281-104855132 GCA_013146195.2 Codonopsis lanceolata | reverse complement strand
AGGCGCTTCGGTTATCATAAATAATATGGAGGAGAATAAGAGCAAGCTGAGAGGACAAAATTTTGTAAACACCTTGTTACAAAAATTACATATACTATAGTGGGCGAATATCTTTGAAAGAATCAACTTGACTAGATTTAGGATAGTAATAATAAGAGTACTAGTCCAAGCTTTAGGTAAATCAAAACCAGAAAGAATTCAAAATAGCAAGGTGACGGTCCTGCGTATAAATGTCCCAGCAAGATGTATAGAACGTATTTGAAAACCCATCCAGCCTACGACTTTCACCATTTAATGAGAAAACAACCCCTTTAATTTTCTCAAGAGAAGGGGTTCGACTAGGAGAATGTTTTGATCAGCCATAATTAAAGAAGGAATGACGAAAATAGGACCTTCATCCGTGGAACAAACACATGCGCATAAGTTGATCTTTGTAGAAGTCAATAGTCGCCTCCTTAATAGTCTTATCGAGAATCAACAATATTACCGTGCATATCGCTGATGTGATGGATAAAGAGTTTGTTATGAGTTTGCTTGACCAATGAATGAAATAGTTTAGTGTCGTGTTCCCGTCTTGCAGAAAGGTGGGATTTATGTCTCGGAGAATCTTCCTCTAGCTGGCTTATGTTTAAGAGTGGCTTGCTTAAATGAAGGAAATACGGTTAACAAAGCGTTGCTCGATTCATATTTAAGTACTTTCTCAAACACATCATCCTCACCAATTTGCCTTGAAAAATGTTGCCAAAACTTGAATTGGACTTTATTACTCTAACTGCTTTTAACTTATTCGAAAATCTCACCATCAATATTTTAGCTTCTTTCTTGCAGTGTCCATAAAGAATGATGAGAAGTCGGATGTTAAGAAATTTAAATTGATAAGGTCTAAATTCATTGGTAGAATCAATGGAAAGATGGAGAGGCGAGTGATTAATTAGAGCAGTGCGGTTTAGAATGTTCCACCAGTAGAGAGAAAGTAGAAAGTCAAAAATTTACAAGCTGCTAGATCAATACGTTGATAGATAATAGCTTGACCATCGCGGTTATTACTCAAGTGAATTTACCTTGCCTTGGTAACCAGGATCGTTGAGGCCAAAGCTTGAGAAAATTCAAAGGCTCATTGTCTATCCCACCCACTTTTGCCAATTTTTTTTCATGCGAACAAGTATAATATTGAAATCACCAAACCATCAGAAGAAATATTAATTAGCATGCGACAGGCAGGCCCAATCTCTATAAGGCCTCTCGGGTGACGTCGAACAAACATATAAAACAACAAAACGTGTAAAGCCCCCACTAATAATAGGCTAATAAAATCTGATAAAACATAGTCACTCATGTTTAATATAAACACCACAACAACCTTGACCACTAGTGCCATATAATACACATGAAGTTAAACTTCGACATCAAAGATAATACAAAACAGTAACGTCAAAATACCCAAGTAGAGGCTTATATAACTCTACATAACAAACCCATCCTCACACTATACAAATACAAACTCCTATAACAAAAGACAACTTTCATGTGCCTCGTGGAAGCCTCACCTCGAACTCCTACAGGAAAACAAATAAAGGAGCAGGGGTGAGTGATAACTCGATAAGTTATTATACAACTACCACATGTATGTTATGCACATGTTATAAACATATATGTAAATCAAGTATAGATGTACATATACTTGCACGTCACGTTGATCATGTTATAATGCACATTGACAACGTAATTAAACACATAATTAGAAGTTAGCGAAGCTTCGTCTCGACATCTCAAATACCATAGTGTTCTTAATACCTTGAACCATGTGAGACGATGACTGGCAGCAGTCTGAGGAGTTTTACCCGAGTCTAGCCTCGTTGTCATCGAATTGCTCTAGCTGCAAGGCTACATCCTTGTCACGCCAATAACAAGGGAGAGACCCATGCAACGATCCGTAGCGATCACGAGATTTAACTCTCATAAAGACTATTGTCGCCTCATTATTCGACACAACCAATATGCAAGTTGGACTCAACGCGATGCACAAGTAGTTGTTTACTTGTAATTAAACACAACCATCGAGTCCAAGTACGGGGCTCGAGCAGCATACAAGCATACTTAATTTCTGTAAATAAATACTTAAGCATTTAATTGCTTAAACACAAATACCAAGGTATGTAATATTTTACATATAATAAACTACACTAAAGTATTCCCCATTATCGTAGGAATCAAGCACGTCACTCGTTATATTTTATTGTCCCTAAATTCAACTCCGTTGAGTCATTCGTTTAATATTTTTAAACTTCAGGCATTACCACGACTTGCAGGATTCATCCCAACACAATCTCACTGATGTATTACTCGGCATAATAGTGGTTTAAAACCATTTAATACACTAATGAGTTAAAATTAATAATAATTCGTAACTAAATTATTTATACTCCATATTCAAAACAAATCATATAGGAGTAGCCCATAATTCATGTATGCAATTATTACATACAAAGGGAAGGGGATAGTAACTTACCTCTACCAAAAATATTGATGAAAACACAAAATATTCGGGTGTAAATGTAGCCCTCAACACATAGAACACCCCTGCAAAGTCGGAATTAAAAACGAGTAATTTTTCGTTAACAAATCGAGCCTGAAAGCTAGAACCCTCAAACTCACTCACGATAAGGCGGACGCTTGCGGGAGAAGAAGAAATTGAGTTATTACTGCTTATTGAGGATTTAGAAGATGAGAAGGTGGTGTGGGTCACACCACTGACCAAAGATAAAATAACAAAGGAAAACAAACTTCTTGTTCAGTTGTCACGCCTCCTTCTTCTAACTCATTTTCTTCCAAGTTTATATGGCATAAGCTCCTCCCTAAAAAGATTGGAATTTTTCTTTGGAGATTATTTCTGAAACGTCTCCCAGTAGATGAAGGTTTGATTAGCAAAGGGTTCCAGCTTGTTTCCCACTGTGTCTGCTGCCCTCATCCATCAATTGAATCGTTCTCCCATCTTTTCCTTCATGGTTTCCTAGCTTCCAACGTTTGGAATGCTTATCACGTTTCCCATGATTTTCCCATTGAAGGCAATTCTATTCAACAAAGATGCATGGCAGGTTGGTGTTCAGCTATTTCAGCTTCTCATAAATTCCTTCCATCTATTATCCTCTGACATATATGGAAATCCCGTAATGATTCTCTTCATGATAAATCTTAAGTGAATATTTCATCAACTATCCGGGCCATTAATCATGATATTTCTATAATTATGGGAGAAGGCAGCTACATTGCTTTGCGTAAACAGTCGGGAGTTATTTCCTATGCATCCAGAAGAAAAGTTACAGTCCATGCAGTTTCTTGGGAGAAACCTTCTGCTAATATTCTGAAACTTAATTCCGATGGAGCAAGTCATGGGAATCCGGGTCTTAGTGGGGGTGGAGGTATTATTCGTAACTCTCAAGGTGAAATTGTCTATGCCTATTCCTCTTTCTATGGATTTACCACAAATACTGAAGCTGAATTGAAGGCCCTTGTTCACGGAGTTCGTTGGCTGCATGCTAATGATTATCGACACTCTATTATTGAAATGGATTCCATGACCATTTTCAACTGGCTCACTAAAGGTCATCATCCTCCTTGGTCGGCTTTCTACTATGTTCGCTCTCTTCTCTCCATGCAAACAGAATGCCAGTTCATCTTTTGTCATTGCTATCGGGAAGCCAATTCTGTTGCTGACAGTCTTGCTAATTTGGCTATTGATCGTGGTTTTGACTCGGATTTCACTTTGCTTGATAGTCTTCCTTCCTTTATTAAAGGTAATATTATCTTGGATAGTCGTGGTCTTGCTCATGTACGGATCTCTTAGGCTTCTTTTGTATCTCTCTATTTCGAGGTTAGGCTCCTTTGTCCTCCCATTATAAGGGCCAGGCTGGTTGTCCCCCTCAAGTTTGTACTTTTTCTTTAATTAATAAAATCTCACAGGGTACCGTCCCTGTTTCCTTCAACAACAAAAAAAAAAAAAGAAGGAAACCAAATCAATTGTTTCAATAGGACGGTCCAACTAGTCAAATTGATCAACTAAAAATAAAATAACATATATATATATAATTAATTATTTTAGGTGTCAATTTTATTGGTGGTCAAAAGTCAAAAGTGTCAATCAAATTGATAACCAATTATGCCAAACTAAACATTAACTAATCGTTATTAATTAGTCAAGTTTAAAATGAAAATATATTTCGGGTCAATCTAGCCGAAAAATAATTATTTTTCTAGTTCTAACATGTCATTTCCTATTCCAATGTTATAAATCATAATTAACCTAACCAAAGTCCAATATGGACTTTAAATATGTCACACATCAAGTTCAAAATATCTTGAGCTCAAATAGACTCTCGTAGGGTAATTACCCAAGTCCACAACACAAAACACATAAACACATTAAATATAACACGTAACACGTAATTAATCATGTTAATGCACCCTAATGCACAATTAATAAAATATGCAATTCTCAGGTGTTACAACTTAAATCAATCAACTCATTCCAAAGCTCTTGTCTTTCAACCGAAGTGCATTTAGCATAAACCATAGTGACAAATGCAGATTGAGCCCAAGAGTAATGCTTAACACTAAGAGTAAGATGCTGCATAGAATCAAAAGTAATCTGACAACTAAACGCAGACTTAGCTAGGATCCAGATCGAACTAGTGTGAGTGCCCCGGGAAGATATCCCCTGGATCGCGCGCTCCCTTTTTTAGGGGAACACGCGGCTCGGGGAAGACATCACTATTTTCATTCCATCTCCCCTTGTTTAGGGAAAAATGAAATTAAAAGTGTAAAAAGAGTGTTGTCAAAAGCGCGTTGAATACGCCTCGGTCACTGAGTGTGCTTTAGTCCACTATGAGTGCTTTGGATTTTTCGTATCTCATCCTCCCTTGTTTAGGGGAAAACAAGATACAGAAAATGCATCACCATTTTCATTCCATCTTCCCTTATTTAAGGGAAAACGAAATTAAAAGTGCAAAAAGGATGTTGCAAAAGCGCATGGGAATACGCTCAACCTCGTTGTGGACAAGGGTTCATTTTGATCACTATGAGTACTTTGAATTTTTCCGTTTCAATTCATCCTCCCTTATTTAGGGGAAAACAAGATATAGAAAATGCATCACACTTTTCATTCCATCTTCCCTTGTTTAGGGAAAAACGGAAAAGTGCAAAAAAAGGATGTTGCGAAGGCGCGTGGGAACACGCCCTGCCTTACTGTGATCCAAAATGTTGTAACAGAGTCGCCATCTTTATTTTAAGGAGAAATAAAGAAAAACCAAACTAAACCAGATTTTGTAAAGGGTTCGGATGCTAAGTTACAAGGTGGGAAGGTGTTAGGCACCCAACTCGCCCTGTCGATCTCAAAACAAGTTTTTTGGCTAAAATATGCTTTTATTATATTTATTTAGCAGTTGAAATAAAGCATTTAAACATATATCTCTGGATCTATATTATTACAAACTTGTAGCCGCTTCCTTTCAGTAATTACAAATATATTTATAAATATTTGGTCATAATAATGGCTCTTTTTAGTGATATTTTCTATAGAAATCCGGGTAGGATAACTGCTTATATTTTTTACATTGGGTCGGCTAAAAATAGCACTTTTTTATAAAACCTTTTAAAGGCTTACCTTTAAGAGCGTGGGGTGTGCTTGCTCTGACCTTCCGGGAGAGGGAGTCTTTTTGTTGTTGTGAAGATTCGACCAGAGTAACTGCTTCCGAAAATTGCTTTTAGGCCTCAGGAAATGGGCGGAGCAACTGCTTGCTTTTTGCTGTTGTTTGCTTGCTTCTGGCGAAAATCGGGCAGAGCAACTGCTTACTTCTAGCGGATTTGGCTTCTGGATTCGGGCAGAGCAACTACTCTTTGGGATTTTCGGACCTGGGAAATAGGGTGGAATCCTAGCTGGGAGGCTAAGGTTTACTTTGACCGGTTAGTTTTGAGTTTGGAGGAGATTTGACAGAGCTTCGAGGCTTTTTAGAGGAGGGGAACTCTCTTTCTCAAGACGATCGCTCACTGCATATTTCTTCAGTGGTGTTTTAACTGCGTGCAGAGAGTGAGTGAACTGTGTGCGTAAAATTCATGTGTTCACTTCTGAAGCCGGGGCCTTCTATTTATAGGCCAAGATGGGGACTCCTTCGTCATGAAGTTTTCTTTTCGTGCTTCACCGGCTTGTACCGCGCGCTGAGAGAGTTGCACCTTAGGCAGAAAGCTATAGTGCTGGAAGCACTGTTGGGCGCCACCCATGGAGGGGGTCGGCGCCGCGCCAGCTATGGCTGTGGGTGGCGCCTGGCTCCTTTTTTGGGATGCTTTTTGACACTTTGGCCCCTGCATTTCACTGTTTTGTGCATCCTGATTTTCCTTTTGCATTTTTAAACCTCTGTAACTTGACATTTGTTAAGTTTTAACAGGTCTTGATATTTCATGTCATGTTACATACCAGGGGTACAAAATTGGGGTGTCTACAGAGCCCCTCAATGATGGAGTTTATGGGTAACCCGAAGCTTACCGAGTAAATGAACATCGTTGATAAGAAATAGACTCCCAAATTTCATCGAAATTATAATGGGGAGTAATGCAGCAGGTAGCAGTTATAATACAACAATTTATAATGCATTTCAAATCTCACATATCCTAGACATATTTAGTCGGTTGTAGCAGGTTATCGTAGTTTTTAAGCAGATATGCAAATTAAATGCTCTGATGGTCGGACCTATCGAAATAGGCTGCCTACATATCCTTTAATAAAGGAATCAGACCAAACGTAGTTCGGCCCGATGCAAACAAACAACAGTCATATTGGTGGGCTATCATCATAAAACATTACACCCTAAGGGATAGGCACACTTCGTCCAATGCAATGGTGGGACCAATCTTTTCCCTAAGTGACCCGGGGTATGCATCCCTTGCGGAAAAGATCAAACAATCAGGTGGAGCACATCATAAAACATTGCATCCTCAGGGATAGGCACCCTTCGTCGAATGCAATGGTGGAACCAATCTTTTCCCTAAGTGAACCGGGTATGCACCCTTTGCGAAAAAGATCCAACAACCAAGTGGAGCACATCATAAAACATTGCATCCTCAGGGATATGCACCCTTCGTCGAATGCAATGGTGGAACCAATCTTTTCCTTAAGTGACCCGGGGTATGCACCCCTTGTGGAAAAGATCCAACAACCATCAGATGAGATGCAAGCAGGTAAAATATTAATACTTTACCTTTCCTTACCTTTTCTTGCTTTTGTTATGTTCTTCTTTTGCTTGGCTGCTTTCTTTTCTTGCACAGCTTTTCCTTTTTGCTGCATTTTTTCTTTCTTACTGCATTTTTTTCTTTTCTTTGCATTTTTTCTTTCTTTGTTGCATTTTTTTGTTGCACCTTTTTTCTTTCTTTACTGCATTTTTTCTTTCTTTGATGCTGCTTTTGTCATTGCATTTTTTTGCTTTCCTGACCTTCTTGAGGCTGACCTGCTGGAGATATGAGCTTTCTTTTGACTTATGATGGATGGCCATCACTTTTTGTTAACAAAGCTAACTTTGTTAACTTTTCGTTAAGCTTTCTGGGTCCTTTTGTAATTTGAACAAACTTGAATGTTTAAGTGCTGAACATTGAACCTTGAAGGGGGAAAGTGAAAACTTCCCTTTCCCTTCTTCATAAGTGACGGGCAGAAGGGAGAAGCAGCAGCTTCACTTCTTTCTTCACCATTTTCTTCCATTTTTGAACGCAGGAAGCTTTCTTCCTTATTTCTTCACCTTTTCTCGATTTTCTTTCACCAAATTGATTGTTTTGCTTGATAGATGGCTTCTTCTTCGCAATCTCGGAAGGGGAAAGCGCCGATGTACCCAGATTCGGGCGAAGAGAGATAGGAACTTCCTCATTTGACCCGAAATCATGTCAAGTATCTCTTCTTGAAGGATGATTGGGGCAATATCTTTCGTGATCGGCATTTGCATGTGTCTAATCTTGCGATTCCCGCTGTAAGTTTCTTTTTTTCACAAACCCATTTGGTCGATTTTTCAGATCTGCTGGATTTCTTTGTCGTTTTGGACTTTCAGAGTATACATGTTCTTGATTTTGATGCTTATGCATGCAATTTATGTGCTAAAATGATGCAATTTGGCAATTATTCATAGCAAAAATATGAAATTCATGCTATTTTATTTTGCGAAGCATATTTGAGCAATTGGCACTATTTGATTATGCGATGCATATTTCACGTGACTGACGTATTTTGATTATATGATGCATGCCTGAGCTTCAAAATATTTTTTATGATGTGTGCTTATGCAGTAGACTTTCGGATGCATGACACATTTTTTCGGATATATTTTCGGATGCATTTTTGGATGCATGCATGCACAGTAGAGATATATTATATGCCAAATGCAATAGAAATATTTTCTTTTTAATACTTGCAATATTTTTATTTGAACAAATGCAACTATTTGGAGATAACCATATATGATGGATTGCTAATGCATGAATGTATCATTTATCACATTTTATCCGTCTTATTCATGGAAAAATAAAAATGCACAATAGAGATATTTAAATGCTTGCTAAAATGTTGCATATATATTTCTTTTTAAATGTGTACAAAAATGCAACATGTATTTTCTTTTGAATGCAAAACATTTTTTTCCTTTTTGAGTTGTAAAAATGCAACAGATCTTTTATGCATGCAAGAATGCAACACTTTTTTTAATGAAGGAATGCAACGCAATATAAGCAAAATGTAATTATTATTTTTATTATTATTATTCTTTTTTGTTTTTTTTGGGACATGGCATAATTTAATGGAATGCATAAAGGGCATTATAAAATATAAGAATTTACCTTCCTTCCCTTTTTTCTGATGCTGAGATGTTGCTGCTTTTTTTTTCTTTTCTCTTTTTGTTTTATTTTTAGGTGCGCAGAGCTTTGAACCGGGTTCGGGCCATTTGCGACAAGGGGGCCACTATTTATAATTTGATGCCTTGGAGCCAGACTACACCCTTCGATATCATCATGACGCAGTAGAGGATCTTTTGGGCTTTGAACCCAAGTATAAGACTGCCGATGAGATCAAGATTAAGAGTGTGAAGAGTTGGTTGGAGCAACATGTCGGGCAGGTTGATGATAATGATAACAAGGTTGTAGCTCGTGTTGCCAGGGCATTTTTATTTTTCTTTTTGGGAATGTCATTATTTGCCAACTCTTCCACTACTTTGAGAGTCTCTCACCTGGGGTGTCTGCTGGATCTGGACTGCGTCATTGAGTATGACTGGGGGCAGGCAAGCCTGGCTGAGCTTTATGCTTCTATGGACCGGGCCAACGTAATGATTCGCCAGTCCTTAACGACTTTGCTCCGGCTTGGAAGGTATCCTTTCCTTTTTCCCTACTTTTATTGCTTTTGATCTTTTTTCTTCTTTTTTTTGTTGACTTTCTCTTTTTTTTCTTTTACTGACACTTTTTTTATTTGCAGGTCTGGGCCTATTCTGTCTTTCATTTCACCCCGGGCCCATTGCGCAACCGCATCCACGAGCCGCCGTTCTTGACTAAATTCGTGAATGCCAATCGGGTAGAGGAGGATCGAGATGGCCACTTTTTGGATGAGATCAGGATACGAGACAGGACCGCGAGCTCGATCTCGAGCACAGTGCATTTATATCCCTGGAGGGGTTTGACTGGACCATATATGATATCTCTGGAGATGAACCGTTGCCGGATTCTGATAGTGTCCATTATGGTCGACTCACTGTACATGGGCAAACGAGTCAATCGTCATCATTCCATGTTTTCGGTGCCTCTAGTGACACCTCCTGCACCTCCTCCCTAGGTGATAGTCCCAGACTTCTTGCCGAACAGGTATTTGTACCTGTCGAGACATATTGTGCCTCGGAGTGACTATCTTGTCATGACATATGAGGAGTTCTTGAAGACAGTGCTCCATCATACCCTTACAGCAGCTAGGTGTGCATCTGATGTCTCTGATAGGCCAAGGCCTTCTTGTCCAGCTCCTGACGTGCAGTTAGATTTATTTGTGCCTGCTGAGGATTTCTCCACCTTCCAGTATCGCCGTGATGGAAGACTTGTGGAGGAAGTTTTGCCTGATGTTGACATCCCTGAGCGGTATCAGATCCCAGAGCCGGCCCGCGTGGTGTACTTTTTTATACGCCATCGTCGGCGAGTTTTGATGATGTGCCCTTTTCATCATTTTTTGCTTTATGCGCCAACGTCGGCAAGTTTTGATGATATGCCCTCTTCGGCATTCTTTGTTTTATGCGCCATCGTCGGCGAGTTTTGATGATGTGCCCTCTTCGGCATTCTTTGCTTTATGCGCCATCGTCGGCGAGTTTTGATGATGTGCCCTCTTCGGCATTCTTTGCTTTATGCACCATCGTCGGCGAGTTTTGATGATGTGCCCTCTTCGGCATTCTTTGCTTTATGAGCCATCGTCGGCGAGTTTTTATGATGTGCCCTCTTCGGCATTCTTTTCTTTATGCGCCATTGTCGGCAAGCTTTAATGATGTGCCATCTTCGGCATTCTTTGCTTTATACGCCATCGTCAGCGAGTTTGATGATGTGCCATCGTCGGCAAGTTTTGATGATGTGCTCTCTTCGGCATTCTTTGCTTTATACGCCATTATCAGCGAGTTTTGATGATGTGCCATCTTCGGCATTTTTTGCTTTATGTGCCATCGTTGGCGAGTTTTGATGATGTGCCCTCTTTGGCATTCTTTACTTTATGCACCATTGTCGGCGAGTTTTGTTGAGGTGCCCTCTTCAGCATTCTTTGCTTTATGCGCCATCGTCGGTGAGCTTTAATGATGTGCCATCTTCGGCAATCTTTGTTTTATGCGCCATCGTCGGCGAGTTTTGATGATGTGCCCTCTTCGGCATTCTTTGCTTTATGCGCCATCGTCGACGAGCTTTGATGATGTGCCATTTTCGACATTCTTTGTTTTATGCGCCATCGTCGACGAGTTTTAATGATGTGTCATCTTCGGCATTCTTTGCTTTATTACTATTATTATTACTACTATTATTATTACTACTATTATTATTACTACTACTACTACTATTATTATTATTATTACTATTATTATTATTATTATTACTACTATTATTATTATTACTATTATTATTATTATTATTATTATTATTATTATTATTATTAGTATTATTATTATTATTATTATTATTATTATTATTATTATTATTATTATTATTATTATTATTATTATTATTATTATTATTATTATTATTATTATTACTGCTACTACTATTATTATTACTACTATTATTACTACTATTATTACTATTATTATTATTATTATTATTATTATTATTATTATTATTAGTATTATTATTATTATTATTATTATTACTTTAAATCGTATTATTATCATTATTTATTTATTTATTTATTTGATTATTATTATTATTAGAACTTTTTATTATTTTATTAATATTAATACAAATTTTATCACTATTATTAATATTACTATTATTATTATCATTATTATTGACTTTATTGTTATTATTGTATTAGCATTAATATTACTATTATTATTATTTTTACTTATTATTATCATTGATTTTATTATTATTTTTACTTATTATTATCATTGATTTCATTATTATTATTATTATTACTTTTTAGTATTATTATTATTAGCATTGTTAATAATAATAATAATTATTATTATTATTATTAATATTATTATTATTATTATATTTATTATTAATAATACTATATGTATTGTTTTTATTATTATTGTAACTATTATCATTATTCATATTATTATTTATTAATATTATTATAATTCCTTTTATTATTTTTATTTATTATAATTATTATTCATTATTATTATTATTACTTTTTTATTACTATTATTAAGAAGGGTAATATTGGAATATATAAAATTTCAATAAAGAAGAGGATTTACATGTTTTTGAAAAGTAGAATTAAGCACTAGGTTTAGTGCTTACAACTAATGGTCTTACATGTGCTTTAAATGACTTGTACATGATTTATGACTTATCTTACCATAAGTGAAATCAAACGCTTCAAAAACAACTTATGGTAAGTCATAAGTTATAACTACTTCCAGATAAGTTAAATCAAACAGGTCAATTATACTTAAAATAAGAGTTCAATAATAAGTTAAGTATCTAGTTTAGTCAAGTGTATATGGTTGTTATTTATTATGAATGGCAAGGGTTCAAACCTTGCTAACAACAAAATTATAAAAAAAAATTACATTTTAAAAAAAATAGAATATAATGGTGGTGGTTAACGGCAAAGGTAGTTAGAGGTGGTGGTTTTCGAAAGCAGCAGCGGTGGTTGTCGAAGGAGGAGGCGGAGGCCAGAGGTGGCACAAGTTGTGGTGGTTAGAAGTTGTTGTGGTGGTGGTAAAGGGAAGGTGAGTTATTACTATGTAATAATTGATCAAATTTAAAATTTAAATTATTATGATTTAGGATGAAATTAGTTTTATAGAATTGAGTCATTTAGAATTCTAACTTAACTCTAATTCCAAAATTTAGTTATGTTTTTAAATAATGGAATTGATTTTGAAAATCACAATTCTAATTCCGAATTATAGAATTGAGGTATCCAAACATACCCTAAACGTTAAGTAAGAATTCGGGCCTTCTCCTGTCAAAAACTAAAAATGTTTCCATAAAGATTTGAAGTTTCCATTCGGGCCTTCTGTAATTATTCACTTTCTTGGCATACAGTAGCCCACTTGCCCAGTGTAAGTCATAGCCAGGTCAGAAATGGACAGACTTTCAAGTCAATTTGAGCTTGAGCAAGGGGTGGCCTTTGTGATGGCCCTCGGGCTCGAATAACAAATGATCCAATTTAGATTAGGGAGAAATTGGGACAGACTTTATTAGTGAAATTATAAGCGTTAAAGTCCAAGATAATTTTATTTAGGAATAATTACAAGTCGGTACACTTTTTAAAACATGTTTTCAAATAAATCCAGCTATTTTTTAGACATATCTTTTAGATACAATTTTAGTGCGAAAGTACATAACTACCCTAATTATTGTTATAACCTCCGATGCGAAAACAGAATTCGGCAGTTCACCTCTTTTCTCTCTCCTCTCTCACCCATCTCCATCTCTTCCTCGGTTCCGGCCATCCTCTTCAATTGCTCCGCCAAATCGCCTCCTAACAAGACATCTCCGGCGAATCAACACCGAACCTTTTGACAGGGAAAGATTTACTGAGTCGAAGAAGGAGCCGGATGCTCTTCTCTCGATGAGTCTCGGCCATCGTTCCTTTCCCCGATTCGGGAAACAAGATTGACCTCCCATATGCAAAGATCGGAAGATGAGGTGCTTTACAAATTGGGGTTGACCGGCCTCACAACCGCAAGGGAAAGGTAAATCTAGCAGACTCGGTGTTCGCCCACTTGAGGTTTTCATGTGCAAAGATTGTCCCAAGATGGGATATGGAGAAGGCTTTAGGTGGGTTTCTCAAGACATCAAGTAGGAAGGTTGAGATTTGGTTTATTTGTTTTAGCGTGTTATTTCCTACTAGACTTGAGTTGTGGACATGATATCTGTTTGAATAGCAATGTTTTATATGGTTTCTCACTTGTTAGGGGTTTTGAGTGAAATGACTGAATGTTCCAACTTATAAATACATGATGTTATGGTTCTGTGTCTGTGTGATTACGCACTTAAGTCCCCTGGTATGAATGCAGAAGAAAGTTGTTAATATATGCTTAAAGTGTTTAAATATGCTTAAACCCTAAAAAGCAATAAATTATCGAAATTACAAAAAAACCCAAAACTAATAAAAATCTTCAATGGCCCATAACCCTATCTAAATGACGTTTTTTGCCTTAAAGTAGCTCGTAACCGAGCTTTGCTCGGTTAATTTTGTCCGTCTTTCCGAGAGCTTCGATTTGATATGCGGCGGGCCCCATAACTCCACCCGAGTCAAAAGTTATGTCCTTTTCCGCGCACCCGATCCAAACGGTCGAGATAATCCGAGACTGCCTGCATCACCAAGACTTGGCATCAGAGTTTTTAAATTCATTTTGGTCCTCCAAAATACTGTCAAATGCATCCTGATGCCAGGGCTTGGCATCAAAGTTTCTGGATTGATTTGGTCCTCCAAAATACTGTTAACTACATCCTGATGCCAAGCCTTGGCATCAGAGTTTCTGGATTGATTTTATGTCAAATGCATCCTGATGCCAGCATTTGGCATCAGAGTTTCTGGATTGATTTGGTCCTCCAAAATACTGTGAAATGCATCCTGATGCCAGGGCTTGGCATCAGAGTTTCTGGATTGATTTTTGTCCTCCAAAATCTTGTCGCATCCCGATGCCGTGCTTGGCATCAGAGTTTCTGGATAGATTTTTGTCCTCCAAAATACTGTCAAATGCATGCTTGGCATCAGAGTTTCTGGATTGATTTTATGTCAAATGCATCCTGATGCCAGCGATTGGCATCGAGTTTCGACGGATTGATTTGGTCATGCATAATGTCAATGCATCCCCGATGCCGATGCTTGGCATCGAAGTTTCGGATTAATTTGGTCCCGCATAATCTTAAATGCATCCCGATGCCGGCTTGGCATCGAGTTTCGGATTGATTTTATGTCAATGCATCCCGATGCCGCTGATTGGCATCGAGTTTCGATTGATTTGGTCCCGCATAATGTCAAATGCATCCCGATGCCGTTGCTTGGCATCGAGTTTCGGATTAATTTGGTCCCGCATAATCTTGTCAAATGCATCCCGATGCCGTGGCTTGGCATCGAGTTTCGGATTGATTTTATGTCAATGCATCCCGATGCCGTGATTGGCATCGAGTTTCGATTGATTTGGTCCCGCATAATGTCGTTGTCAAATGCAACCTGATGCCAGTGCTTGGCATCAGAGTTTCTGGATTAATTTGGTCATGCATAATACTGTCAAATGCATCCCGATGCCAGGGCTTGGCATCGAGTTTCGATTGATTTTATGTCAATTCAACCCGATGCCGTGGGTTGGCATCGATCTTCTATTGTTTTGGTCCCGCAAAATCCAAATGCATCCCGATGCCGGGGGTTGGCATCGAGCTTATTGATTTTGGTCCCGCAAAATCCAAATTCAACCCGATGCCGGGGGTTGGCATCGAGCTTCGATTGATTTTGGTCGCTCAAAATCCGGTCAAATTCAACCCGATGCCGGGGTTGGCATCGAGTTTCGATTGTTTTTGGTCATGCAAAATCCAAATGCATCCCGATGCCGTGGGTTGGCATCGAGATTCTCAGATTGATTTTGGTCGCTCAAAATGCCGGAGCAGTTGTGTTTTCATTAATGGCATTTTTGTCATTTGGCAAGCAATTTGTAGTTATATGAAATGTCTAAAAAATTGATGGTCCTATATGAAAACATGTTTTCAAAATTGTACCCACTTGAAATTCCCCCTTTTATTTAATTGTTAAAGTATATCGTTGGTGGTAAAAATATGTAAATACTTTTAATAAACAAAAGGAGCATGCACAAAAGCTTCCGTCCAAAATTGGACATTGTAAGTCATAAATTGAAGTTTGCCACCAAATATATCTAAAATTGAGCATAACAATGCACAAAATTTGGCACCGCAAGTCATAAAGTGAAGTCTGTCACAAAATATGTCTTAAATTGGGTATCGCAATGCACAAAATAGGCATTGTAAATCATAAATTGAAGTCTGCCATAAAATATGTCTAAAATTAGGAATCGCAATGCACAAAATTGGGCATCACAATTCACAAGTAATAAATTGAAGTCTTCCACAAAATTTGTCTAAAATTGGGTCTCGCAAATGCATAAATTGAAGTCTACCACTAAATATGTCTAAAATTGGGCATCACAATGCATAAAATGAAATCTGACACCAAATACATTGCGATATACTCCCTCTGTCCCTAATTTATTGTCTGGTTGACCCGGCACACCGTTTAAGAAAATATATTTGATTGGATTATTAATATTGGTTTAATGTATAGTTTCCTTTAAAGCCCATGTGTATGTGACCCATAATTAAAGTAGGGTGAAAAAGTAAGGGTAAAGTGGTAAAAGTGATGTTCTAAAAAGGTAAGTTTCAAAGTGGACAATTATTTTGGGACGGACGAAAAAGGAAAGGAGGACGATAATTTAGGGACGGAGGGAGTATAAATTATGGACAACTTAAGCGTATAGATAGTTAATAATGAAGCATATGTATTGTCAAATACTAAATAAATTACAAACCAATATAGAGAATAAACTACAACAAATAACAAATGTGGTTTACAAACCAATGCATATCTAATCCCAGTTTTTTTTCTTTGTTGTTCTTTTTTCTTCTTCGCACAGAATATGGAGTTTTTTTCTTTTCACCTTGCTAGCATTCCTTCAGGCTTCCTTGTTTAACAGAGAGCCAAATCTGAAAATTCCTCACATTTGTATCTAACGATGTAATAATTAGGTATTAAGATGCATCAATTAGAAATTTAGATGCATAGATTTTGAATACAAAATACAAATATAAAACTGGGAAGTTGGAGAAAGAGATGGTGAGAAAATAAAAATGTGGCAAACTAGTATTAGAAATAACAAAAGATTAAATCCAAAAGATGAAGGAACAGAGGGATGGTTAATTTTTATTTTTTCAAAATCATGCATCCGATGCCCAAATTAAGATTGTGAGGCATAATACATCGCAATTCAAAATCAAGCATAAAACTGAGAAGATGGTGAATGAGAGGGGTGATTTATTTCTCTTGTTTGGAGGAAAAGAGAAATGGTTTATTTTGATTTTCAAAATCAAACATTCCAAAGCAAAAAATTAAGATTGCGATACTGACAACCAAGCACATAAAGAAAATACAGCATTGCAATTCAAAATCATGCATCCCAATGCACAAATTGAACTTGCAATGCAGACGACAAAACAAGGGAAAAGGGGTACAAGACATTAAAGCACCACAACGAGGCAAAGAAAAAGCAATCGTAGCAGCATGCATATCAAGACACAATTTTTGCAGGTCGAGACCTATATTTGTTGGATCTAGAACCAAAGCTAGCTCTAGAGAAAACGAGAGAAGAAAGAACTCAACAAAGCAAAGAAAAGCAAACATAGACACGATTTTTGCAGATCAAGATCGATGATTGTTAGATCTAGGACCAAAGTTTGACAAGCCTCCAAAGGTGACTCTGGTTTCCGATTTTTATCTTCATTTGCATCGTCGATCCTCTGGACTAAAGCTGACTGAGAAAGATAGAAGAAAGAAGGAAGAAATGAAGGAAGGAGAGTTATGCAGAAAGAAGGAAGAAATGAAAGAAGATATTGAAGAATGAAAAGACTAAGGGTTGTTTTTGGAAGAAAAAAAAGAAAAGTATACTTTTGCGGTTTAAAAGAAAAAGGGTACTTCAACGGTTATAAATCTAAAAAAAGGGATCGGCCTGCAATTATTCTTTTAGACTATTTACATAGAATGGGCCAAGTATTGGGCAACGTTTCATAATGGAATAATTGCGGGTCGGTACTATTTACTGGAAAAATAACCGTTCCAGAGCCCTATTTTTTTTTTCCAATTACATAAATCTATTTTCATTATTTTTTCTTAAAATGTCCACGCTATCTCTCCCCTCCATTAGGGAAGACGATGGGATCAAAGTATGACATTGAAGCTTTAGATCGTTAAGAAACATATTAGGATGAGGACGATAATACGTCAATGAAGATGGAACGAATTAGAATGAATACGTCACGCGCAAATATGTAAAACATAATAGAGTATTTGGATATGGCCCCCTCATGTTCACATTAATTGATTCAATCGATCACTGTTCGAATGTTCAATTTGACAAAAATCGGCGACATCAATAGTCTCCACTGTTTGCAATTTTTTCCAGTATCATCCTTGGAATTCAACGTAGTGACGTTATTCACTATCTTGGCTCCTCGCACGGGCAAAATAAAAAAATGGAGAATGTGTGCATAATCCATTACCTCTAGTATTAACCGGTACCTTGACATGAGTGCCTTTAGCATCATCCACTCTAGAATTTCCTTTCTTAAACTACATTGGTACATTTTGATCCTCAAAGGAGCTTTCAGACCCAAATAGAAGCCAACTAGTAATTCCAGGTGATGTCTATTTTGCATTGTGATGCCCATATTTGAGCTGAGTTTTGTGCTTTGGGATACCCAAAATTTTGACAGATTTCAAATGTGCATAGCGATGCCCAATGTTTTCATTGTGATTCCTAAATTTGGATAGTAGCTTTTAGCATTGCAATACCCAAAATTTTGACATATTTCAATTGTGTATAGCGATGCTCAATGATTTCATTGTGATGCCCAATTTTTGGCAGTGGCTTTTTGCATTACGATGCTCAATTTTGGGCAGTGGTTTTATCGGTGCGTGCTTCCTTCATTAAGAGTATCTTCATCATTTTCCCTCCAAAATTATACTTAACGGTTTAAAACAAATATAAGAAACCTATGCGTCTATAATTTTATCAAAAAGAACCATTTTTGGAATAGAGGATCCAGACTCCTAATTTCTCCCCTTTCATAATTGGGCAATTAAGGGTCAAGGAGAAGCTGGAGGAGATCAGAAAGGGATAATTAGAGTTCACAAGATGAATTTTAATCTTTACTATAAATAAAAAAACTTGTTCTGTTGTTTCTCTAGAAAAAAAAAAGTAAAATTTCTCAAATACTAACATTAATCATGGGACTAAGATAATAACTATGCTGTTATTAATGAATATGAAAATTTTGTCTCTAGTCTAGGCTTTACATCCCAATCCATGAACAAAGGTGATTGTGAAAAGATATGCATCAACCAGAAGACAATATTAATACTCCGTAATACAAAAATGAAAAACATAAAATTGAAAGAACAGCTACTTTGAATGATAAGACATATTTTGATCTTCGCAAGACGACATCCGACAAAGAAGACACGAATACTACAGAGCAGCATTAACAGAGCAGCAAGATCGATTCCTTGAATTGCAGAATTGGCACAGATGTTTCACAAAATGGCTTATTCGAAGTATGCTGAATCAAGAGTTCTCTGGATATTGAAACATATTGAAAGACGGATTAACAATACTGAAACCTCCATCTATGAAGATATTTTGCCCACTTACATACTTTGCATCATCACTCACTAGATAAAGGGCTGCATTAGCAATATCGTCTCTCTTAAGCGTCACGCCTTTGAGGTTCCCAACTGAGTTCATTGCGGCCTCAAGACCCTCATCACTAAGCCCCGTAAATTCTGTGGCTAACGGTGTAACACAGGCATAAGGTGATAAGCAATTAACCCTTATACCAAACTGTCCAAGCTCGACTGCAACATTTCTCGTAAGTCCTAAAACAGCATGCTTGGAACAGCAATAAGCATGCGACGCTGCACCAGCAAGTTCTGAGCTTACGCTAGCTGTTGAGATTATCGAGCCACTGCGAGCAGGGACCATAACTCGAGCAGCATGTTTCATGCCAAGGAAAACGCCCGTGACATTAATGCTTATAAGTCGCTCAAAGTCTGATTTTTCATTGTCGATGATCCGGGCCTTGTTTGGATCAACTATTCCAGCATTGTTGAACATAATGTCTAGTTTTCCGTAGCTTGCAACAGCTTTGTCCACTGCATTTTTGATGTGGTCTTCATTTGTGACATTGCAATGGACATAAGTTGAATCTGATGAGCCTATAGACTCGCACACTAAGTGACCTAGCTCATCTTGAATATCGGCTACCACAACTTTGGCCCCGTGTCGAGCAAAGAGTTTTGCGGTACACTCACCGATGCCGCTTGCCGCACCCGTTATTAGTGCCACCTTTCCTACTAGCCTATATACACAACAAAGAAGGACCAACAATTAAAGGTTTCTTTTTGAATTTACATAGGAAATATCAAATATCCTTGGGCGAAATTCAGGCTGATAACAATTTTCAACCATTCTACACTTATATATATTTTTTCGTAACCAGATAAAGATACGTAATGCATCAATACATCGCAATGCACAAAGTAAGACATTTTCATGCATCGCGATGCATAGAGTGTCTTTCTCAATCTATTGACGTTGATAACATATGGCACCAAAAACCAACTCGCTCCATACCCGCAACGATCTGCCCAGATGGTACGGGTTTCGGAGGATTTTAATAAAATCGTTGTGTACAGGACGGGTTCAATTCACCCAAAACCCAACCCATTTATACAAATATATTTACTAAAATACCCATAAATGTTTTACGGTTTTAAAATTCCCCTAGGTGCAACGTGCAAGTTGGGTTTGGTAGATCGGAGAGAGGGTTTGGGACAAGTCTGAATATATTTAATGCGGCAGCATTAGTTTTTCTTTATTCAATTTTGAATTTATTTTTTTAAAGTTTTGGATAAGAAAACCATATAATTTCATATCTTATTCTTCAAAGATAATACTCGTTCTTAAATAATTGTCTAGCTTTTATTTTTCTTTTTTTAAAAAATAATTCGTTTGTTCCTATACTTTACATTTTATAAAGATATTTTTACCATTTTACTACATACAAAAAAAGGTTTTAGAGGAATACACATTATATAAACATTTGTAATAAAGTCAATTAGACAATCTTAACGATATCTGGATGACGATTATTTAGGAACGAAAGAGTAATAATTATAAAAATATTTTAAAAGAAAGAAAAAAGACAAACACTTTCCATAAGAATCATAATCATTTGAAAATGCTACGATTTCCCACTTCATATGTGCAACATTAAATTGGTTAGTATATGTCTTCGCATATCAATATTGTTTGACTTTTTTTCAAGTCTGTCTGTTTTTCAAATAAAATTGACTTATATTTTTATTTTTTATAAACAAAAAAACACGAATGGTACTAGGATATGTTAAGTTTTTGAAAATAATCTATAATACAATATAGCTCATAGTCGCATATGTGTAATTGACTAAAACTATTTAGGAGCTGAGTTGATTCCTTTAATGAGATCCTACGGTCATTATCACTCCCCGAGTTCACATGTGTGAACGGCAGTTAAGCAACTACCCCCTCTCTCTCTCTCTCTCTCTCCAACTCCCCCCACAATTTTATGCAAAAAAAATCATAAGTTTTGTAATTTGAAATATTTGTATTTTTTTATTTTTAACTTTTATCATAATTAACTTAATCAATTTATTTTTTGAAACTGAATCCCAATTTAATTTATGTTTAAGTTTTGACTATTTCTTTTTAATTGTTATCGTAATTAACTTAATCAATTTAATTTTTTTTCCGGCCTGCAATTTCGTATACAAATAAATTTTAAAAAAAATCGTAAGTTTTGTAATTTGAAATATTTTTTTTCTTTTTAACGGTTATCATAATTAACTTAGACAAATTATAAGTAAATATTAATTCATTTCCACATTATCTGCTTCATTTATTGATAAATTTACAAACTAGCGCCGTGCCATCGACACGAGCAAGAGTATTAGTTAAGAATAATATATATCAAAAAAATTTTTGAAAAAACAATATGTTTAACTACAAAAGCCAAAAAGACAATAATTTAGAAGCGAATTGAAGTAGCTATATTGATTATTGACTTGTCATATACTCCCTCTGTTCCGAAAAAAAGTTTACTATTCTATTTTGGGATGTTTCACTTAAAGTACTTTCAAAAATTAAGATATAAAAGTTTAATGTATTATTAATAATGAACTACTAAAAATATCATTTTTTTTAAAGGTTTAACTTTTAAATAAGAATTTTTTGCTCGAAACAGAGGGAGTATAAGATTAGGATGGAGCTATTCCCACCCCAAAATTTGCTCTTTACACCCCCAAAATTTTATACTCCAATTTAACTAAATTTATTTTTGCTAATTATAGTATATGTTCACTTGCAATTGCAATGGTATGTCATGTATATGCTATTAATAATGTAATATAGCATAAAAGTTAAATTAAGTATTTTAAGAGATTAAAAATACAACATTGGTAGGATTATTGTTAAAAAAATAAACACTGATTAGATAAACTAACAGAAATGTAAAAGCCCTTCATGTAATATTTTTGTTCAGTTTGCGCATGATATTTTCTGATCAAATGTTTGTGTTGGAAAATCAGTGTGTGAATATCATTTAAGGGAATGGAATTAAGAGAGAAATCACAAAATCGACAACATATTACATACCTTCTTGCGCTTTCCGCTAGAGGAGAAGTGGCTGCCATTGAAGAACAGAGAGAAAGAGAGAGAGAGAGAGAGTGGGGATGGAATTATTGGTGATAGGAAAAGCTAAGTTGAATAAATAAGACGGTGGTAGCTCCCAATTGCAATTTCCAACAAGTATAAGAAAACAAATACGTAGTAAAACAGAAACGTTGGGCCGGGCGGCGTTGATAAACAATATATATATATATATATATATATATATAATGGTAAGAGTAGATTTATATATAACTAGTATTCTTAAAATTATCAATAAAGAGATATGAATACTAAAAATATTATTTTCTTAAAAAATTGACTTTAAACTTTGGACAAAGACAACAACATAAATGAACTACTAAAAAATATTATTTTCTTAAAAAATTAACTTTCAACGGTCCTTTTTGAACAGAGAGATTAATTTAAAGTTTGTATACGAAATTTATCCCTTCAAAATCTTATTTTTAAATTATTAACTTTTAACTTACCATTTCATTTTTTCTATTTTCTATTTTTTTTCTATTTTCTCTTGTTATATATTTTTCTCTTTCTCTCTCATGTAAGGGCAGATGGATGCTTATCTTACATGGACACCGTTCCAAAGAAAAAGTCTATTTTTTATTATTTTGACAACTGGACCCTCCTAATGTTTCTATTGGACCTCTACCAACTCAATATTCAATAAATTAAATAAACAAGTTTTGGGTTAAAATATAAAATTATTGATTTGATTTATTGATTGATAATTTTGTATAGGAAAACAAGTTTTTGTACCTTTAGAACTTTGGTTGAGCTTATACTGATCGGAGAATTTGGACAATTTAAAATAAATTTGTTCAAATGTTCAATTAATTTTTAAATGATTCACTTGTATATTATATCTAAAAAGACTTGTTAATACTCCCTCCGTTCTGGACAAAGAGTCTCCGTTTCAAAATCAAATCTTTTAAGAAAATGACATTTTTAGTACTCCTTCTGTTTCAGATAAATGTTCCTAGTGGATAAAATACAAGGATAAAGGAATGTATTTAATGATGTGTTGTAAAATATGTTGCGACAATAATAGTCATTACACACACTCTATCTCATTAATTATGTACTTATTACACTCACTCTCTCTAAATCTCTCTAGGATGTGCAAATATGATAGTATTAAATGAAGGGATATATTAGGAAGAATGATAAATAATTTATACTCCAAAAGTCTTTGTAAACATTAGTTGGGACATCTTAAAATAGAAAGTAGGAACATTTATCCAGAACAGATGGAGTAACTCATTAGCAATAAAATGACACTTGTATATCTTCATTTTTTAAAGTAGACTCATTAGGTAATGCATCCTAAAATAGAATAGTAAACTATTTGTCCGATACGGAAGGGGTATATGTTAGTGATGATGATGCAATTGTGTGTTTTCAACGTATGAAAACAAGTAAATGACAATTGTAAGTTTTAATTTTTTTTATATAATAGTTAAAATTTTGGACACCGATTAACATTATTCTTGGATTCGTCACTGCTCTCATATCTCCTCCATATTTTATCTCTCATCACCATCATCTCCTCACTTTTAATTATTTTTAAACATTTTTCTCTTTTTAAACAAAAAAAATAGTAACTAAAACAAAAATAATAGTTTCAGAGTCAAGAAAACAAAAAATATAAGAGGTTAGTAAAATCAAAATAATTTATAGAACAAACCACTATAAAAATAAAAGTTACAGAATCAACAAAACAAAAATAATTTAATGCGGAGGTTAGTAAAATAAAATAATTTACGAAACAAAAGTTTAAAATAAATTCTTATAAAAAAGTAAAACAAAAATATGTTAGTAAAATAAAAATATTTGATGGAACAAAAATAATAGTTACGGAGTCAATAAAACAAAAACAATTTAAACTGAGGTTACTAAAATAATAAAAATAATTTATGGAACAAAATTTTAAAACAAATTATTAAAAATAACAATGTAAAACAAAAATACATTAGTAAAATAAAAATATTTAATTGAACAAAAATAATAGTCACGGAGTCAATAAAATAAAAATAATTTGAACTGAGGTCAGTAAAATTATAAAAATAATTTACAGAACAAAAGTTTAAAACAAATTCTTAAAATTATTTATGTAAAACAAAAATACGTTAGTAAAATAAAAATATTTGATAAACAAAAATAATTGTTACATAGTCAATAAAACTAAACAATTTAAACTGAGGTTAGCAAAATAATAAAAATAATTTACGGAACAAAAGTTTTCCATAAAACTAATTCTTAAAAATAAAACAAAAATAATAGTTACGAAGTCAATTAAACAAAAATAATAATGGAAGTTAGTAAAATCAAAATAATTTACGAAACAAAAATAATAGTTAACGGTAAAAATAATTTCGTTATTATGATTTTAGCTTATTTTCTAATCAGAAATTTTTTTATTCATAAAATACAAATATAATTTAATAAAAGTAATCATTCAAAATTAAGAACTTATTTGAGTTCAGATTATATTTGTAGGGCGGAAAAAAATTCAAGTTTATTCGAAGACATTCATTCCACAAAGTTTTAAAATAGTACAAAGTGTTCGGGATTGTCAGGTCATAAATTGACACTTAAAATTGGTGTTCCAGTAATGCTATTGAGAAATATTGACCATGCTACAGGGTTGTACAATGGAACAAGACTAATCATCATAAATCTCGGGGATCATATTGTTGAAACAAAATTTTTGAAAGGAAACAATGTTGGAGAAAAGCTTTTTATCTCAAAATTGTCATTAACTTCATCCGATGTAAGACTTTCTTTCAAGTTTCAGAGAAGACAATTTTCATTGTTGGTATCATATGCAATAACAACTAACAAGTGTCAAAGTCAATAATTGCACGTAGTTTTTGAAGAAAGTAGATATTGATATGCGGTGAAAATGAAAAACAAACTAATAAGACAACAAATGTTGTATATAAGAATTTTTATTAGAATATATAATGATTAGTGATATATTCATGTGTACTTGTTAATAAACTAATTCTTCTTATTTTATCCTTTAAGATTTTTTATCTTCTTTATTTTTTATATGTAAGATTTAGTTGATGTGCGTTTAACACACGGGTTAAAAGAACTAGTTATTGTTAATAGATACTCCCTCCCTCTTAAAAAATATCTTGTTCGGTTGGACATACAGATTAAAAAAACAAATTTTATAAATATAATATGTACTGCATTCCTTCCACCCTAAAGGTATATGTCAGAAAAATCTAATTATTAAGGGATAATCCCTCCGTTCCACCCAAAGAGTTATCGATTGGAAAGTCTAATAATTAAGAGATATATTAATATTATTCAATTTGATCATAATTACCAACATACTTAAACATAATTAATATGGTTACAACAGAAGTTGAGGGTAAGCATGAAATGTTTTAACTATATTATGCTTGAAAGAAGCTCTTTATGTGCAACATCTCAAAATATGTGATAGATTATTTGGCTAGAACGGATGTAGTATATAACTAGCATTAAATTTGGTTATAATTATAGTAATATTTAAGCATAATCACTATGTTAATATTAAATTTAGAGTGTAAAATTAAAAAATGTTATGGAGATAATAAACATAATTTATTTGAAAGTGGACTTCTAGAGTGAAACATCTCAATATAATATAGTCGACTCTTTGTTCGGAACGAAGGAAGTAGTTTTCTTTAAAATACATGTGCATAAAATGACAAAAGTATTTTCCTTTAAAAAAAAAGTTTGAAAACGAGACATATTTTTTTGGAACCAAAAAAAGGAAAACTAGACAATAATTTCAAATAGAGGGAGTAAATGGTACAATTAAAACAATTGTATGGGTAATATATACTTCCACAACAATATTTTTAATAAATCAAATCTGTAAATGATGTGCCCGACCCAAGAGCCCGCACGAGAAAACCGCATGAGCCTTCACAATAGTCACGAGCACAAATATCGAGTAGGAGAAGATAGCCCCGAGTAAGGGACAACCTGATCATTCCCAATCCATCCATTTTTAATTTATCATGGTCGGAAAAGGCCATGTCTCCCCGATCAAGGGTCCCTAACCAGGAATAATGGACATGGAAGCGATAACACTCGACTTTAAATGGAGCAGGACCAGGCCTACCTGATCAGGAATACAACCTATCTGAGCACGATCAGAAAGTAACGTTTTCGCCTGAGATTCAAGTCACTACTTGGGTAATTACACGGTCAACCTGTATTAATGGTCATTAAGCCCTAAGATCTTTTCACTAGCATTAATCCATCCAGTTTTGGCTTTCTTGGGGTAATAAATACACCCCCCCCCCTCCAATATGACATCTAAAAGATACGCTCATTTACACACACCGAAACTCTGTCAATTTACTTTCTCACAAGCTTAAAACGTACTCTCATACTAGAGGAGTTTCACAAGGCCTTGTGCTACCTTCTTTCTATGAATAATTGCAGGCCGGTACCTTATGGAAAATTTATAACCTCTCAAGTCCACTTAATTTTTATTCAACCGGTAAAGTGATTTTTCATTTTTAAAAAAAAATCCAAAACTTTCTGTGACATCCAAATACTTCGTTCTCTTCACTCTGCCATACACACTTTCTCTCTCTTCTTCTTCTTCCTGCTACTTCTTTCTCTTCTCTCTGTCACACTCTCTTTCTCTTCTTTCTCTAGCTTCGTCTCCATCTCTCTTTTCTCCATTACCTGCCTCTTTTCATCTTCTCTGACCATTTTTTTCATAATTTTTGATCTCGGATAAACCATAGTACCCACCACATATCAAATCGAAGCTCTCGATGAGATCTACCCCATCATATCTTCGTTTTAAGGACAAAAATGATGTTTAAGCATTGTCTTGGGCTTTGAAAGTTTTCTGATGCCCAATGTGCACACAGATTTGGGGGGCAGTGTTCAATTTATTCATTCTGACACCAAATTTGCTCATTTCGATGCCCACCTTTGTTGATATTGGTGGCATTGTTTAATTATTTATTCAGACGCCATTTTTTCCATTACGATGCCCAACTATGTTGATATTTGGTAGTAGTGTTCAATTTTGTCAATTTCGATGCCCAACTTGTTGATATTTGGTGACAGTGTTTAATTTATTCATGCAGACGCCAATTTTGTCCATTACGATGCCAAAATATGTTAATATTTGGTAGCACTGTTCAAATTTATCCATTTCGATGTCCAACCTTGTTGATATCTGGTGATAATGTTTAATTTATTCATTCTGACGTCAATTTTGTCCATTACGATGCCCAACTATTTTGATATTTTGTGGCAGTGTTCAATTGTGTCCATTTCAATGCCCATCTTTTCTATAGTTATGCCCAAATTTAGTTAAGGATTTTTACAATGTGATGCCTAAAATTGGACAGATTTCAAATGTGTTTTACGATTCCAAATGTTTTCAATACGATGCCTAAATTTGGGCAGTGACTTTTTGAATTTCGATGCCCAAATTTTGATATATTTCAATTGTACATTTTGATGCCCAATGTTTTCATTCCGATACCCAAATTGGGCAATGGTTTTTTGAATTTCGATGCCCAAATTTTGACATATTTCAATTGTGTATTTCGATGCCCAATGTTTCCATTCTAATGCCCAAATTGAGCAGTGATTTTTTGAATTTCGATGCCCAAATTTTGACAGATTTTAATTATGCATTGTGATGCCCAACGTTTTCATTCCATTAGCCAAATTTGGGCAATGGCTTTGTGCGTGTTCTGTGCGCGCATTTTATCTGCGTCATTCTATCACCAAAAGTGTACTTTAACAATTGAAAACAAATATATGAAACTTTTTCAATTATAATATCATCACAGGGGACCGAACCAATTATCACCCTCCCTTCTAAGGTACTTTTGTCTTGACAGATTCTACGAAGATCCAACTCAATATAAAGCCCAGTTATCCCATCATCCGTACCAAACGGTCCAAGACTAATTTGTATTAAGTATTTGGAATAATTGTTGACCGGTACCTTTTGAGAGATATTCAATTGCTTAATTACCCTCTCTTTTTTTTAAACCGCAAAAGTCAATTATCGTGAAATACTTACTTAAATGCCTCTTCTCCTCCTGTCGTCCTTCCTTCAACAAAACTCCATAACCATTCCACATAACTTCCCGCAAAAATCAGGATGAACTATCGGATTTGGTAAAATCTCAATCCCCTCTCTTGGCCCTCTCTCTCTCTCTTCATTTCTTCCCCAAAACCCCCCAAATTACAAATATGAAAACCCTAAAATCACGATCTGATAATTGCCAAACAATTGTAGCTTCAAATCCAACAACAATGGTCGAACAAGAACAATCAATTACTCCGACAATAAACAACAACGCTATGAAAATCCGCAACGAAATCATCTTTAACATCCTCTTAAGGCTCCCTGTCACCTTGAGGCTTCTAGCAGAGTTTGATGTTCTTCTACAAAAATCTTTGTTTTTGTCAAGGAAATGAGGCTAGGTAAGTAACTTGTGTGGCAAGAGTAAACATGGTCCACCTTCTTTGATAAAGATCGGGAAATCGACGAGAAAGATAGTCATTTTTCTATGATTCCGTCTTTTCCCTCAATTCATTGGAAAGTGTGAAATGTAGCATTTATTAATGAAATGGAGGAAGTCTACAATGAAATTCTCTAGTAAGCTGTGAAAGAAGACCACTTTGCAATGACCAATTTTTGTGTTTCGATGCCCAAATTTTGGCGAGGATTTTTGTATTGCGAGGCCTATTGTGATGTCCATTTTTTGCATTACAATACCCAAATTTGGACAAACTTCAATTATGTACTGCGATGCCCAATTTTTGTATTGTGATACCCATTGCAATGCCCAATTTTTGAATTACGAGGCCCAAACTTAGACAAATTTCAATTGTACATTGTGATTCCCAATTTTTGAATTGTGATGCCCATTGCAATGCCCAAATTTTGCATTGCGATACACATTTTAGGCAAGGGGGCTTTGTGTGCGTGTCTTTTATTCATTAAAGGTATCTTAGACATTTTACCCTTAAAAGTGTAATTTAACCAGTTGAATAAAAAGAAAGTAAACTGAAGATGTAATAATTTCTCTAAAAAGTATTGGCCCGAATTTACCCCTAAGTATTTTACTAAAAACTATTGAAAACCTGAATCTCACGAAAAAATTTATGAGAAAATATTTTACAATTCTTGATACATTTGTTTTATGCTTTCTAGAACGCATCTGATTCCTTGAGGTCGGACGGTAGGTGGATGCATGATATTTTTAGGGGCAATATCTTTATATATTACTGTCATTGAGTCAATTTTTTATAAAAATAACACTTTTATTAGTTTAGTAATAATAAAAAGACATTTTTATATTTTAATTTTTAAAAATAGACTCTTTATGTGAAATATCTAAAAATAAAATATTGAACTCTTTACCCGAAACGAAGGAAAATATGAATTAAGTAGATAATTTAATTAACGAAGTGCTTTGATTAGAATGTAGATCTCTAATAATGGTGCCTTATTAAAAGAAGTACAGGGTGCAATCCACAGCTACGTGCAAACTGCTAAGTGATTGCAATTGGAGTACATATTATATTTCTTTTATTTTTTGTTCTTCTATGTTTTCAATTCAATATTTTAGGAGTAGTTAATAGATGAACCATACCTGTACTTTGTCTTTAACTAAGGATCCTAATTAAGAAATCTCGAATTGGATCATTGTTTGGTTCAATTTGGGAGCCGTCCGGCAGTGTGTTTGTTGTCGTCATTGATTGTTGGAAATCTGGCTGTGAAATCTATCAAAGAGACGGGGAATACGATAAGGGTTCGGGCGAGAAAGAGACTACATGTAATGTAATTAGTAATGCACCTGTGTGTTATACGGGTTTAAAATCATGTAAATAATTTAAGTTGAATAATATAAAATAAAAAACTTTAATACGAGCAAATTAAAAATAATAATAAACAATAAAATTAAAGATAGAAAATCACATAAATTTTAAAAAGTTATTATAAATTTTGACATGTGATGATCAGTGAGTTATTCGCTAACTTGAAGATGTTATACAAATTTGATGCATATAAAGGTACTCATGTGTTTAAACTCTTTTGTTTAATAAGAAAAATAAATATAAAAAATTCTTAATTGGAAAAGGATAATATGAAATATTTTTTCAATCAACTTTCACGTACAAATAAAAATGAGTACATTTTACAGATTCATATTTGAGTACTCAGTATATAACAAAACTAAAAAATATTTCCAGTTTTTTTTCTATGACAAAGGTAATCTTTTTCTATAGATACCACTTTAAAGATTGAAAACTGATCATCTAAACATACAAATAGTTTGAACGATATAATTTTCAAACAGATTAAGGAACAAATAAAAATATCATTTGATGAAGGACTGTTCACTTTCCGCTTTCTGGAAAATGGTGGTGGATTTTGTGATCTTCATATTACAATAGTTGTACGATTATGTTGTTGGAGAATTGTTAGAAACAGCAATGTCGAAACACAAAAAACCTAGATATATTGTAGAATCGTGCACAGAACACTTTTCTTCAAGAATTATTCGATCCTATCAAATGCCCTGGGTTACACGAATATTCTTGTAGGATAAGACTACAATTGTCCTCCTATTTCTGGCACTGAAAACAGGAGACTACTATTGAAGTATTATGTATATCCTTTTATTACACAAAAACGAAGATGATGAAACTAATATATAGTTTTATATATGTCCCTTGTAGATAATCAAGGACCCAGACTTGCTGATTAGGCAGCGAGACCCCCGCCAGGGTTATTCGTTGCGAGAACAATAGGTCGAAAGGAAACAGAGCATTTGATTATTAACATCCGTAAGCTCGTAAAACTTATGTGAATGTGCACTCCGCACCCCCAAATTCACAATATAATATTTCCGAGCTCATCCATCTTCGAAACATAAACTCAATTATACCAAATGACCAATGATTTTACTTAAATCATCAACAATCCTCCCCCATTTAAGTGTAATCTTTGGTTTAGTTAAAACTGACAAATATAACAACTCATGCATTAATGACAATGTCACGAAGATTGAATTACCACCTTAATAATATTACACATTTCAAATATTCGAGTATCAGGGTGTGTCTAAGCATTGAACTCTTTTACATATTTTGAATACATGAAGATAATATACACATAAGTTAAAACAACTCCAAAAGTTTATTATCGACACTAATTATACAGGCCTTGTGTCCATATCCATTCATGAGCATATAGAAAGCCAGGGCCGGCCCAACCATTATGGAGGCCTAAAGCGAACTATAGTACGTGGCCTTAACATGAAAAGATTAAAACGTTGTAAACAAATAAACAAACCTGATTCTTGTAGAGATCCTCATTAAAGATGTCATCAAGAGACCAAGAGAAGATCAAATTAGTAAAGTCCAACCCTCTTCTTGGCATTCTTTCCTGGTTCCCATGAGAAGCTTCTTCCATCTCTTTAGTATCAATATGCAAGTGTGCACTTAGTCTCAGACCCATTTACTTGCATTTTGATTTTGAAAAGCTAAAATAATACAAATATTGAGACCAAAAATGGGTTTCCTAGGTTGCAAAGGTACAATTTTTCTACCTAGTACAACACTCACCGTCCCCCTTTTTCCAGGAAAGTCAAAAAAGAAAGAATCTTGGGCAAAGTTTCCCCTACTTTACCTTGGGCCTACAATTTTTCTGAGGCCTACAGGCTAGTACTAATAGTTAAAAAAAATATTTGAGGCCTACAATTTTTCTGAGGCCTAAAGCCATAGTTTCCCCAACTTTACCCTTGGGCCGGCCCTGTAGAAAGCCAATCATGAACTTCCTTGAAGCAGCCAAACTTCATGCTCATATAGGTGAATCTTTCATTGTGCACCTGCAATTGCACTATATCAAAAGACTTATTAAGAAGAAAACTTTCAACCTAACCATGCAGGTAAAAGCACATACCTTTGGGACAATATCATGTGCGTAAATCTAAGACAATAGGCTTTCCACATTGAATTCTGTCTCTAACATTGTATTAGAGGGGAATTGGGTATCCTATCACCAAAGATTCATACGGGTTTAAGACCCATCCCAATAGCTGACTTGTGAACCAAGTCTCTAGCCAACCCTTTGGTCAAATGATCGGCTAAATTATGTTGAGATCTCACAAACACAGCCGAAATCACCCCATGAGTAATCAACTCACGTACTGTGCTATGTATAACGCCCAGGTGTCGTGACTTCCCATTATATACTTGACTATAAGCCTTAGCCAAAGTAGATGCACTATCACAATGGATAGAAATTGGTGAAATTGGTTTTGGTCATAATGGAATTTCATAGATCAAATTCCTAAGTCATTCCGCCTCTTTTCCGGCTACTGCCAAGGCAATGAATTCCGACTCTATGGTCGAGCTAGAAATACACGTTTGCTTTTTGGAAGCCCATGAAATGGCACCTCCTCCAAGCAAAAACACCCAACCACTAGTAGAAGAATGATCTTCTAGATTGGTTATCCAACTAGCATCCGAGTATCCTTCTAATACCGAAGGATGCCCCATATAAGACAAACTGTAGTCCTTGGCTGACTTAAGATATCTTAGCACACGATTTACCGCGCGCGAATGATGACCACCCGGGTTACTCGTATACCTGCTTAACTTGCCCACCGCATAAGCAATATCTGGTCTTGTACTAGTCATTGCGTACATCAAACATCCTATCACCCGAGAATACTCAAGCTGTAATATCGGATTACCTGTATTAGGCATAAGCTTCTTATTAGGATCCATGGGTGAATTTGCTGGAGTAGAATTAGCGTAATTAAACTTCTTTAACACTTTCTCAATGTAATGAGATTGTGTCAAAGAAATTCCATTGTTACTCCGCTTGATTTTGATTCCAAGAATCACATCCGCCTCCCCCATGTCTTTCATGGCGAAATTTGATGATAAAAATGCTTTACAAAGGTCAACTTGATTTTGGTTAGTACCGAAAATCAACATATCATCAACGTACAGGCAAATTATAACACCATTACCAGTATTATCAAACTTGCTATATACACACTTGCCGGATTGCTTAAGCTTAAAACCACTAGACAAGACAACCTCATCAAACTTATGATGCCATTGTTTAGGAGCTTGCTTGAGCCCGTACAATGATTTAACAAGCTTACACACCTTATGCTCATTTCCTGCCATAATGAAACCTTCTGGTTGTTTCATATATATTTCCTCTTCCGAATCTCCATTTAAGAATGTAGTCTTAACATCCATCTGATGGATTACAAGATTGTTTATTGCAGCCAAGGCAATCAATAACCTAATAGTGGAGATATGAGCAACCGGCACATAAGTATCAAAGTAGTCAATACCTTCTTTTTGCCTAAAGCCTTGGATGACCAATCGTGATTTATACTTGTCGACTGTACCATCGACTTTTGTCTTCCTTTTGAAGATCCACTTGCAACCCAAAGGTTTACAACCACATGGAAGATCCATAAGGATCCATGTATCATTACCCATAATGGAATCCATTTCATCATTAATGGCTTCTTTCTAAAATGAGACATCTTGAGACTCCATAGCCTCCTTGTAAGTCCTTGGATCCTTATCAACATTATAACAATATGAGTATTGGAATCCTACCTCATCTCTTGTCCCTTCCACCAAATAGGTTTGGAAATCGGGTCCAAATTAAAGACTTTGACTTGCTAGCCCTTTTGCTCCTACGGAGCTCTAGTGGCTCATTTTGAGATGTGACATTCTCATTAATCTCTATTCCAATAGTAGTGGGAGTCATATCCTTTGGCCTAGGTATGGAAGAAAACCTAGTTTCATCAAAGATAGCATCCCTCGACTCGATAACAGTGTGAACTGCTACTAAATCATTAGGCTCTATGACCTAAAACCTATAGGCCTTGGAATGCATAGCATATCCAATAAAAATACCGTCAATGCCTCTTTCACCCAAGGTTTTAATCTTGGGCGCGGGTAGTCTCACGACCGCCCTACAACCCCAAACTCGCAGATAACCCAAGTTTGGTTTTCTTTTATGCCAAAGCTCATAAGGGGTAATAGGATTCCATTTGTTGGGAATCCTATTTAGTAAATAACAAGTTGTTAACATGGCTTCTCCCCAAAAACCCTTACTCAAACCCAAGTAAGATAACATGGAATTAATCATCTCTTTAAGAGTACGATTCTTCCTCTCAGCTATGCCATTTTGTTGTGGCGTATAAGGAGCTGTGACCTCATGTATAATGCCACAAGACCCGAAATAGGATGGATCATAATATTCACCACCTCTATCGGTACGCATCTTCTTAATCTTAGAAGACAATTGAAGTTCAACCTCATTTTTATAGATTATAAATTTATCCATTGCCTCATCTTTAGTGTGAAGTAAAAACACATAACAAAAACGAGTACAATCATCTATAAATGTTACCACATACTTCTTATTACCCAAAGATTGTGTGGAATATAAGTCACAAAGGTCACTATGAATAAGTTCTAGAATTGAAGAAGATCTTTTAACATTATGAAAAGGTTGTCTGACAATCTTAGTCAACATACAAGTATTACACTTATTCATATTCATGTCAAAGGATGGAATAAGCTCATTCTTCGACATTAACAACATGCGTTTATAATGAACATGGCCTAAACGAGCATGCCACAAAACAGAAGTATCAACATCAGAGCATGCCATAATTTTGTTTACAACATCATGCTGAATATTTAACATAAACATACCATTACATAGATATCCAAATCCTATAAATACACCACACTTGCTTAAAATAAATTTGTCCGACTCATAAACTTGTTTATTACCATCCCTACACAGCAAACTCCCAGAAACTAAGTTTTTACGAATACAAGGCACATGTTAACAGAATACTTTTTTTCGGAACTAAAATACAATGTAATAGTTCCTTGGCCAACAATGGCTGCTTTTGACTCGTTCCCCATAAAGAGTATGGATCAATCATTCATTGGTTCGTACTTCTCAAACCAGCTACGATCTTTGCACACATGTCTTGTTGCGCCCGAGTCTATCCACCATGTACCATCATCATCCTGCACATAAAATGCCTCATAAATAAGTGGTACATAATTCACATCGAAATTAATACCACAAGTTAAATTCTGACCTTGATGTGTAGGCGGACCTTGGTCCTTAGACCCCTACCCAGAATTGTTGTTGTATGCTCCTTTCCTGCTCCTTTTCACTCGGCAATCAGCCTTGAAATGCCCACTTTTACGCAAATCCAACATGCACCCTTAGGTTTCATGGCAGTATCATTGCTAGTGTTGCCTAAGGTTCGTTTCTGGCCCCTACCTTTATTCTTAAAAGAGCCTTCAACGGCGTCCACCATTTTTTGGCCCTTGCCTTTGTTCTTAAAAGAACCCTCAGTCGCTTCCACCATATTGATGGAAGTTGAATCCATAGCCTCTTTTCCCTTGGACTTGCCGCCCTCCTGCACCCTTAGAGATTCCTCAATGCGCAAATGACTACCGAGTTGAACCAGAGTCAACTCTTCCTTCTTATGTTTAAGCATAAGTTTGCAGTCTTTCCAGGATGGGGGCAATTTATCTATAATGCTGGACACTGAAACAGACTCATCCATTTCCATCTTATGTTGAGCAAATTGACCCAAAATGCGAAGCAGTTCATTGTATTGTTCCATTACCGGTCTAGAATCTACCATCTTATAATTCATAAAGTTTCCAACTAAGAATTTCTTACTAGAGGCGTCTTCATCCATATACTTAGACTCTAAGGAATTTCATAGTTCTTTGGCAGACTCAACATTTTGGTAAATATCAAATAGAGAATCAGACATACCGTTAAGAATGTGGCCTCTACAGATGTAGTCATCATTCTCCCATTTACTCCTCTTCCGTAGATCTTCCACAGTCCCATCATCCGGCGCCTCTGGCATAGGAGTGCTTAACACATATACCACCTTCAAAGTCGTCAGCAGAAAATGCATCTTCTTTTGCCACCAACGAAAATCAACCCCTTCAAACTTCTCCGGTTTCCCGAAATTTTTAGTCATTTCTTTCACACTCGACATTGTACAATAGTAAAAATAATTCTTGCAGATTGATGGAGAATTGTTAGAAACAGCAATGTCGAAACACAAAAAACCTAGATATATTGTAGAATCGTGCACATAGCACTTTCCTTCAAGAATTATTCGACCCTATCAAATGTCCTGGGTTACATGAATATTCTTGTGGGATAAGACTACAATTGCCCTCCTATTTCTGGCAATGAAAACGGGAGACTACTATTGGGGTATTCTGTATATCCTTTTGTTACACAAAAACGAAGATGATGAAACTAATATATAGTTTTATATGTGTCCCTTGTAGATAATCAAGGACCCAGACTCGCTGACCTGGCAGCGAGACCCCCTGTAGACACCCCAATTTCGTACCCCTGATATGTAACTCTAGCATGCGATATCAAGAACTGCTTAAACTTAACGAAATATCAAGTTACAGGGTTGAAAATGCAAAAAGGAGAAAGTAGGATGAACAATGAACTGCAGGGGAGGAAAGTGTCAAAAAGTTGAGAAGATTGAACAGTTGGCGCCGCGTCCACCCACTTCTGGCGCCGCGCCCAATATGTTATATGTCCGCGCCGAGGTCTTCAACAGTGCCCGCTTCGTTAACGCATTGTACAAATTGTTGAGCGCGAGGTACAAGCCGATGAAGCACGGATCCAACTATAAATAGAGGTGCCCAGCTCCCCATTTTCGACACAATTTTTCAACCTCTTTTGGCGAAGAGTTACTCTGCGTAATTGTTACGCCGAGTGCGATCGTCCAATCCCCTCTCTTATAAAGCCTCAAAACCCTGTCCAAACTCCGCCCAAACACAAATCCAACCGATTAAAGTGATCCCTAGCCCTTTAGTTAGGTATCCACTATATTTCCTCGACCCAAAAATCCTAAAGTAAGCCGTTACTCTGCCCGAGTAAATAGGCTGAAACCACCATAAATAAGCTGTTATTCTGCCCAACCAAAAAGGCCAAAACCACAAAAACTAAGCCGTCACTCTGTCTAAATCACATCAGCAACAGCAATAAAAGTCTCCCTCTCCCGAGAAGGACAGAGCGAGCACACACCGCTCCAAAAGGTAATAGCCTTTAAGGGCGTTTTTATTTATTTATTTGTTTATTTATTATTTGTAAAGTTGTTATTTAAATCCGGCCCAATGTAGTCAATATAAGTCGTTGTGCTGCCCGGATTAGATTAGGAAATATTATGTAAAAGAGCCGCTATAATGGCCAAATATTTTTAAATACATTTGTAATTATTGTAATGAAATGGCTGCAAGTCCGTAAATAATGTAGCTACGGATGTATTTGTTTTATTTTTCTATCTTTTAATGTTTTATTTATCTGCTAAATAAATATAACAATAAGCATACCTTAGCCAAAAACTATTTTGAGACCGAAAGGGCGAGTTTGGTGCCTAGCACCTTCCCAACTCGTAACTTAGCCTCCGAACCCGCTTTTTATCTCTGGTTTTCTCTTTCTTGTTTTTCTTTATTTTTGCCTTAAAATAAAGATGGCGACTCTAAAACTTTTTGGATCCAGTGGGGTCTTGCAACACTCCTTCTTTGCACTTTTCCATTCTCCCCTAAAAAAGAGAGAAGGAGAATGGAAGGGTGATGTATTCCATATCCTGGTATCCCCTAAAAAAAGAGATAACTTGATGCGGAAAACTCAAAGCTCCTATAGTGATCTAAAACGGGCCATAAGGCTATTTTTATAATAAAATCCACTAAAGGCAACCGAGGCGCATTCCAACATGCTATCATAGACAGCACTCCTCTCGCACTTTTAATTTCATCTTCCCCTAAACAAGGGAGGATAGAACGAGAGCAGTGGATGTCCCGCATCCGCACGTACGCGCACCCCTAACGAAGGGCACGCGGGGTGCGGGCGCATCCCGGGAACCTCACACCCCCGCCAGGGTTATTCGTTGCGAGAACAATAGGTCGAAAGGAAATAGAACATTTGATTATTAACACCCGTAAGCTCATAAAACTTATGTGAATGAGCACTCTGCACCCCCAGATTCACAATGTAGTATTCCCGAGCTCACCATCTTCAAAACATAAACCCCGATTATACCAAATGACCAATGATTTTACTTAAATCATCAACATATGCTTCGATCGTTGTGTGATTAATTGTTTATGTTGTTGATAATTGATACCACTTTGTTTATGTATGTCTTTGATAGAATAAAGGATGAATAATATGACTTGTTTAATGCAATGCTAAAAAGTGTTTTTTAAAAGAATAATCAGTTATATATAGATTATATATATACAAGCATGAACTTAAAAAAAAATCATATTTGGTGGGTGGTATTAATTATGACTCTCAGTAATTCTATTTTTATGTATTCATACATGCACAATTGGAATTAATGTGACTTTTCGTAATCACATCAATTTATATTAATGTAGATTGCCTATTTAATAGCTGGACCTTTTGTTTTCTGCTTTATCTACTTCATTTTATTTATGTTCATTAATTAATGTAAAAAAATGAAAGATAGTTTTTTCAAACTATTTACACAAATTTAATTTAAATATGTCAACTTATAACTTATTTTTGTGTAAAAACGATTTGTTTTATTGATCCCCATTGATGCATATAATTGTTATAGGTAGCAGGTCTTGAAACTCAAAACATTCACATAATTATTTTTTAAATAAAAAACCATTTAATCATAACCAAAGAGATGATGCATCTTGAAACATAAACATTATTTTCGCAAATAAAACTGTAAAATGAGTAAACAAATTGAAAATCTTAATCCATTTTGGTTTTCTTCTCCTTGATCAGTTGACAAAATTCAAAACACTACTGTCTTTATTTAATGTTAGTAGTAGTATATTGCTTGGAAGCAACTTAGTTTGGAGTTGATTGTATATTGGCTTATTTCTTTTATGTTTATGTGTAAATCTTCGTATAAGCACTCATGATGTGTCGGTCTTTGGTGAATGTTTTACCCGATGTTATGAATTTAAAATGTTACAATTGTTAACAATCAAGCATTATAATACCTATCCATGTTCTTTATCTTCTAACAATTAAGTTATCACCGATATTCTAATTCAGTTTGATTAACCAATTTGTTCCATAAGTTTGTTATAGTTCTTTCTCTAGTTTTATTACTTCAAAATTATTTACTTAAATCATTTTATAAATTAATATTCTAATTTTGTTGAATTATTTTATAAGTAAATTATGTTTGTTAGTATAAAATAATGTTTTTTATAGTTATGAATATAAATTACTGCTACTTTTCTATCATAATGTTTATATTATTGTTATATAGACTATGTTAATCCTGTAAGTTTATATTTCAGTTTATATTGTTGTATTTAAGTTGATATGATTAAAATTGTTAGGGAATATAATTGTGTTTGTTTATGTTTGGTACAATGTCTTGTGATTAGCAAGTCCGTTTATATATAAATAAATTTAAATTAAGAAAATTAAATAATACATCATAAAAACCAAGAAAAGTTGATTTAACTTAAAGACCATTGATAAACTGTTACAATATACTAATAATTTAAGTAGTTGAATTCAAATTATAACATAAACATAACAAAATTGAACTCTCTTGCTTATTATTATAAATCTAACATATTTATAAAAAAAAACATAATTATTCTTTTTCTTGCTTAACAAAAAGTTTGATTCTTTTGTCACTTGTTGTGGTATGTTAAAGATATAGGCCCAAGAGGTTCAATCCATGCTAACTCATTTACGTTTTACCCTAGATATAAATAGTTGTAATTAGGGATTTGGAATTAATGAAATCAAATACAACAGAATAATAGTTTATATCCTCTCTCATCTCTCCTCGTTTTACCGTACTTTCCTCTCTCCCCTTCTTCTGTGAAATCTATATTCTCCACCCCCTCCGGCCACCACCATTAATGATGGTGGCTCGGCATCCCTCATAATACATAAATTATCATGGCATCAGAGCCACGAAGTACTTGATTCTATGTTTGATTCTTCCGCAAACCTAAAATCTTCAAATTGAAATTCAAAACCCTAACCTTCCAAATCAAAATCAAAACATTGAAATTCATCGATTCCTCAATCGATTCAATAGACTGAACTGATTTCTCAATTTCAAATTGAAAAATCAAGTACAAAATTCATTGAATCAACCGATGAACCTTCGAGCTCACAGCACCGACGAACGGATCGATGTCAATTCGAGATCGTTGGAGGAGGAAGCTTCGAGGAGGTGTTGTGTTATGATGAAATGGAGAACGTACTTCGCATTGAGTACGAGGACTTCAAAACTGACGCCACAACAATGTTCGTCATTGTTGCTGTTCATGTCGGAAACCGTCATTTCAACCTAGTGTTTTTTTCATTCTTATTCTGATCTCTTCAATAACTCTCAATTTTCTTTCTAAATTTTCTATTAGATCTATAGATATTTACATTCTGCACAATGAGAATTGTAATGCTAGATGCTTGATTGAGAATTTCTCCTCACTCACGGAGTTAGGACTAGCGGGTCACCCATTTGACTCACTTGCCAATAAAATGGACTCGCTGAGTTGACTCATCAAGTTGGTTAGTTGCTCAAATACAGAGGTCTCAAATGACTTCATAAAATTATTCTTCTATGATTGAGGTATCCGATTGTAGAAAATTATTGGAGAGATTGAACAACATTTCAGATTAAGAGAAAATAGGTTTTTCTTTGTTGACCCTCATAGGTTCTAGATTTGGTTGAGTCATCCTCTAATTCTATTGTACATTGGCTAAAAGGTCTACATATCGGTTAGTGTGACCAACTGTCTTTAGAATCAATGTTGTAATAGAATAGTTTAGTGTTAGTTTCTCCAAAGTCGCGGACCAGCAGGCTTCAACAGCAGCCTTGAAAGCACGTCTCACCAGCAGACTTCCAAGTTTGCTCAGCTCAAGAATGAAGCTCAGCCAAACACGTGGATTTAGATTATATATTATTTTATTATTTGATCTAGATATTTTTAATAACTAGTCAAATAATATTCAAATTTCATTCATCAGATTTCCCTCCAATGAAGTCAACCATGTCCTTATCTGACTCCAGACAGCTGTACAAACAATCTGTCCACACTGTTGTCTGAATCATGAAGTCTGAAAACATTACCTCTTTTGGCTAAGAAGACTTTTAAGCTGTAACGCCTGCAAGCTGCAACATTACTCTGTTTGGTATGTCTACCCCTGCAACACTACATCTCTGATGTCTGTCTTGCTGCACTTATTCTACAAAGCGCCGAAATGCATTCAATGCATTATAACATTGGATACAGCCTCTCCATCTCAATCCAACGGTCCTGAAGATCTCTCTTAGTATATATTCAAGCCTTAAAGATCTAAACAATACACATCTCTTATGTATTCAATACTCAAGCTTCATATTCAACACTCAAGCATTCAAGAGATCAAAGGACAAGAACTAACACTTCAACAAACTTCATGAAGCTGCAGATCTGCTAGTCACGACTCATTATCAGCTTCTTCTAGTTTGTTATTAACTATTCTTTACTTTAGCACTTAAAAAAACAATTATTCATTGATTGTTTCTCTCATCATTAAACACTTGGTTGAAAAACTATTTTGTACACGATCCATTAGAGATCTAACTTTCTCACCTAGTGGATAAACAAGTGCACCTTTCAAAATCCAAAACTAACCACTTTGGTAGTAGATGTAGTACTTTTCAAAGTACGAACCACTTCTACATCCTTTCGTATTGTCTCGATCGAACTGTTTCTATTTTCCTTGTCTAAACTGCTTCTGCTTTACTGTTCTATCTTCCTTTATTCCATTGCCCTAACTCTTCTTAAGAGTTAGTTATTTTCAAAAGGAGAAAACACTTGAAAAAGATTTTAAAGTACTTTTTAAAAGCACAACTAGGCTATTCAACCCCCCATTCTAGCCTAGATTAAGCCTATTTGGGAACAACATTCTTCATGTTCAAAATTTTCCAAATGAATCTAAGAAAGTTTTTTTTTGGGGATTGGCTCCTATTTAGCTTCTCAGTGAATATGGATAGAGTTTTTCGCGATGACCTATTTGGGCTATTTTCGAAGAATACCAAAGAATTTCGAAGATTTTCAAATTTGCTGAGTTGAAAACCAGCAAACTCTACTTCATATTTGTTGCATCTTCTTCATATATCAGCTGCAAAGCTTCATATCTACTCCAACTCATACTATTCACAAAGGTTCTGTATACCAGCGAAAAGATCTGTCTCGATGATAAATTTGAGTTCAACTGAACTTCGATACTTTTGTTTTAACAAAGTCAAATACATTGACTTTGTTATGTCTTTTTGGACGTTGCAGACAGAAAAGTTCGTATCCTTTGTCTTCTACATTGCCATTTATCGAGGATTGACTCTTGTTTGGGCTTCTCAACATCTACTACAAATGTTCGGCGCACAACTTGCTTGTCTTCGTGTTGAAGATTGTTTCTATTAGGCCCAAGAGGCACATTTGTTTTAAGCCCAATTGGGCCCTTTTGTCGTAAAGGCTTATTTGTTTGTATCTCTCTAACTCGAACACTTCAAAAAAGTTGTGTATACGAGTTGAGGGGAAGTGTTAAATATATAGACCCAAGAGGCTCAATCCATGTTAACCCATTTACGTTTTACCCTAGATATAAATTGTTGTAATTAGGGATTTGAAATTAATGAAATCCAATACAACAGAATAGTAGTTTCTCTCATATCTCCTCATTTTGTCGTACTCTCCTCTCTTCATAATACATAAATTATCAAGAGAACTCATCTAAGAGTGATCTCTTCAAACTTGAATCTTGGTCCTCGTTGTAAGTTTCATCTTTTTTATCCTTGTTGTCCTTAAGTGAGAGTAGTAACTTCATCTTCTGATGAATTGACCTACAAAAGAAAATGAATCAACAAAACTCTCAAATTATATAGTTTAATTATTTTAAAATTTTACTTACATCAACAACACTTGTAGAAACTCTTTCCTTCAAATTTGATATTTAAAAAAAAAGTCTGAATCTTCAGCATCATCTTGAACAATACGATACTTGTTTATTATTTCTTAATTGGTAGATAGCTTAAGGATAGAATTTCCATATTGTTTGGATGGTCCAGGACAAATACGAATTTTGAAAAACACTTGCATATCAAACAAATTTTGAATTTCCTTTGAAAGAGTCTGCAAGAAAAAATATATTAATTATTAGTTTTATATTCAAATTTTGAATTTCCATAAAGTTTTATATTCAAATTTAAAAATTGTTGCAGATTCTTTTTAATTTACATGCTCAACACTCTTCATTTTCAAAATGTTTGTTGATTTGCCAATTAGTTGAGTGTTTTCTTTATCCCAGATTAAGAACCATGCATTCCCGTTCCATCAATCACCCGGACATGCAACTTATATCTGAAAAGAAAAACAATAAGAATTTTGTATCTTAATTTAATTAAATATATTAATATAAAAGCTTCTAACTTACCTTATATTACCATTACTTGCTAAAACTCCACATCTTTTGCAATAAAAAAAATCTGCAACTGGTATCATTTTCCTTGGACATTTTTTGCAAACAACATACCACCAATCTACATTAGACTCCATTTCTACTATTTTTCCCAACACCAGCACCTTTCATCCTAATCAAATAATTATATGTTAGAATTTATGTAACTTTTATTACCATTAGAAAATAGTTTAGAAGGTCAAAGTTGCTTCTTCAATCTTATGAATTTGATCAATAGTACTAATTAGGTGCTCTGAGACCTCTAAATCATCTTCGAGTGTAGTAGATGGGGTTGAAGAAATGCTGTTGATTGGAGTTATTGATTTCCAATCAGAAACCAAACTGTTAAAAAAACATAACATAATTAATTAGTTATTTTGTATAAATTGTAATTAGATACTATTTATAAGAATATTATATTAATATGTATAGACCTATTTTGAAAAATCATTTATCTCCAATATATCTTCATTTATAATAATCCTTGAAACATGAAATGTACTTGATAGTCGAGCCTCTCCCAAGAAAATATTTACCCGAAACATTTGGAGTATTAAAATAACTGTTGGATGAGTATTTGTTTCCAAAAAAAATTGTATGTTGATCAACTAAATCACCCCACAAAGTGTTGATGTTATGCCTATTAAAATCAGGAAGTTCTCAGTTGTAAACATTACCAGGGCCATCAGCTCCAGCAAATATATCCAACCAGCTGCTCAAGCTGTTACTGTAAATGTGGTTGGCCCAAGCATAGAAAGAAGGAGAAATCTGCTTGAAGACATTGAGGAAGAAGCAGCAGCTAATATCCTTGAGGAAACTGCTAATGTAACAGCAGCTACTGTTCCTGTTGTTGCTCCAACTGGTACTCCAACCAAAACATCTTCAAGGAAGAAGCTGAAGGTTAATCATGATCTAAACATAGGTTCCTTCATCCCTTTCCCCTCATCTTCTGCACCTATAAATCCTCCACCTTCACCACCTGTTGAAATAACATCTTCAAATCAACCACCTGCTCCTTATTTCCCTTTTATTTCTAGCCCAACTTACCATCCATCCTACTCCATCTTCTGTGAAAACCCCAAACCTATCCCTCAAAACTAGGTATTTCCCATTGACCACATACCTTTCTTTGTCCAAGCTCTTCTCTCTTTTCATGAAGAGAAGAAAGAGGATAAACCTTTGGTCAACCCAGTAAAATACTTGGATGAGAACTACAAGATAAAGAATCACGTTCTCTACCCACCAATCCCCACTGACATGTCAACAGAAGAGCTTACCTACAATATTGGCAAGTATTTTGATTTGATGCCTAGGCTATGGAATGCATTCTACCTGGATAATAACAGATTTGTCCAGGATGAGCAAGTTAGGGCAGTATGGACCATTCATATTAAAATCTACAATCTTCCTGCTATGACTAGAGATGATCCATACATCATTGGCAGACCAAAGCTGATGATAGAGTCAATCAAGCATCTGGACTGCCAACTATTGATCTAGTGAAGCTTCAGCTGATTCAAGATAAATCTCTTAGGCATTTACAAAAATGTGTTCATGATGCGAAGGCTAATTATCTTGCTCTTCAACAGCAAAAAGCATCACAAACAGGAGAAGCATCTACCTCACAACAACAACCTAGTTATGAGGAGCCTATTGATGATGTGCCCTTAAATGTTGAACCTGTCAGTCCCACTGCTCCCACTTCTGTTGTTGTCTCTCCAAATGCCCATTTACCTATCCAGGCTTCTACTTCACCAACTACATCTGTTGCCAATCTTCCTATCTCTCCAACACCTGTTTCTCTAGTTCAAACTTCCCATGCTGCTCAAGAACTTGAAGAACCAGTTGCTCCCTCCTCTCGTATCAATGAAGAAATTCCAGATACTCCTTGTTAAGACCAGTCTTCTGAAGATAAAGAAATCTATGAAGAAGCTGTTAAGGATGCAGATGATATAAAAGAAGCAGAAGAAAATGATGTAGCTGATAAAGAAGTTGAAGACAATGATGTTGCTATTGGTAATGAGACTCTGTTATCTAATTCTCAATTAGCCTTCCAAATTCACCAAAGGCAGCAGGCTATCATCAAGAAAGCTCTTTAGTAACCAACAAGCAAGAAGACCATTTTTGCAGACTTTCCTGAAGCAGAAAGGGCACATGAACCTGAAACTCCAACTGTTGAACCATCTGCTGCACCATTTGCACATGCTCAACCTTCCATATATGCCGCTCCAACCTCTAAATTTCCAAATGGGACAAATATGAATGATAAGCTGGATATCCTTCACATCCATCACCTTCACATGTCTACCATAGTCAAAGGCCTCTTTCATCAAATTAAAGTCATACAAACTCAAATAGAATCCATACTTCCCAATCTTCGCAGCATTATAGCCACTGAAGTTCAGACTGCAATAGTTGCTGGTGCTCCAAGGGAAGCCAATATTCATGACTGGGATGTCATCCTTGACTTTCAGAATTAGCATATAGAAAGGGCTGAGCAAACTGAAACAGATAGTCTTAAAGCCATTAAGGAGGAAAAGAAGCATAAAGCAAGAGCAGAAGTATACAAGAAAGAGTGTCAGATATTGAGAAGACTTGGTCTCAAAGGATTTTATGAAGCGACATCTTCTACTGCTGCTACCAACAAAGAAGGAGCTCCTGCTGATGATACAGTCCAAAAAGACAGCACCACTTTTAGATCCTCAAGTCTTTGAGAAACAAAAACTATTTCAAACTACTTTCATTATTGCATCTGTAAAAATAAATAGTTTTTAATTTTCTATGATTGGTTTTAATTATAAACTGTTTCAACTAACATCTCTTGCAGGGACCAATCTCTAAGTTCACGTTTGAACTTAAAACTTTACTTGCTTATATTTTTTATTTCTCTCTGCTTAAATTAATGGTTTTAAGTAAATAGGAGGAGATTGTAGAAACTTGCATGTTTAAAAAGATTTACTTTAACCCATTAAGTTAAAACAGCTAGTTAACATTTGATTAATTCCTTAAAGTTGTTTTACTTAGACTTATATCAAGTCTATCCTATCTGTTGAATCCATTAGCAGATAGATGCTCACTGTTGTTTACACAGGAGATACCACCTAGACTTTGTAAAACAACCTTCCTTAAATATTTTATCTGTCTTAACTTAGTCATCAGCAGCTAATAGCTACTAATAAAAACAGTGACATCATCTGCTTTAAATCTCTATCTGCTGAAACACTGTACAATATATGTTGGAATATTCCTTTAAAAAGATTTATTACTTTAAAGTCTTCAAGCTTCTGTTAAGAAAGATTCCAAAAACAGTATCTATGAAAAAGATGTGGCCTTCACTCTCAAAATATTTTCATCATCATTGGCCAACACATTTCAAACATAGAACTATTCATAAAAGACTTTTTATGTCTATATTAAATTTTCTACAATATTTCTTGTCTTCTAGCTAACCACCCTATTTATTATCTTATGCTAGGAGATATCATCTAAAATCTTCTACAAGATCTCTGCGCATTTGTAATGACCTGACCCGGACCCCAATACGGAATCCCAAGGTCGTGCCGCCAAGGGAAGCTAAACAATCGACAAGTGTCTGCTAAACATGTTGGCACAAGTCAAACCTTCAAGCTACACAAGCTCCAACAAGAAGTAAAGCCGTAACAGTGATACATGGAAATAAATTTTAAAACTGCGGAAGCGATAAAAGAAGAGTGCCCGAGCTATCGAGCTCAAAGCTAAACACAACCAACGTAGTGGTAAATCTCTCGGCCCAAAAATTCGAATCACGTGACACAACAATGCGCACGGGCAATAACCTATCGGCAACACAAAGCCGACGAAACGATAAGAATCCAACCTGATAAGCAAAAATCTCAACGGCTATACATACCAGAGACAACAACAACAACAACCACTAAACCAAAAGCCCCGTGGCTACTACGTACCTGGGAGACAACTGAACAAATACTATAACTAGAGTACACAGGCTCAACGATACATGTCGGCTACAAAATACAATTAACATGAATACCCAAGTGTTCTACCCGATCGTAAAGTCTATATAACTTTACATAAAGTCGACCTCGCAAGAATAACAACGTACATAATATAAATAACGATGCTATAATAAATGGGACCCCACGAGCTATTACTCGAAAGAGTCGGCTGCTACTAGCACGAACACACGATCTCAACTTGATCTATCAACCAGCTGCGCACTGTTTCAGTTACGATCTACTCGGCCTTTACGCACCTAATGATCAACTACACACTAAAACAAAGTACATAGTGAGTCATAATGACCTAGTACGCTACAACAAATAACATGATAATATGCACAGTTATTAAATAATCATGACATCATGTTACTATAATAAAACCGTGAACATGTATCATAATATTCTTGATACTTCATAAAATACCTTTTTTTCCTTTCCTCTTCTTAAAAACTTTGTGCAATACAATGATATTCATGTAAATGCATAAAACAACAATATAACCTTTTTCTTTCCTTTTTTCAAATCATTTATGCACAATATGATAATCATAAACATGCATATGAATCACAATATAAATCAAAGTTTACTTCTCTGATTTTTAACAAACCCATAGAATCAGGATGTGCTCCTTTGATCCGCTTCTGTCGTGCTACTCCTGCAACTTACGTTCATAACAATATGTGCTCCCGATACCGATTCTCTGGTATCTTCGGTCTTGAGACATCTCTCAAGTACCATGGCTTCCAAGGTCTTGCTTTATTGCTACAAACAATGGACAGCTATTTCCCCACCGCGTCCGTAGTAGAGGCGTGTGGGACCCTTAGCCTCCGATACGACGACCCATTGCAATCACGAATCCCATAACTCGTGAAGACGATGTTTCGTCCCATCATTGACTAACCACACTACAAAACCGGATAAGGCTCATATCTCTGGTTACCTTATCAAAACAAAAACTCAACAAGGTTCCACTATCTGATCACCCTGTCCAAACCAAGCAGATTAGTATTCATACTTAAACATATTACCTTACACATACTGGAAGGTAATTAATATTACATTCATGCATTTATTTGCAAGTATAACACACATAACAATACTACTTATTTAGTTTATCAACCATATACATATTGGGTTCTCAAAGATTCTCAAACACAAACTTCATAAATTTGGATTGAGTTCCCAATCAATCCAAGCCAAGTAGGTTTCACACTCTACTACTATATCCCAATCATGCATATCTATGTCATGAATAAATACTCACATATACCGAGGTGACTAATTAGTTCTTACCTCAATCCATATACCAAGACTAGTTATTTAGTCTAAAAATAATCCTTATTCATTGAGGTCTACAATGATCCCCAAACATAAACATACCAAGGTTATAATTATCTAACCTCAAACCACATACCAAGACTATGTATTTAGTCTTAAACAATTACACATTGAGGTCTTCAAATATCCTCAATGCGAACCTGTCAAGACTACTAAGTTAGCCCCACGACAACTTCCAAAACAAGACTATACACCTAGTTTCCTAATTCATTTCATGTTGGACTTCGATTAGTCCTTTCTTTCATAGCGTATACATCTATACACTCAAACCCAAGCTCAAAGGGTAACATGACTATCATTAGTCAACTCTCATAAGTGCCCACTAAGTACACTTAATAACATCTCGACTGGAATGGTTGTCCATCCGTTGATTCACTTTCATAACATTTCATAAAGACTCCAAAGTAGTCTACTAATAATTTGTGCCTTAACGTGCACGCCCACAATATAATTCTCTTGAGTTGCTTATTCTAAGTCAACATAATCCCAAACTCTCATAGTTCAACTAAATGGCTTACTAGATTAGTTAAGCTTCCCAAAACATATACATTATCAAATACTTATCGAGTCTAGGTGTCATTTGAACACACACACAACATGACCTCATGGTTCAACACAACCAAGACCAACCCTTCTCAAATTCCGTATGATTCAAACACTTCTTACTCATGTGTTAAACAAATCCTTAATCGACTCTTTTGAGTCTAAACTCAATAATTCATACTCAGGTCGTTCCCGACCTAAGTCCCATAATACCTTCATAATAAAAATGAGACAGCGTCCAAAGTCCGACTGTCAAAACCCAACTGACTTAAGACTATTTGTTTAATGGCATTAACTTATAGTTCAAGACTAATATTTAGTCTTAAATCACCGAGTGTCCAAAGGGGTAAACTTCTGAAAATTCCAACGGAACGGTTATTTAAACATATTCCCAAATCTCTCATAATCATCCTAAGACCGCAACTCGACCCTCATACTCAACCATGGACTATCGTGTTTTAATAAAGACTCTAACAAGTCACATTCTAATTACATATCATGGGACGATCATTAAACTACGCTCCCAAGCCTTCCACAAACACCCAAAGTCATCATTTAACCCTCACTAAAATCGGTGCACTATCACGCACGAAGACTCAAACGAGTCATCATATCGATCAATTACCCAAACATTATAAAACCCGATGACTTATGATAAATTCATGCTAACTGTAGACACCCCAATTTCGTACCCCTGATATGTAACTCTGGCATGTGATATCAAGAACTGTTTAAACTTAACAAAATGTCAAGTTATAGGGTTGAAAATGCAAAAGGAAAAAGTAGGATGCATGAATAGTGAACTGCTGGGGGGGAAAGTGTCGAAAATTGAAACTGGAATAGTAGCTTGGCGCCGCGCCACGTGGCCTTGGCGCCGCGCCCAACTAGCTGTTTGGCCGCACCAAGGTCCTGAATAGTGCCCACTTCGTTAACGCATTGTACAAAATGGCAAGCGCGCGGTACAAGCCGATAAAGCACAGATCCAACTATAAATAGAGGTCCCCGACTACGCTTTGAGACGAAGAATTTTCGACGAAGGCTTGAAGCCCAGGAAAACTCTGCGTAAATTTTACGCAGCGTCCGATCCCCCTCTCATAAAGCCTCAAAACCCTGTCAAACCTCTTCCAAACACAAATCCAACCGGTTAAAGTGATCCCTAGCCCTTTAGTTAGGTATCCACCTTGTTTCCCCGGCCCAAAAATCATAAAGTAAGTCGTTACTCTGCCCGAGTAATTAGGCTGAAATCACCCGAAATAAGCCGTTATTCCGCCCAACCAAATAGGCCAAAACCACCAAAACTAAGCCGTCATTCTACCCGAGTAAGTAAGCCAAAACTACCATATATAAGCCGTCACTCTGCCCAAATCACATTGGCAACAGTAATAAAAGTCTCCCTCTCCCGAGAAGGACAGAGCGAGCACACCCCGCTCTAAAAGGTAATAACCTTTAAGAGCGTTTTATTTATTTATTTATTTATTTATTTATTTATTTATAAAAGTTGTTATTTAAAATCCGGCCCAATGTAGACAATATAAGCCGTTGTGTTGTCCGAATTAGATTAGGAAATATTATGTAAAAGAGCCGTTATAATGGCCAAATATTTTTAAATACATTTGTAATTATTGTAAGGAAATGACTGCAAGTCCGTAAATAATGTAGCCACGGATGTATTTGTTTCATTTTCTTGTCTTTTAATGCTTTATTTATTTGCTAAATAAATATAACAATAAGCATACTTTAGCCAAAAACTATTTTGAGACCGAAAGGGCGAGTTGGGTGCCTAGCACCTTCCCAACTCGTATCTTAGCCTCCGAACTCGTTTTCTCTTTCTGGTTTTCTTTTATTTTTTCTGGTTTTGCTTTATTTTTTCCTTAAAATAAAGATGGCGACTCTAAACTTTTTGGATCCAGTGGGGCCTCGCAACACTCCTTCTTTGCACTTTTCCGTTTTCTCCTAAAAAAGGGAAAATAGGAATGGAAGGGTGATGTATTCTCATATCCTGATATCCCCTAAAAAAGGGATAACTTGATACGGGAAACCCAAAGCTCCCATAGTGATCCAAAACGGGTCATAAGGCTATTTTTAATAAAATCCATAGTGGGGGCGCCGCAACATCCTTTTTTGCACTTTTCTGTTTTCCCCTAAAAAAGTAAAATGGGAATGAAAGGGCGATACATTCCCACATCCTGGTATCCCCTAAAAAAGGGATAACTTGATGCGGGAAACCCAAAGTTCTCATATTGGATTAAAAATCCACTAAAGACAACCGAGGCGCATTCCAACGCGCTATGATAAACATCACTCCTCTCGCACTTTTGATTTTGTCTTCCCCTAAAAAAGGGAGGGTGGAACGAGAGCAGTAGTGTCCCGCATCCGCACGTACACGCACCCCTATCCAAGGGCGCGCGGGGCGCGGGCGCACGTCCCGGGAGCCCACAGTGGCGACTCTGCTGGGGATATTATTTTATTTTAAATAAAATGGAGGGCTAGACTCATAAAACAAAACTTTTTTGTTTTTCTTTGTTTCTGGCTAAAGTATACTTGTTATATTAATTTATGCATTTGAATATTGCGTTTCTATATATCTGTGCCTATATTTGTGGATATGATCCTCCATCTTGCAGAAGTTTCGTTCTGATAACTGTTACAGGTGTATTTAAAAATATTCTTTAAAAAAAAGAAAAGCAAAAAAAAATTCGAAAATAAAGATCCGAAAATAAAAAAAAATCAAAAAATCAAAAAAAAAATATCTATGTTACAAATAAAATTCCGGGCATCACAATAAAAGGACCGGGGCTTTATTTTAATATTGCATTATTTTCGGCTCTATTTTATTATTTCTTTCGATTTATTATTATTTTATTATTATTCCGTTCAATTTGTATATATTTGCATCAATTCTGTCATTTTATTTTGGGGACATATGACCAAAATTTGTAATTAATAGGGATAGATAGTTTCCCCACTTTTCTTTCTATTTCTTAATGTGGTGTGTTTGCTTGCTTACGCTCAAACTAAAAAGCCGAGAAAATCCACACGTAACAGCAAGACAGACCATATCTGTTTTATTTTTTCTGTTTATATATCTGTAAATGAATAAAGATTTTACTGCTTTTTAGATACCACACACACGCACACGCATATATGTATATTCCGAACTGTTACCCTACACCATGGTCAGCCTACCCCCTGCATGAGCCAACGCTAGAATGCATATAGATTCTCAAGACACTTCATAGACCGACCGGTTTTTGCATTTTTGAATTATGAGTCAGCCCCTGTCAAATATATATATATATATATATAAAGAAAGTCAAATATATATATATATATAAAATGTATATATAAAAAGAAAGTCAAATATATATATATATGGAAAAAAAGAAAGTCAAATATATATATATAAAAAATGCGCAACTTAGAGAAATATTAAAAAAATGAAAATGAAAATAAATTGCACAACAAAAAAAAAAAAATAAACAGGGGCTGATTTATTATTCTCTGATGCTCGACCTAGACCATTTCGAATGGTGGATCCTGGAAAGAGTATAGGCCCTTCACCTGGGATCAGTCCGATCTTGGGGAGTCGAAAGGCAGGTGGAATACGTTGGTCCTATACTCTGGAGAAAGAATCCACTGTTCCAGGAAAAAGTCCTGAGACTGTCAAAATAAAGCAGGTGCTTATCCGGTCAACTGTAGGGAACAAATAAATAATAATAAAATATATTAATAAAGGCACGTTGTACTCCAAACCCAGAAAGCCTTCAGCCAGCCTTCTGATACCTCCAAACTCATTTTCTTCAGAAACCTGACCCAAATTTGGAAAGGCAGAGATAGTACTGGCCGGTTGATACGGGATATAAGAACAGAAATCAGAACAGAAGGTGTCAGTATCAAATCAGACAAGGGCAGAATCAGTACAGAGAGTACAGATCTGAGCAGTATGGCAACAGATGAGCAGTCCGATCTGGGTACAGATTCAGGGGCTCCAGGGTACGCTCCGACTTTGGCAATGCAACAATGGCTAGACCAAAATCTGGATGCACGACATGATCGCTTGCTAAGCCAAATAGCAAGTCTTATACAAGGTCCAAAATCCAATGGTGAGGTGAACTCTTCCCCTGTAGTCCCCAGGAATCATCAACATCTCATGTGCCTCCAAACCCAACTCCCCAGCCAAACACTAACCCACCAAATATGGCCACTACCCCAAATCCCAATCCTCCACCAAGTCCCTACTACCCAAATATAAGCCCTTACCTGTCCTATCCTTCATATCCTTCCCCAAGCACCAAAATTCCCCAAAGCCCAAATGACCTCCCTTTTCCCATAACCAACCCACTCCAGAACAGCCCACATATGGACCCACAAAGTTATAACCCGCCAGGCCAAGTTACCACTTATTTACCATATAATGATCCTGGTCGCCCAGCCGAAACCATCCAAAATCCACCAACCCAAAACCCACCAGCCCAAAATCCTTATCCTGGCCAAGTTCCACCAGCCCAAAATCCTTATCCTACCCAAGTTCCACCAGCCCAGAATCCTTATCCAGTCCAGAATCCCTATCCAGCCCAAAATCTGTATCCTGCCCAAAATCCACCAGCCCAAAATCCATATCTAGCCCAAAATCCTTACCAGATAAAAATTAACCCACCTTCCCTAATCCAAATATATACCAAAAACCAACTCCCCCAGCCACCAAAATGGAGGCCGACATGGAAAATATAAAGGCCACGGTACTCAAACTTCTCAACAAAGGGGAATTTTCCACGCGGGCACTGACATTACAACCTGCGGCAGTATTGCCTTTAAAATTCAAAATGCCCGACATAGAAAAATTTGATGGGACTGGATGCCCTATATCCCACTTAAAATCTTATTCTACTGGCATGCAGTCAAGGGGAGCTAGCTTTGAGGCTATGGCTTCCAATTTTCACCTCACTCTAATAGGGGCTGCCAAACAATGGCTAATGTTGTCTGATAGCAGCACCATGAATACGTGGGACCGATAGAAGCGTGCTCTCGAAAGGTACAAAGACAACACCGATCCGAAAATAGAAGGGACCTTGAGTCGTGCATCCAACGGGAAAAAGAAACATGTCTTTGAGTTCGCGGTGGAAAAGAATGTTGGCTCGGATCTTTGACGCAGACCTGATCCGGCCGAGTCATGCAGAATGTTCATCAAAAACCTCCAGCCCATTTACCTGGAACACAAGCGGTATCTCCCCTACACCAATTTTAAAGAAATAGTGGAGATAGGAGCCCGTATTGATGAAGATATACGGACGGGACAATTACAAGTCAATACGCCTCCTAGCTCTTTCCGTTACTCTAAAGGAAAGACAACCGCAGCCACACCAACACCAGTCGTTAATATGGTAGGGAATGGATCAGCCACTTTTCCTACCCATTCCTACCCAAAGTTATGGCACTGTTCCATGGTCCTATGGAGCGGACAGGTCTGTCAACACAGTCGGAGGGAATAATGGCCCGAACAAAAATTTTAGAAATCAGAACCGGCATTATGATGAACTGCAAGCCTCCCAGTCTGTGATCCTGCAGGGGCTAATGGCACAAGGAGTGTTAAAGCCTATGGAAAATTATAAGCCACCAAACCCCCTGCCCAGGACCTGGAATCATGCCCAGTACTGTGAATATCATCGCTGCAGTGGTCACCTCACCGATAAATGTTATATACTCAGAGATGTTATCCAGGATCTTATAGATGATAAGGTTATTGAAAAGCCTCCTCCCAGACCAAATATAGTCAATAACCATCTACCTCAAATCAATATGATTGGGATTGATGAAAATTTTTGTGTACCCGAGTTTGAAACAAATAAACACCCATTACCATATATCCTTGTTCCTTTCTTTCCATCCCCATCCATAAAAGAGCCTAGCTTCAATATGCTCTCTTGGGACACTATCCTGGGTAGCCAAAGTACTTGTAATATTAAAAAAGCCACTTCGGTCGGTGGAGATGTTAGCCACCTTACCCGATCTGGCCGAGCCTACCAACCAAACGTGAAAAAAGGCGATCACTCTGATAAAGACCACGCGACAGCTTCCTGGGTATGATAAGCAGAGACACTAATCATGGAAAGCTCCTTGCTGAGTTTGAGTCTATTTCTAATAAGCCTCTGCAGAACTAGTATACTACGACCGGCCCGCTTTTGACGCCCGCAGATCTGGTAGACCACTTCGGATATATTATCCCTATTTCTTTCCCTAGCTTTACGGATTGGTCATCTACCAATACACTCCCTAAAGTTGAGGATCTCAAACCCCAGGTCCTCAATAATGTAATAAACCCTGTACGGTTTGCTTTTAATGATAATCTAATTGTCTTTGCTTATTTCTTCGTTGCATCTACATTAAAAGACGCATTAAATAATAATTATAACGATGAGTCATTTAATGAAAAGGACCCAAAAGATAAAAGTTATTTGCTTGATCTTGTAAAGTCAGTAGAGCACCAGGAACAACATCATTCATCAACAGCAACTGAAGGCTGATCCACTATCAATCTAGGGCTGGACAATGAAACCAAAGGAATCAAAATCGGCAACTACCTGCAAGGCTCTGAAAGAATAACACTCATTGATCTCCTCAAAGAGTTCGTGGACATATTTGCCTGGTCCTATAAAGATGTGTCGGGGCTAGATCCAATCATAGTCAAACACCAGACCCACATATATCCGGATGCTCGGCCAATCAGACAAAAGCTCCGTCGCATCAAGCCAGAATGGTCACCACAAGTTAAAGAAGAAATCATGAAGTAGTTGCGTGTCCATTTCATTCGGGCAATAAAATACCCGATCTGGTTGTCCAATATAGTGACCATTCCTAATCCTAATGGGAAGGCCCAGATCTGCGTAGACTTCTGCGACCTCAGCAAGGTGTCACCCAAAGATAACTTCCCTTTATCCATTATTGATATTGTGGTAGACGCCGTTGCTACTCACAAAATCAGATCCTTCGTCGACAGCATGCTGGGCTATAGTCAAATCAAAGGCAGCAGGAGACCAAGAAAAGACCTCATTCACCACCCCTTGGGGGACCCACTGCTATCATGTCATGCCATCTCGGCTAAAAAAAATGCTGGGGCTACTTATCAAAAGGCTGCTACCACTCTCTTCCACGATGTGCCGTATATTGTCAAAGAGATCCGGTCAGGAGGAGTCATACTTCTCACAAACTAGGAAAAAGAAGACCTTGTTCAGCCTCCAATCTCAACGAGCTTAAAAGGTATTATGCTTGAGCCACCATATCTGGCAAGTGCTTCCCTCTCCAGCTCACTAGGCTGAAAACCCGAAAGGGCGGCCTAGGCAAAAATTAGAGCAAAATAAAAAAAATGAAAAAAAGGGAGAAATAAGGGCTCGCTAGGCTGAAAACCCGAAAGGGCGGCCTAGGCAAAAATTAGAGCATAAAAAATATATATGAAAAAAAAACAAATAAAAAGGAGAAATAAGGGCTCGCTAGGTTGAAAACCCAAAAGGGCGGCCTAGACAAAAGTTAGAGCCAAATAAAAAATATATATCAGGAGCAAAAGGGAAGGGAAAGCACTCTTTGAAACCTCGGCATCCTACCTCCGGTCTTCAGCATGCAAGGGGGCTCGACTGACAGAAGAAAAAGAAAAACCACGACAGGAAGCTCGCAATACAAAACACTAAAATATAACATTTTCAGGTCCTAAGGTGCAATTTAGGAATAATTGCTAAAGAAATTTAGGTTATACATTAATTGCCTGTACATATCTATTTATTGCCTCTACCCCCTTTGTTTCCCCCAAAACTATCTTTCATTTGCAGCCTAAGCCCCAAGGTGGTCCATCGATGTCTGCGACGTCCGCCCAGCCGGGCCCATATACTTCTTCTGCAAGGCACAGAAAAGGCTCAATCTCATCAGAATGAGAAGCACCAGAAGTGTCCTGGTCCTATTCATTATCCGCACTGCCATTGTCCTGAAACAGCCAGATGACTTGGATTCTGACCATTCATTGCTGCCCTGTCTGATTGAGAAGAAAAAAACAGGGGTTATGAGAATAGCCTTATGACAAGTGTAGCCCTGCAACAATTATATGGCCGAGAACAGGAGGGGGTGACTGCCTTTTCCTCTCCCCACATATCAAAAAAAAAAAGCATGTTCGAGCCCGAAGGTATATTCCTTTAAAATCCGTTTTGGGGATACAATGTGCCATTACCTATTAGATATCGGTATAGCTTTGCTTTGTGCGTGCGTCTTGAGTCTGCATGTTTTTTTAGTTATTTTGCATCATATAAAATTATATTGCATTGTAAATGTTTGTACAGGTTTTCAAAAAAACAAAACAAACAAACAAAACAAACAAACAAAATCTATATGTATTGTTTTGCATCTAAATAAACGTTTTTGCATTCTAGGCATCGTAAAAGTGTGTTTTGTATTTTAAAGATATGTACTACATTTCGCATGCATGATAGAATAAAGAATGCTCATGCATCATGTTAATAAGCATCCTGTAATTTTTAGGCATCACATTTGCATCAAATAAAGTAGTACATGCATCCAGCATTTGCGTTTATTATCCAATAAGCTGCATTAGAGGTGCTCTAAAAAGAAAATAAAATGCCACCAATCGGGAAAATAAATATTCTCATGGCATTTACTATGTCCATGCAGCATAAGCATGCATGAAAAATAAATTTTATGGCATAAAATATACTTGTTTTGTCCCATATTCATCCAAGAATATGCCCAAAAATGTGTTCAGAAAAAAATTGAATTGTATTCCGAAAAGTCCGTTTCGTGAACACATAACATGCAAAATATGCTTTAGCCTAGAACACGCATCATATAGCCACATTTGCATTTATAATATAAATCATGCATGGTATGGTCAAATAGTGACCACTAGTTTAATCATGCATCGTAAGAATAAATTGCATAAATTTCATGCATCATTTAGGCATAGATAGGACATGCATAAGCATTATTAATAAAGTCAGGAATGCTTCAAAAGTGCCAAACAGTGCCAAAATCTAGCAGATCTGAAGTATATCCAGGCAGATCCAAAAAAAAAAGGAATATTGAAAAACAAAAAAAGAGGAATATGAAAGAGAGAGAGAGAGAGAGAGAAATAAACAGATAATAAGCATGCAAATAAAGAGAAATGGTGAGCATGCAGAATAAAGAAGAAAAAAATAAAAGAAAAAAAATCGGGAGAGGGGAAAATGCATGTACAATAAAAGAAAAGAAAAATTTATAAGGTGCATGCAACAAAAAGAAATGCGGCAGCAGAAGAAGAAACTTTCGGCTGAAGCTAGAAAATGGAGCGAAAAAAAAAAGGCAGCAGTGAAAAAAAAAAAAGAAATATGATTTTAGCTGGTACCAAAAGATGTGGCAGTAAGGAAATTTCTAACCAAGGTTAGAAAGAGCAGTAAAGTAAAATGCAGCAGCATCAAGAAAAATTTTCCAGCTAAAGCCGAAAATATAGCGGAACAGGGGAAAAGATTTTCCATCGAAGGTTGGAATGGTGACAAAAGAAAAATCCCTAACAAAGTGCAGCAAAGAACATCATAAAGCAGCAGGAGACAACAAAGCAATAGCGGCAGCAATTTGCTGCATGGGCACGGCAAGGGTAAGAAAAGGAAGGTATTTTCCTTTTTTGCAGTGCATTTGTATGATGTTTGGAAACTTTCCTTTAAGGGGCACGCAGCCCCGGATTCAGAAGGAAATATCTTGTTCTCCGGTGAAGGTTGAGTTCCTGAGGAGGCAATACATTCCATGCATTTTTAAGCTGTGTTGGAAAACTTTCTTTTAAGGGGCATGCAACCCCAGATTCATAAGGAAAGGTCTTATCCTCCGACGAAGGCTGAGTTCCTGAGGAGACAATTCATGCCGCACACCCGCATGGCGAACTATAATTGGTCTGATTCCTTGGCTAAGGATACGTAGACATTCTATTTCGGTAGACGCGACCATCGCATCACGTCATATTTACCCTTACATCACTCATTTGATAAAACTTTGCCGCACTTGTTCATTTAGTATTGCCGCACTTGCACCGCAGCATTTGATCCCCGGCTGAGTGAACTACGTTTCAGTCTGATTCCTTGTTTAAGGATACGTAGGCAGCCTATTTCGGTAGGTACGATCGTTGCACGAATGATAGTTTAGGTTTTGGCCTGAACTACGTTTTGGTCTGAGTTCCTTTATTAAGGGATACGTAGGCAGCCTACACTAGTAGGTCCGACCATCAGAGCACTTCATTTCATATCTGCTTAAAAAATACGATAACCTGTTATGACCGACTAAATATGTCTAGGATATATGAGGTTTGGTTTGCATTATAAATTGTTGCATTATAACTGCTACCTGTTGCATCTTTTCCCCGTTTTATAATTGAACGAAATTGGAGAGTCTATTGTTTATCAACGATGTTCGTCTACTCAGTAAGCCTTGGGTTACCCGTAGACTCCATCGTTGAGGGGCTCTGTAGACACCCCAATTTCGTACCCCTGATATGTAACTCTGGCATGTGATATCAAGAACTGTTTAAACTTAACAAAATGTCAAGTTACAGGGTTGAAAATGCAAAAGGAAAAGTAGGATACATGAATAGTGAACTGCAGGGGGGAAAGTGTCGAAAATTGAAGCTGGAATAGTAGCTTGGCGCCGCGCCACGTGGCATTGGCGCCGCGCCCAACTAGCTGTTTGGCCGCGCCAAGGTCCTGAATAGTGCCCACTTCGTTAACGCATTGTACAAAATGGCAAACGCACGGTACAAGCCGATGAAGCACAGATCCAACTATAAATAGAGGTCCCCGGCTACGCTTTGAGACGAAGAATTTTCGACGAAGGCTTGAAGCCCAGGAAAACTCTGCGTAAATTTTACGCAGCGTCCGATCCCCCTCTCATAAAGCCTCAAAACCCTGCCAAACCTCCTCCAAACACAAATCCAACCGGTTAAAGTGATCCCTAGCCCTTTAGTTAGGTATCCACCTTGTTTCCCCGGCCCAAAAACCATAAAGTAAGTTGTTACTCTGCCCGAGTAAATAGGCTGAAATCACCCGAAATAAGCCGTTATTTCGCCCAACCAAATAGGCCAAAACCACCAAAACTAAGCCGTCATTCTACCCGAGTAAGTAAGCCAAAACTACCATATATAAGCCGTCACTCTGCCCAAATCACATTGGCAACAGCAATAAAAGTCTCCCTCTCTCGAGAAGGACAGAGCGAGCACACCCCGCTCTAAAAGGTAATAACCTTTAAGAGCGTTTTATTTATTTACTTATTTATTTATTTATTTATTTATAAAAGTTGTTATTTAAAATCCGGCCCAATGTAGACAATATAAGCCGTTGTGCTTTTCGGATTAGATTAGGAAATATTATGTAAAAGAGCCGTTATAATGGCCAAATATTTTTAAATACATTTGTAATTATTGTAAGGAAATGGCTGCAAGTCCGTAAATAATGTAGCCACTGATATATTTGTTCTATTTTCCTGTCTTTTAATGCTTTATTTATTTGCTAAATAAATATAACAATAAGCATACTTTAGCCAAAAACTATTTTGAGACCGAAAGGGCGAGTTGGGTGCCTAGCACCTTCCCAACTCGTAACTTAGCCTCCGAACCCGTTTTCTATCTCTGGTTTTCTTTTCTTTTTTCTGGTTTTGCTTTATTTTTGCTTTAAAATAAAGATGACGACTCTAAACTTTTTGGATCCAGTGGGGCCTCACAACACTCCTTCTTTGCACTTTTCTGTTTTTCCCCTAAAAAAAGGAAAATGGGAATAGAAGGGTGATGTATTCCCATATCCCGATATCCCCTAAAAAGGGATAACTTGATATGGGAAACCCAAAGCTCCCATAGTGATCCAAAACGGACCATAAGGCTATTTTTAATAAAATCCATAGTGGGGGCGCCGCAACATCCTTTTTTGCACTTTTCTGTTTTCTCCTAAAAAATGAAAAATGAGAATGAAAAGGTGATGCATTCCCACATCCTGGTATCCCCTAAAAAATGGATAACTTGATGCGGGAAACCCAAAGTTCCCATATTGGATTAAAAATCCACTAAAGGCAACTGAGGCGCATTCCAACGCGCTATCATAGACAGCACTCCTCTCGCACTTTTGATTTTGTCTTCCCCTAAAAAAGGGAGGGTGGAACGAGAGCAGTGGTGTCCCGCATCCGCACGTACGCGCACCCCTATCCAAGGGTGCGCGGGGCCCGGGCGCACGTCCCGGGAGCCAACACTAACGTCATCCAAGGACTTCGATTGGAGTCCTAAACCATCAAACATCACAAAGCACCAATTTGGTCTCACCCGACTAATTCTCGAGATCTCGTACTTGAGACCCGACAAACATGAAAAGTCGTAGGAATTTATCCTAGGGCTCAAAATAACATCTTAAATACTTAATGGACTCTGTTGATTCAAAATACAAATTCCAAAATTCTAGGGCAAATTATAATTTCGGGATTTCCAAGTTCAGCCGGGTTTCTAAACCCACCAACAAATAATTTGCCTCCAAATCACTTCAACAAACTCCACAAACCCATTTCAAATCCAACCCCACATGTTCACTAATCAAAACCCCTCATAAACATGTCATCTAGACATGTAATAACTCCACAAATCAAGGGAAACATATCTCTAACAACCTAGCATCAAAATAAGCTAGAGGGAGAAAGTAGGGGGGTTTAGTAGCGTACCTCCATCGAGTCTCAAACAACAAGGACAACGAAAACAAACCGGAGGGAAAGACTCTATTCATCAAGGGCTTCGCAATGGTGGTGACGACTCGACGATTTGATGCTCGTAGCTCCGGAAATCAATAAAACACACATTCACTCACCAAGAACACACATCTCTCTCTCTCTCTCTCTCTCTCTCTCTCTCTCTCTCTTCTCATGGTTTGTGGAAGTAAAATGAGGAGAGGGGGAGGGTTTCAGATCTTATAAGGGTTTAGAGGGACCAAAATGCCCTAAAATGGGTGATCATGAGTGAAGAGAATGGTTTATTTGGGGGTAGAATAGGTAATGCATAACAAAAATCACAAACAATTCAGAGCAGAAATCGGGACAAGGCGGTCGCCTAGTCCCTACCACTAGGCGAGCACCTAGTGTCTTTTCCAGCCACACTACTTACTGGAATCTAGGCGGTCACCTGGTCCTTTTACTAGGTGAGCGCCTAGTTTAGGAGGGAGAAAATGGCTTGAAATCAAGTTCAAATGGTCCCTAACTCGACCCCAAACAACCTAAGGTGAATCCTCCCTCAAAACATAATTGAAACGTGCCCGAATGACACCCGAAACAACCCAGAATGAAGTCGGAACAAAGCACAATATCTAACAAATCGAAGTAACTAATGAAACAACGATTCGACGGGCAAGAATATGAAATCCCAAGTAAGTCAAAGAGCTTAAGAATAGGATTTAACTCTTCTATAAAGTTGTACAACGATTAATAGTATCTAAATTCAAAGGAATGAGAGGTTAACGCACTCGAACTCAAATAAACAAATAGAGATAAAAGCGATGCAACGCTCACCACCAACACATGTCCAACTCAAGGATACTTTTCTCATGAAGTACATCGTGTCTATATAAGTGGACGACGATAAAACAAAGACCTAGGGTTTCATTCAAGGTCACGAACAAGCCCATACAAGTTAACCCTCAATCTAGTCAGGTTTCCAACAACACCAAGTTACAACTTGCAAACCTAGCAAGTTAACGGATTCAAATTGATCAACATAAGGGTATTGGTTACATCTTAACCTATCCAAACACTCAAAGTCTCGCACGAAAAGTCTAACATGCGGGTAAGAGGCACACAGAGTTCCCAGGTGTTACAGCATTCAATGAAAGATTTTTTTCTCATCATTTTGTCTTCAAGAAATTCAAGATTCAAACATGTTCTCTCAAACGGCTCCAAACTTGAAGATCTCTATAAAATGTTTTTAAGAAAGGAATGAAAAGGTGTATCAGTAGAGGACAGAAGACAGAGCGGTTAAAGCTATCATTACTCATATGATATTTCTTCTCTGATTTGTTTGAACCCAGGACTAGACACTCAACATATTCCTTCAAGTTATTCTTTTCTTGATGTGTTCCGGTCCTCAAACACTTACTAGATATTCTTTTACTTCTTATCCTTTTCTGGTTCTTGTTTAGACAATCATTGTATTCCAAACCTTACTTCTTCCTAATCTTTAAGAAATACTTGATTGTTGCACGAGTTTGATTGTTTTCACAATAACACTCCTTAAACACTGGTTTTTGTTGTACACAGATCCATTAGTGAGCACTTAGAATTTCAATATATTTAGTGCACTTAAAATTCCATGTTTGACCAACTTGATAGTGGGCGTAGCAGTTTATACTGTGAACTACTCCAAATTCTTTGTCTTTTATCTTCCAACTGATAGAACTATTTCTCACACTTAAGCAGGTACAATCTACTTAAGTGTATGTTACATTTTTGAATCATTTACTTAATTGTTTTTATATATTGTCTTTTAGTTCACTTCTTATATTATGCGATCTGCTTAAAACCTTTAATATTTAAACATTTGTCAACAACTGATACATAGTATTTTGTTCATCAGCTCATTGAACAGTTTGTCTATCAGATGATAACTTATTCTTTCCGCTGCCAATCTTGAAGGTTTTCAAAACAACCCAAACAACCCTTAAAGTTGTTTAGAAGGCTATTCACCCCCTAGCCTTATTTTGTTGCCAACTTGACTTACGCACTCCAAAAGTTCATGAACAGTTGTTGCAGGTGTAATTCCAGGGAGCACTCTTATATTATTATTGTTATTGTGTGGCTTTGCAGAAAATTGGTGAGGATTATGGGGATGGTGGATCTCTTCATCTAAGAAACACACTCAATGTTATCTAAATCCAACAAAATTCCTCTCAAAATCCCCTATTTCAAGAGCCCCAAATCTTGATTTCTAGAAACAAAAATTAGGTTTTCTTCAAAATTGTCTCAAATACCCAATTCAAAGAATTCCGGTCGTGATTCCTAAAAAAATGGGGGGTTTTTTTCCAATTTTCTTCGAACTTCCTCAAACACCCCAACCGAAACTCAAATCTCGATCCTTAAAAGAACTTGGCTTTCTTCAAAATTCTTGAAATACCCAATTCCAAAAACTCGATTTTCTTCCTTTTCGACTATTTTCTTCCCATCTTCTTCAGTTGTTTTCCTTCTAATAGAAAGAAGAACCAAGAGAAATTGATCGAAAATGCAAACAAGAGAGAAAAGGGGGACCGACAAGATCGATACTGTGCACAAGGAAGAGCAGGCGTCGATTTCTACTATTCCCTGGGTATGAGTGAGTTGCCGTATAAGTTTCCTTTCTATTGATGCCTTCTGTGAATAGAAAATTTCAATGTCTATACTTCATAGTTAAGGAGGAGAACCAAGGTGGTGATGGATAGTTTAGTATTTTTATGTCTTTAAGAGAGGATATTTTAGTTTTTTAGTGAGTTATGTTAACGGCATCCACTTTATAAATCATATTGATACTTTTTGTAAAGTATAATTACCAAACTGTGAAAAATGGTAGTAGAGTGAGCTTAGCGGATTTTTCGCAATAGTTGAGTGACCAAATTGAGAATTAAGCTTAAATCGTACCAATCTTGAAGAAAGAAACATAGATTTGTTGATATTTTGTATTAGTATGAAACTTTTTAAAATCTGTAATATTACCAATATAATGATGAATTTATATTTAAGTAGTTTCCTCATACATAATTATTTCTCTATTTGTTTAATTTAATTTAATTTTTTTATTTTATCAGTTATAATTTAATTAAAAAATGATATATGTCCGTGCATTCAATTCAACGGTTCAACGCACGGGTCAACAACTAGTTATTAAAAAAAAATTTGTTGTTGTCAACAACTATTTAACTATAATATCTAGTACAATTAGTTATTAATTAATATTTATTACTAATAAATTTATGTATTAAATAATTAATAGTTAATCAAAAAACTAAGGGATAATTTCATAAAAAACTCTGGCCTATTTTAGGTTTTGCAAATTGAACCCTGACAATTGTTTATAGGCATATTGAACCCCAGACTATTATTTTCAGTTCAATTCAAACCCTCCGTCTATTTCATACGTTAACTTCTAACGGGAAGGTGAGTAGGATGCCAACGTGGCATCCTACGTGGCCAATTTTATTTCTTATAAACCTTGTACAAATTTTGTAATTTCATAAAAAAAACCCTAAAATTTATTTTCACCAAATAAAGCCTCAAAATTTAAAATAAATAGTTATTTATATACCAATTTCATTTTAAAAAAATATAAGTTATTTTTTTTAGAAAATAGGGCTCAAAATATGATGCAAGTTTCAATGAGTATTTAATATTTAATACACATCCGATCCTAAATAATCATCGTGTTTGATTTCGTACACAAATTAAGAAAAACAAATTATCTCTATTATAATATTGGTATAATTTGTATAAAGTATTTATTTAATATGTAATATTTTAATAAAAATTAAAAATTAATATATTTGTTTTAAAATTTATTTGTAACATTTAATATTATGTTTAAAACTATAATTTTAAATTATAAATTTTCTTAAAGAAGTTAAAAACTAATTAAAGTAAATTTTTTTAAAGAAGTTAAAAACTAATTAAAGTAAAATTTGTTACACATTTGATATTTTAGAAAATTTTAAATTATAGTTGTTTAAAAAAGGATTAAATAATTATTTGGTTGACCGGACGCACCGTTTAAGAAAACATATTTGACTTGGTTTTACCCGATCGGGTCGGGTTTATTCGGTTATCGGATTACCCGAACCCGATCCGATGAAAAACGGGTCGGTTAGCGGGTTTTGATGCGGTACCCGAAATACCCGATCGGGTACCCGATTTTAAAATACCTTTTTTTATTGTTATTTCTACTTTTTTAATTACATAATTACATTAAACCAACCAATCAACCAACATTTACACAAATACACAATTAATACATAATCTAATACTCAAAAGTCAAACCAATTGATACTTCAATTCAAGATCAAGAGTTCAAGTCTTCAACACAGTATCAATTGCCCCTTGTTCAATGGAGGCCGAGCATCAAGGGTTCTCAAAATTGGTTGCCTTCATTAATCCAGAAAGCGAAAGCTACTACAAAATTGTGTAACTATACAATGGAATTACACTACTCCCTTTCTATAACGAAAGCGCATATCATCGAGCATTTAACAGTCTATAAGATAAGTGCTTCTGTTCATTGCTTAGCAAAGAAAACAACTTCCTTATAAAACCAGCAGGGATTGATAACGAAGATCTAAAGTCGCCGTCACTGTGAGAGAGACTGAGACAGTGAGGCGGACCAAAGTGACAGACTGAGAGAGTCACCAGACGGTATGGACTGTTGTGGACCTGTAGGCTGTAGTGGTGTTGCCGTGTTGTGCTACGGCAGCCGGCTAGTATCGTGACTCGTGAGTCGACAGAGGCGTGACCGACGACGCGTGATCGCTTGCTTGCTTATTGCCGATTGGCGTCGCGTCTTGGCGAATGGCGAAGCTTCACCTTCAAGCTCGGCGGCTCGTAAGAGAGAGAGATGAGAGATCGATTGAGAATTTGAGATATCTGAAATGCTTGTATGGGTTTTGGGGGGAGAGGAAAGTGGAGAAGAGAGAGACTAATTAGGGATTTAGGGAAGACCTGATTGCCTAAACTGAAGATGAATTAGGGATTTAGCCATTTAAGGGGGCGGCTGGTGCTAAGGCAGTAAGGCCCAAACCAACCAATTAGGGATTTAGGGATTTTTTTCAATTAAAAAAATATATGGTTTTAAACAAAACGGGTAATCCGAACCCGATATAGAGGTTACCCGATTAATTCGGGTACCCGAAGTACGGTTACCCGATTATTTCGGAGCGGGTTCGGGTAATGAAATATCCTACCCGTTTTTTCGGGTACCCGACCCAAAAACCCGAAACCCGACCCGATGCCCACCCCTAATTGTGGGCATGGGAGGTATCGGCACTTGGAGAAGGAGCCGGGTGAAGCTTCGCTGGAGAGGAAGAAGGAGTTCACCGAAGAAGAAGAGATGAAGGGGCGGCTGGGTTTGAACAGATTTGAGGGAGGGAGATGGAGGGATTCCGACAGAGATGAAATCGGGATGGAGAGGGCTAGAATGGTGGTATGAACTGGCTAGAGAGAGAAAGATGGAGCAGAGATGGAAGGCCGCCGACTGCTCTGATGGCTAAAGAAAGGGAGAGAGAAAAGTGGGAGAAATAGGGAGAGAAAGACACAACTGTTATACACTTAAGGGTAAAATGGTAAAAAGCACTTCCCAAAAAGAAAAGTTTCAAACTGGACAATTTTTTTGGACGGACGAAAAAGGAAAGGAAGACGATAGTTTAGGGACGGAGGGAGTATAATTTAAAAAATATCTAAAATATCTAAAATATCAAATGGGTAACAAATTTTACTTTAATTAGTTTTTAACTTCTTTAAGAAAATTTATAATTTAAAATTATAGTTTTAAACATAATATTAAATGTTACAAATAAATTTTAAAACAAATATATTAATTTTTAATTTTTATTAAAATATTACATATTAAATAAATATTTTATACAAATTATATCAATATTATAATAGAGATAATTTGTTTTTCATAATTTGTGTACGAAATCAAACATGATGATTATTTAGGATCGGATGTGTATTAAATATTAAATACTCATTGAAACTTGCATCATATTTTGAGCCCTATTTTCTAAAAAAAATAACTTTATTTTTTAAAAAATGAAATTGATATATAAATAACTATTTATTTTAAATTTTAAGGCTTTATTTGGTGAAAATAAATTTTAGGGTTTTTTATGAAATTACAAAATTTGTACAAGGTTTATAAGAAATAGAATTGGCCACGTAGGATGCCACGTTGGCATCCTACTCACCTTCCCGTTAGAAGTTAACGTATGAAATAGACGGAGGGTTTGAATTGAACTGAAAATAATAGTCTGGGGTTCAATATGCCTATAAACAATTGTCAGGGTTCAATTTGCAAAACCTAAAATAGGCCAGGGTTTTTTACGCAATTATCCCAAAAACTAATGAATCCCACCAACACCAAATTGATGAACCTACTTTTGGCAACGGTTTAGAATTCAAAGCTCTCACTCGAAATGAGAGGGACGTTTTCGTATTCCAAATCCCTAGTTGAATGGCTCTGCATATACTTATGGCTCTCGTCACTGATCCTCTCCCCATGTATAAATCGAAGGACGCGGGCTCTAGCGAGTCGAGTGGAATCGGATGCCGAGTTGCTGACTCAAGAGCTGTTGAAGACGGCGAGGGATGCCGAGTTGTTTGATTGGATGAAAAGGGTACGGCGGAGAATCCATGAATACCCTGAACTCGCCTTTGAAGAGTATGAGACGAGTCAACTCGTTAGGAGGGAGCTTGACTCGCTCGGGATTGAGTATGCATGGCCGTTCGTTAAGACTGGGTTGGTGGCTACTATTGGGTCGGGAGCGAAGCCTTGGTTTTCTCTTAGAGCTGACATGGATGCCCTCCCTATTCAGGTCTCTCTCTCTTTCACACACACACACTCTCGTTGTGTTTGGGTCAACTCATTGCACGTAACTCGGGAGAATCAAAGTTAGGAAACCAAAGTAATAAAATAATATTTTTATTCAACATTTTAAAAGTATACTATTTGTTGGGAACGACGACTATTTTATTCTCAATTTCAAACAGGAGTACCTGTCTTCATTTGGGAGTAGCACATGACATGTTAATTTTTTAATATAGAAAAGTTTGAACAAATTTTGTAAATTATTTTTTTCTTTTTTTAAGAACGTAGGGAGTAACCAACTAGAGCTCTTTACAGAGCACCATAACACGTGGAATATCAAAACAATGAAGAGATTAGCAAAGTGATCCAACGGTTAGTACCTCTCCTAAAAAGGTTAGGACGTATGGATGTACCGATGTAGGATGCTATGACGGCCTTGGTCAACTCTGGCTGTTTGGCTAAGCAATAAATCTGTTCTACTTTGATACCCAATTGATAGCTACTTCATACTTCATAGGCACCGAGTAAAAGTTTCCTTTACCGTATGATCAGTACTGGGTCCAGCAATTGGGTTTGGTTAAGTCCTAAATGGGTTGGAGTTGGTCGGAACCCGAGGTTTAAAAGGGTTTGATCCGGTTTTCCCTATAAAATACTCATATTTGCTTTGTGTGTCGGGTTAAAATGGGTTGCAGGTTCAACCCATCTTGAGATTTTTATAAATGTTTACTCTTAGGTCGGATCGAGTGGGTTATCGAGTTTAAGATTGTGATTATCATGCCTAATCATAAGTAAAGCCTATGTCAAGTTTCGATAGTAATAGATCGAAGATAATATATATCACTTAATGGTAAATTTATGCATGGAGACGTGTATGACTTGGGAGTGGCCGCCTAAACTAGGCTGGCAAATGCTGATTGGAAGAGAAATTAAAACATAGGTTTGAGTCCATTCATTTGTCAATCTATACTCACGGAAATGTGAAACTAGAATACATATGGTTTGAGTGCATTCAAACTTCAACCATGTAACAGATAACCGAAAGGGCTAATTGCACCATTGGTCCCTTGACTATAGTCTGATCACAATAATAGTTTCTTAACAATTTTTTGTTAAATTTGGATTTTACGAGTATTAAATTTTTATAGTGGGCAGTCATTTTAATGGATGTCGTTAGTAAAATACCTTTAAGTTGTTCATATGCATTTTGTAAGAACTAAAATGAATTTTTTTCAAACTTAACTTATATCAAAATTTACAATTGAATCCCTAGAGTTTAAAAAATAACCCTACGGCCTTCTTCCTCAATTTTTAACCAGATTTTTTATAACCCACCAGATTTAATGTAGTAAATTGATGAATTGATTTTCAAATTCACAGCCATCTCCATTCTCCACAGCCAAGTTTAAAATTCACACCATTGCTTACTACTAATATTCAACGTTGTCACCATTGCTTGCACCAAAGCTTTGGATTTTGGAAAATGATGGCTATGTATTTCCCAATCACATGACATTGTATTACAGTAAACAACTTATTCAACTCAAACTTTGTCACAGCTATTGTGGAATAGCTCATAAATTTTTCATAAATATTTTTGAGGAGATTACTAGATGATACAACATTTATTCAAAGCTGGCATTCTCTTTTTCATCAACTGAGATCCAACTCTAAGCTAAACTCTTCTCCTATAAGCTGAGACATACATTCCCGATATCTGCACTACACCAAACTCTCCACTCGCATCAAAACTTGCTCTTACCCCTGCCCACCTACTGAGTTTTGCTCCCAAATTAGGGCTTAACCTGAAGCCTTTCAATCTCTTAACGTTTTCCAACCCTAGAAATGTCACCTTCTCTACAATCCACTTCTGACTTGAAGCAAATTCTCCGTTCACGACCTCTGTTCTGAGTTTTACAGTATTTCCCGTAAGTTGGCTGTTAAGTCGTACCAAAGTCCACCTCTGTCCATCCCATCCCATCTTTATACCCTCTCCATCATCCAAGAACACTTCACCGGTGCTGTTCTCACTCCTGCTAACAACAACCAGTAGCTGAAATGCCGTCTTTCGAGCTGCTTCTGGAGATATTTCTCGTTAGGGCAAATCAGAGGCGGAGATGGCTGTGAACTTGAAGTTAATGTTTCAAATTATTTCTATTGCTAAAGATTGTAGGATTCTTTCTGGGTGACTTTGATTTGGGTCATTCAATTGAAACTGCAAATGGGTTCTTGTTGACAGAGCTAGTGATTGATTGTTTGTGGAATAATATAGAGAGAATTTTGAATGAAAATGTCTGTAAAGAGCAGAGGAGAGTTCAAGAAATGTCATATCTCAAAAATGGACCCTTTTGCTCTGTATAGGCTGCTTTTGTGCTGGATTGCTCTCACCAATAGGTATTTATATATATCTTTTTTAATTTCAACGCTTCTTTGATTTTTCAATATTTTGAAAGTCTCAACTCAACTCAACTCTCGGTTGTCCCAACTGCAAGGGTGTGAATTTAAACTTGGCTGGGAGATGGATGTGAATTTGTAAATCAATTGATGAATGTACTACATTAAATCTGGTGGGTTTTCAAAAATCTGGTGATTTTACCAAAAAATTAGGGAAGGAGGCCTTAGGGTCATTTTTAAAACTCTAGGGATTCAATTGTAAATTTTGATTTAAGTTAGGTTTGAAAAAAAATTCATTTTAGTCTTTACAAAATGCACATGAGCAACTTAACAATATTTTGCTAACGCCGTTGTCAAAATTCAATACTCGTAGGACCCAAATTTGATAAAAAAAATTGTTAAGGGACTATTACTGTGACCGGACTATAGTCGAGGGACCAATAGTGCGATTTGCCCAGATGGAAATAAGAAGTACTATAATTTTACATGAAACCTAAAAGCATAATCCAAGCTTAAGTGATAAAGGCGCATGTTGGAACTTGGAAGTAGTAGATTTGAAAATGGAAATAATATAACAATTGATAACATTCAATATAAACTTTTCTCAGTAGTTGATATTGACTTACCGGTATACAATCTTGAATTATAGGATAATATTACCTGTGTACTCATTGGTGAGATTTGTCAGCATGTGGCAACTTCTGGTAGAAACTGAAATGACTTGAGAATCCATCCCCCCCCCCACCCCACGGGCTTTGTCAAGAACGTGGCCCCCTTTTTTTACGTACCAATGCAAACTCTCAAACATAAAATCTGAGACATCCATCCCCAGACAAATCCAGGGATAGGTTGGATGAGAGAGAGCTAGGCTTGGATCATCAATAGTTTTCTGTAATTGGCTGTCAATATACTAATATAGGGATCATTACTTAGAAATGTGCTCATGAGTGAGGTTTTAGATCTGTAAGAAGATGCCACGGGTTAAGTCTCTTAAGTGATTAAAATTGAAACTCTGTGAAATGGAACTGCATTATTGATAAACTGTTTTCATGGATCAAAAGGTAATGTTTTTGTGTTTGTGAAAACATTGAAGACGTTATTCCAATAATAATAGCATGCAGGTCAGTTTAAATCATACAAAATGTATACATTTTTCTCCAAGTTAGTGCAACTGAAGTTTATGAGGCATTAGTTGGGAATAACTTACGAGAGGCAAAATTCTGAGTTTGTTACAATTTTATATTTACTTATTGATTCTTGAATTATTGAGAAAAGAAATTTAGTATGCGATTTCGTAAACTGGTAATATGTTTGGTTAAAAATATTTGGTTCAAAGGAGTGAAGCAATTGTTTGGAAAACTGTACCATTGACATAGCAGGAATGATCCGTGTATCCATATCCTTCTAGGAAGCTGTCGAGTGGGAGTATAAGAGCAAGATAAATGGAAAGATGCATGCCTGTGGTCATGATGCTCATACAACAATGCTGCTCGGAGCTGCTAAGTTACTCCAAAAAAACCGGGACAAACTAAAGGTAAATGCCTGACCATAATAAACCATTAGGAATACTTTGTTCTGCTATGTTTCGACTCCCAGGTCACACTTACCTATCAAAAAAAATGTTGAGTCCCCTTTTAAACTCATTTTGTTTCTTTTCTGCAATGGCTATGGATTTAACTGTTTGACATCTACCTATTTCAAGGGCACTGTTAAGCTTGTATTCCAACCAGGAGAAGAGGGTCGTGGTGGTGCTTATCACATGTTAAAAGAAGGCGCCCTTGATGGAATTCAAGCCATTTTTGGGTTACATGTCTCACCATGGTTGCCAACCGGTAAAATTTCTTCTAGACCCGGTCCACTGTTGGCTGGCTCTGGTAGATTTTTGGTTACTATTCAAGGGAAAGGAGGACATGCTGCAAAACCACATACAGCTATAGACCCAACTCTTGCAGCATCATTTGCAATTGTTGCTCTGCAGCAAATTGTCTCAAGAGAGACTGATCCTCTGGAGGCCAAGGTTGTTTTGCCTTCAAAGCTTTCCGTGCACAACTTATCTTCATTAAATGATCGGTGAAAATAATTAGAAATCCTTTAACAATCTTTCTTTCCCTGTTTTCTTGTTCTGGATTTCCAACTGTATGTAGGTTGTTTCAGTTGGGTTTGTCGAGGGTGGTCATGCAGGAAACGTTATACCTGAATCTGTCAAGTTTGGAGGCACGTACAGGAGCATGACTTCTGAAGGTTTTTACAACACTCAGAAAAGGATCAAAGAGGTACTTTAATCTGTATAGATAGAAAAATCAATAAAGAACATCCAAAACAACCGTCGTTAAACCGTGCACATCAAACTTACCGGAAAATAACACACACACACCCAGAATGTGGAAATAACATTTTTCAGTTATACTCCCTCCGTTCCAGGCAAAGAGTCTACTATTCTATTTTGAGATGTTTCACTTAAATAATCTATTTTTAAAAATTAAGGCATAAAAGTGTTATTTTATTACTAATGAGCTACTAAAAGTGTCATTTTCTTAAAAAGTTCGACTTTCAAATGGGTACTCTTTGCCCGAAACGGAGGGAGTAGTAGTTTAAACTTCTATGATGTAATGTGAATTAAGATTTATATTCATTGTGGGAAAAAATTGAAAACTCAAACATGACACTCATATTGCTATGAAGGTAGCAGCTAACAAGAATCTGTAACGATTTTTCATATTTTCCCAGATTCAGGTTGATAAACATGCGTCATTTTTTAGGTTGATATTTCCTGGGTCTTTTTATAAATTACAATGAAGTTGGCACCGAATATTTTGAGAGAAATTATGAGCAAATAAAGAAGGCAAGTGCAGTTATTCCATTACCCTTTCATGATTAATATATGACCAAATCCTACTTACAGGTAATTGAGATGCAAGCGGCTGTGCATCGTTGTAATGCTGTGGTCGATTTCATGGAGGAGGAACTGAGACCTTATCCACCAACTGTCAATGATGAAAAAATGTATCAACATGCCAAGAGTGTAGGAGAAATCTTGCTTGGGGAAACAAATGTGGAGCTTGTTCCAGTAAGTATGGGAGCAGAGGATTTCAGCTTCTACACCCAGAAAATGGCTGCTGCATTTTTCAATATTGGGGCAATGAACGAAACGCTAAAATCAAATGCATTGCTGCACTCACCTCATTTCATTATCGACGAGGAGGTTCTTCCCATCGGAGCAGCCCTCCATGCTGCAGTTGCAATCACTTACTTGGACAGCCATGTGTGAGTTTGACTGACATTAATCAAAATAGCCTTCGTGTACTGACATCAATGTACCTCCAGTCAACGCAAAAAATTTTACTAAATCTCAGTATATATTCCGTCTCTGTTTCTTGTTTTGGTTGTTCAGTAAATGAGCACAGCGCATTGCCCAGAATTAGCAACCAGCATCGGCTCATTGCTGCATCGTGGCGAGCCTATCGAACACCTCTATATCTCCTTGCTTCTTTAAACCTCTAAGATTAAATAGAAAAGGCTCAAATACTAATTTTGTTTAGGACATAATTTAACTATTAACGTATAATAAACTAGTAACTCACTCGTGCGTTGTACATATATATCGTTTGAAAATTATATGCTTAAATAAAGTTGAATAATGCACCGCAAATATGATTAGTTATACTCAATTAATAACATTCTAATTTTCACATGGCTCAAAGTTCTTAATTGATTTCATCGGAATTATTCTTCATTATTACTAATGCACCGCAATATGATTAGTTATACTCAATATGGTCTAATTTTTAAAAATGTTGGCTTTTGATAATATATACACATAAAAATAAATAAATAAAATTATTTTACTAAGTCATCAAATATCATACCGTTTGTTATATCCAATAAATGAGGAATTAAAGTAACGTATAACACTATTTGAATAGAACCTCAAAAACTTAAATGTTGGGAACCAATATTTTCTGCAACATATATTTCATATGAGTATTCATTATTAAAAACACAAAAAAAATACATAAATTATATAATTAATATATGACAGCTCAATTACATAAAACAAACACTTAAAAAAAAGACAAAATCACACACTAATTTCTACATGTCCTACCGTTCTAATTGATTTCATCAGAATCATTCTAACTAATTAGTTATGGATTACAAATATTATTAGGAAAAAAATTGCAAATCAGTCCACTCTAGAAAGTTTTCAACCGATTTATACATTCATATTTTTTCGAAACTGAAAAAAGGCACTTCATGCATGCATCGTGATACATTATTTTGTGCATTACATTGCATAATTTTGTGCTTCACAATGCATGACATATCTTTTCGGTTTCAAAAAAATATCTGGAGTGCAGAATAGTTAGAAATTGGAAAAATTGTTGGTCGATACTTATTGTAAAACTTTTAACCGCTCCCGTGCAATATATGTTTTTTAACCGCTAAAAAGAACTTTCATAAAATATTCCAGAAATGCCTAGTCGATAATGAAACTGAAAATCTCAATTGTTGGGGCTATAATTGTCAAAATTTGGCTCGATCCAATGGACCGACCCAGCCCACCTATATTATCAGGGCTGGGCTTTAGGTTCTATAGATCTGGTAAAATTTTGGGTTGGCCCGACTTCAATAATTGGCTCGGTGGCCTTTGTTGTGGCCAGAAAAATATGTGAAAATAAGCAAAATTGGCACGCCCCATGGGTAGGCCCACGGGCTACTCCAGTCGGCCCGGAGAAATTTCAGGTCGACCGGATTTTGATGTTGAACCGATGGGCTTGTTACGGGCCCGATCGGGCCCAACCTATTCACAACTCCAGTTGGGAGCAACAAAACAAGGATGCATATAATGAAACCAGTTTGAATCGCGATGTATCGATTTGGATTAGCGATGCATGAATTTGGAATCATGATGCATCGCTATGAAATTAAAATAAACCAGTTTGAATCGCGATGCATCAATTTGGGATCGTTATGCACATTCTGAAGTGGAAATGATAGTTACATAATTTGAAATCATGAATTGCGATCCAAAATCATATATCGCGATGCACAAATCATAATTAAATACATACTAATAAAGATCTAAAAATGAAAAAAAAAAATAGGTATCTATCTCTAATGTTTAGTTCTGTATTTATCATGTCAAGGACCTCATTGACATTTTTTATCCTTTTTAAGTAGAATGGAAAAAAATTATAGGTCTGAATCTATGACCACCGTCTCACCATAGCTCGTAGGTAAATTGCTCTTTTCATTAGTATATTATTCGTATCGAAATTTTATATACATCGAACATGTGTCGGTCAAAAAAAAATAATATTATTATCATCTCAAACATGTACTTTTTTGTTTTGAAAAATACTTCTTGTATATCACGATCAAATTTTTTAACATGTAATTTCACATATATGTCACTTTAGGTCTTTTAACATGTACTAGTAAATCACCCGTGTGTTGCACGGATAAATCATTTGAAAATTATATGCTTAAATAAAGCTGAATAATGCACCGCAAATATGATTAATTATACTCAATTAATAACACTCTAATTTTTACATGGCTCAAAGTTCTCAATTGATTTCACAGAATTAATTACTAATGGATTAGTTATACTAAATATGGTACAATCTTAAAAAATGTTGGTTTTTGAAAATATATACACATAAAAATAAATAAGTAAAATTATTTTACTAAGTCGTCGAGTATCATACAGTTTGTTATATCCATTAAAGGAGGAATTAAAGTAGGGTATAACACTCTTTGAATAGAACCTCAAGACTTAAATGTTGGGAACCAACATTTTTTGCAACATATATTTCATATGACTATTCATTATAAAAACACAAAAAAAAGACATAAATTGTATAATTAATATATGATAGCTTTTTTTCTTTTTTTTTCTTTTTTTTTTTTCAGAAAGATATCTTCTCATTAAGATTAAAAATGATACTTTAATTCATACCCAAAGTTGAAAAGGGGAAGGGGAGGACAACGTCAAGTAAAATAAAACTAGACTTGTAAGTTCACATAACTAGGAGTAACAAGTATTAAATTTTCATCAAAAGAAGAAAACCTAGCAAAATCTATTCTTCATCGGTGATTCACCGACCTTCTTGTTGTGCTTCTTTGCATACCTCTGGTTCCTCAAGAACTTTGGGTCCATCCCTTTGGTGGAACTGTTGCGGTGCTTCCTAGGCTTCTTGATTCCATTACGGTGAGCCTTGTGGGGCTTAATTGACTTCGCCATTGCTCTTTAGGCTAATGGGCGGGCGTTAGGGTTTATATGATAGCTCAATTATTACATAAAACGAACACTTAAAAAAAGGACACAAAATCACACGCTAATTTCTACATGTGCTGCCGTTCTTAATTGACTTCATCATAATTATTCTAGCTAATTAGTTATAGACTACAAATATTACTCTGAAAAGTTTTCAACCAATTTATACATCCATATTTTTTTGAAACTGAAAAAAGGCACTTCATGCATAGATCGTGATACATTATTTTGGGCACTTCATTGCATAATTTTGTGCATCACGATGCATGACATGTTTTTTTCTGGTTTCAAAAAAAAAATCGAAGTGTAGAATGGTTGGAAATTGGAAAAATTATTAGCCAATACTTATTTTGAAACTTTTAACCACTCCCATGCCATATTTTTTTTAACCCCTAAAAAGAACTTTCGTAAAATATTTCGGAAATGCCCAGTCGATCATGAAACTGGAAATCTCAATTGTTAGAGCTATAGTTGTCAAATTTTGGTCTGATCTAATGGGCTGACCCAACCCACCAGTTATTATCCGGGTTGGGCTTTAGGTTCTATAGACTGGCCCGGTGGCCTCTGTCATGGCAAAAAAATATGTGAAAATAAGCAAAATTGACACGCCCAAATGGGTAGGTCCATGGGCTACTCCAGGCGACCCGAAGAAATTTCAAGCCAACCGGATTTTGATGTTGAACCGATGGGCTTGGTGCGGGCCTGACCCATTGACATCTCTGGTTGGGGGCAACAAAACAAAGATGCATATAATGAAACCATTTTGAATTGCGATGTATTGATTTAGATTAGCGATGCATGAATTTAGAATCATGATGCATCACTTATGAAATTAAAATAAACTAGTTTGAATCGTGATGCATCGATTTGTGATCGTGATGCATATTATAAAATGGAAATAATAGTTACACAATTTGAAATCATAAATCGCGATCCAAAATCATATATCGCGATGCCCAAATCATAATTAAATACATATTAATAAAGATCTAAAAATTAAAAAAATATGTGCATATCTCTAATGTTTAGTTTTGTATTTATCATATCAAGGACCTCATTGACATTGTTTATCATTTTTAAGTAGAATGAAAAAAATTATATGTTTAAATCTATGACCACCGCCTCACCATAGCTTGCAAGTAAATTTCTCTTTTCATTAGTATTCATATCGAAATTTATATAGATCGAACATGTGTTAGTCAAAAAATATTACTATCATCTCAAACATGTACTTTTTTGTTTCGAAAAATACTTCTTGTGCATCACGATCAAAAATTTTAACATATAATTTCATAAATATGTCACTTTAGGTTTATTAACATGTATATATTTTATTGAATAATCTTTTGTTGTTAAATTTGGCTTAAATCATAATTTGGTCACCCTACTTTCACACTTTTTACAATAAGGTAGCTCTACAATTATTTTTTCAATTTATTCATTGTATTTGGCTACATCACACTTTGGTCACCAAGAGTCATTTCCATAAATTATGTTGGATGGAAATCATCGAAAAGACATAAATGTTCTTTTGTGTTCGGAACATGACGTTCACGTGAACAGATTGAAGTCACAAAATCTTATCTCATTCAACTCCTTTCCTAAAGATATGCGTCTTAAGCTTACATTGAAGGTGAATGTGAGACAATAACATGAGTAACACGTGATGTAGGGAACTGTATTTTTGGGTTTCTATAGAAGTTTAACGCTTCCCATCAAAAAAATTGGATTGAGTGATGAACGTGCGATATAAAACCAAGTACAATGACAAAATTGAAAAAATAATAATAGTAGAATTAGCATATTGAATAAAGTGTGAAAGTTAGGTAACTAAATTGCGATTTAAGCCGTCAAATTTCATCATTATACTTGTAGATTTGGTAATTTTTTACTATGCATTAGTCAGTTTAGGATTTCTATGATACACGAATCATTTGAGCACTTAGGATATAAATCATATTACTCTATATATTTATTTCAAAAACGGATAAATTTACCAAATATATTCAAATTCGGTTATTTCAATTTTATTTAAGGATATATGTTGACCCTTATAGGTTTTAGATTTTGTTGAGTCATCTTCTGATTCTATTGCACAGTGGCTAAAAGGTCTGCGTACCGATTAGTGTGGCAACTGTCTGAGAATCAATGGTGTAATAGAATAGTTTAATGTTAGTTTCCCCAAGGCGCAGATCAGCAAGCTTCAACAACAGTCTTGAAAGCACATCTCACCAGCAAACTTCAACAGCAATCCTTAAAGGCACTTCTCACTAGCAGACTTTGAAGCCTGCCCAGCCCAAGATCGAAGTTCAGCCAGACACGTGGAATTAGGTCACATATTATTTATACTAGATATTTTTAATATCTAGTCAAATAATATTCAAATTATCTCCATTAATTTTCCCTCCCAAAAAAAAGTAAACCATGTCATTATCTGTCTTCAGAGAAATGACACAGATGACTGTCCAGCCTATCGACTGTATCATGAAAACTGAAGACATTACCTCGTTTGGCTAAGAAGACTTTCAAGTTGTAACGCCTGCAAGCTGAAAACTTACTATGTTTGGGAATGTCTGCTCTGCATCACTGCATCTCTGATATCTGTTGTTGAATGCATTCTACAAAGCGCCGAAATGCATTTTATGCATTTTAACGTTGGATTCAAACTCTCCACTTTCAATCCAATGGTCCTGAAGATCTCCCCTGGTATAAATTCAAGTCTTGAAGATCTGGAACACATGTCACTTGCTCATTCAATACTCAAACTTCATCTTCAATACTCAAGCATTCAAGAGATCCAAATGATAAGAACTAACACTTTCTCAAACTTTCTAAAGCTGCAGATCTGCTGTCTTCCTTTATTTTCAGCTTCTTCTAGTTTGAATTTAATTGTTCTTTACTTTAGCACTTGAGAGATTGATCATTTGTTGATTGTTTCTCTCATCATTATACAATTGGTTGAAAAACTATTTTGTACACGATCTAATAGAGATCTAACTGTCGCATCTAGTGGATAAACAAGCGCACCTTTCAAAATTCAAAGCTGACCACTTTAGTAGTGGATGTAGTACTTTTCATAGTACGAACCACTTCGAAATTCTTGCTTACTGTTTGAATTGTTTTTGCTTAATCTATCTTTCATAATAACTGCTATCACTATATTTGTTTTCCGCTGCCCTAATTATTTCTATAAAAAATAGCTATTTAAAAAGGAAGAAAAAGAACACTTTGGAATATCTGAAAGGATTTTAAAAAGAATTCTTAAAATCATATCTAGGCTATTCAACCCCTCCTTTTGGCATAGATTGAGCCTATTTGGGACCAACAATATAAATATTATTTTATATACTATTGAGTGTTCAAAATTATGCACTCGTTGTGTTTTAATTGTCAAATTACAAAATATATGCATTATCACGAAAATATACTAATTGTGTTTTCATATTCGATTGACTCATTTTAAAGTCAATTTTAATAACTCTTCATATTATAAGAGAGGAAATATGTTCAATGCATTTGTTCAATATTAGTTTTCAATAAAAAAATGTTTCAATTCCCAAAGCAAAAAATGCAACTAAACAAAATAAAAGTGTTGCTATTTTTGGAAAGTGAATTTTGACAGAAACTTTTTAAAAATCGCACCTCTCCTTTTACATATGTATAGATTACTTTTTAAAAAAACTTACAGAGAACACAATAAATCAAGCTCAAAAGACTTGATAAATAGACGATAATTCTATATAGCACCTTAGTATAATCAAGTCATCGAAATTGATATGTCTAAATGATTAAGCACAAAAATAGCTGTTTATATTGCAAACGCGTCACGAGTCACAAAAAATTCATAAAATTATATATATATATATATATATATATATATATATATATATATATATATATATATATATATATATATACCATCAACAATCATTTTTAAAATAAGGGTGAATTTGACATTATGATTTACTGATTTAATTTATAAATATTGGGTTTTTGTTTGTAGGTAATGATCGTAGTAAAGGTAAGAAAGAAAGAGGTAAATAGAAAAATACAAGGATAAAAATGAATATTCAAAACCATAAGCCAATTACTAAACTGAGTAGGGAAACAGACTAATACAAAAACAACTCCAAATCTTGAAGAAAAACTTCAAACCTTCTAGTCAATTACATCGTTTCAGGCAAAGAATCCGCATTTGAAAGTCAAATATTTTTAAAAAATGACACTTTTAATAGCTCATATATCAACTATTACTAAAACAAATCTTGAACAAAAACTTCAAACCTTCTAGTCAATTACATCGTTTCAGGCAAAGAATCCGCATTTGAAAGTCAAATATTTTTAAAAAATGACACTTTTAATAGCTCATATATCTATAACTATTACTAAAACAGAAGCCGCTAATACTACGTGGCGGCTTTATGTAAAAAACTAAATGTTTAAATAAATTCGGTGCTGCCACGTGTCACCTTTGAAATGATAAGTTTTTTTATTTTTTTCAAAATTGATTAGTTTAAGATAAAAATTTTAAATCTAATTAGATAAAATAAAAATTCTAAAACTAATTTGATAAGATAGATTTAGGATATAGTTTTACGACTAAATTTATGATAGAGATTTAGGATTTTTTTTTATTTTTTTCAAATAAATTAAACTAAATTTTATCCTATGCAATTTATACAAGTTTAATTTGACTGAAACTCTACAATTTCCTTTTCTTTTCATTTTATTACTCTCTCCGTCCCTAAATAATCGTCCTGGTTGACCCGGCGCACAGTTTAAGAAAAAGTAATTGACTTGATTATTTATATTTGTTTAATGTGTAGTTTCCTTTAATGTCCATGTATATGTGGCCCATAATTAAAGTAAAGTGAAAAAGTAAGGGTAAAGTGGTAAAAGTGATGTTCTAAAAAGGTAAGTTTCAAAGTGGACAATTATTTTGGGACGGACGAAAAAGGAAATGAGGACGATAATTTAGGGACGGAAGGAGTACTATTTAATTTATACAAATTATCCACGGGACATTTTTATGTTATTTGTTCTTCTACTAATCTATATTTATTAATCATCAATTAATAATATATTATTTATCTATTAATTATTATTAAAACAGAAATCGTTGTTGCCACATGACGACTTTCTGTTAAATGCTTAAAGTTAAAGGATTTCTGTACTTTGACGTGACACCTTCTTGTGAAGTTATATTTTTTTTCTTTTTTTTTGTGCCAAAAATTAAAATCTGCTAGATTTTAAAACCGGTATCTCCTTTATATATGGTAAAAAAATTTTATTATTATTTTTTGCTGTCAAAATCGACTAGTACGAGATAGATTTTATCACATTTGATTTAGAGGCGTTTCACTTGATTAGGACTCCAAATTTTCATGGTAAAAAAGTATTTTTGCGGATAGATTTTTATCAATTCTCATAGATTTTAATATTTCAATTTTATATATATATTTTTTTTCTGCCAAAAATTAAAATCGGATAGATTTTTTTAAAAACCGGTGTCTCCTTTATACATGGTAAAAGTTATTTTTTTTACCATTTTTTTCTGCCAAAATTGGTTAATTCAGGATATATTTTATACCATTTTATTTAAACGAGTTTCACCTAATTAGTACTCCAAATTTACATGGTAAAAAAAATTACGGTAGATTTTATCAATTTTCATAGGTTTTAATCTTTCAATTACATATTCATATGATCAAATTTGAACTTATTTTTTGTTTTTTTTAATTATTCTAATTTAAATTTTTAATTATTTCTTACAAGTTTAGAAAATCATCTTATTATAAACAACTTTTGTAAAAAAACTTTTTAAATTGTGCATACGGAACTATCTATCTATATACATGGTAAAAGTTTTTTTAACCATTTTTTGCTGTTAAAATCGATTAATACCAGATATATTTTATCGCATTTGATTTAAACGTGTTTCACTTGATTAGGACTTCGAATTTTTATGATAATTTTTTATGGATATAATTTATCACATTTGATTTAGAAGTGTTTCAATTTATTAAAATTCTTCAATTCTCATGGTAATTTGTTTTTAATAACTTTTTGCTACTAAAATCGGTTTGTACCATATATTTGTTATCACATTTGATTTATAAAAGTTTCATTTGATTAGGAGTATTCCTCAATTGTCATGGTAGAAGTTTTTTAATTTTTATTATTTTACCAAAACTCGGTCAATTTAAAATATATTTTATCTAATTTAATTAAACGTGTTCCACCAAAACCACAAACAATCACTGTGAAATACTTCCCCTCCATCAAACACCTTATTGACAAGTCTGTCTTCGTGGTACTTCCCCTTCCCTCCCTGAGAATGTTTGTTTGATTTTATAATTTGCATGAATTTTAGGTTTGATAATTCAGTGTGATCTCACGTTTTTTAAAATTTATTAATTATGTGAACATCTTACTGTTGTTGGTTCATTCAAATAACTTGCAGATTCTATCTACAAAATTAAGTTTCAAAAACAACACCAGATTAACCGTGCATCGCACGGGTAATAACCTTGTAACTATTACTAAAAGAGAAACCACTGCGGCCACATTACAGCTTTCTATGAAATGTATGTCTCATGTCAATTTTCTATAAAATCAGGCAAGATTTTGTTTTTTTTTTTCAAGTATAATTTAATTCAAAACCAAATTTTATCCTATTTAATTTATATAATTTTAACTTGACAAAAAACTCGTCAATGCCATCCATTTCATCTCCTCATACTATTTTGTATATATAAGTTATTTAGGGAATAATTTTAAATTAATTGTTTATTCAATTAATCTATATCTATTAATTATTAACTAATTTTACACCCATGCATTAAACACACAGACATATATATTTTTCAATCAAATTATACATAAGTAACATGAAGTAGAATAACAAAATTAAAAGAATAAATTAATAAGAACTGTTTATATATATATATATATATATATATATATATATATATATATATATATATATATATATACTTGTAAAACTAATATCACGATTAAAACTTTTTACTACTACTATCACAATCATTAAATATGCACGATTACTACTACTATCACTATCACATAATAAAATGCATGTAATCTATATTAATCAATATTAATATAATTTTTTTTATCTTTTAGTTAGTGAGTTATAAAAATTAAACACATAATTAAAACGTAAAGTTAAAAATATAAGTAAATTTAATTATTGTTTATTACATGAATGAAAATCTATATATATTTTAGAATATGTCTTCACACGAATATATATTTGTTGGATGATACAAAATTGCACAACAACTTCAAATGACGATAAACCAAAAAAAAAAAAACGACTCAAATTGCATACTTCCTACAACTATCCTTTCCTTGAAATAACCAAAATATCCCCGACTCAAAAACCATGTCATTAATAGTATCACCAAAATAAGGTGATACTGATAATATGTATACTTAATTATTACAACTATATCTACAAATATTTAAGTTCAATTCAATAAGCAATAAAAATAGACATTTAAACTATAATTGCTCACAATTCATTGTACCTCTCACAGAGTATGTTATACTCACACATATACATTGTCACACCTTTCTAAAGTCATTGTACATATTTCCATAGCAATTAGACTATAATTTACTTACACATATTCATTCTCGCTTTTCTAACAATGTAAATGAGCGAAAATGGAATCTGATAATGATGAAGTTGTCACCTCTCACCAAGACCATGTTGATCTTTAAAAATCCACTTATCCAACATGACATAGTTGATACTACTACTTTTACTGGTGAAATTACTTGGTTATAGACTTATAGATAGGGGTGGCAAAATAAGTGTTATGGATAATCATGAGTTAGTTTATTATTCATGGATAACCATAGATAATAGGTTAACTCATGATTATCCATAACACCCATTTTGCCTCCCCTAGTTATAGGTAACAAAAATGGTCACATAGCATTTATGTTCAAGGAGGAAACACATTTCTAGCAGAGTGACCAATGTTTGTTGGATATCAAATTAGACATGACATATTTTTAAGGATCCATAGTTGTTTATTAAATTATATTGCACTATGTACTTATTTTTTAGCTCCTATGGATAGAAATAGAATTTGTCTTGGCAAAGCTCACAAGTAAATTACTATCAATAAATGACGACATTATACTCATCCATATACATTGTCACACCTCTCTAGAGACATTGTATATGTTCTCAGAGCAATTAGACTATGATATACTTGATTATATTCGTTCTCGCTTTTCTACAATCTCAAGGAGCGAAAATGGAATCCGATAATGATAATGTTGTCACATCTCACCAGAACCATGTCGAGTTTTTAAAAATTCACTTATCCAGCATGTTATAGCTAATGCTACTACTTTTGTTAGTGAAATTACTTGGTTATAGGCAAAAAAAGTGGGTACAAAACATTTATGTTCAAGGAGGAAATACATTTCTGGCAGTGTAAGCAATGTTTGTTAAGTATGAAATTAGATATGACAAACTTTAAGGATTCATAGTTGTCCATTAAATTATATTTTACTATATACTTTTTCTTTAGCTCATATGGATATAATTTGTTTTGGCAAAGCTAACAAGTATATTAATATGAATATCGGAAGACCTTATTGTATAGTAAGTTTTTAGATTGTTATTTTTGTTTCCCTTACATATTGGAATAAAGAGGAAAGATCGTCCCTTTTAGATGGTATTTAATTTCTTAATAGTTTCTTATTTTTTATTTTTTTACTTATTAATATTTGTATATGTGTACATGTGTAAATATAATCCTTATTTTGTAAGTAGTAACAGTGGTTAACTAGCAATCTTAAGATTAAAAAAAATTACAATTGTCATTATATATATCCTCCTATTTTTGGCAAATTCATTTTGGCCAGATTTTGCTATATTTGGATGTGCTAATCACATTTGTCATTATATATATACTAGTATACGTGTCCGTGCCATAGGCACGGTTAGGCTTGTCAATAGATCGGATTTTGGTTTGAATTCGATCCGAAATTTCAGATATGGATTTGTATAATGATCCAATAACTCGAATCTGAATCCGATAATTTATTTATTAACGGATCAAATATGGATTTAGCTATATCCGATCCGAAAATAACATATTTATTATTATACATTTGCATAGTATACACAATTATATATGAATGTTGTATTTTGATCTTCCTCCCTTTCATATTCTAATTGTTTTGTATTGATATATTATATTTCGGATCGTATCGGATATGTTAACTGGTAACAGATTCAGATATGAATTGACATATACTTGATCCGTCGAATTATCGGGTCGGGTCGGGTCGACGATATAGGGTTTTGGATCGGATTCAGATTTACCTATACCCGATACATATATGATCCATTGGCAGGCCTAGACACGGTGTCGGTATGAGATCAGTCAATGAATGGTCGGGATAAACAAAACTCATAACTGACGGGGTAATTCAAACAAAATCCACAACTGAAGGTTTTATATGTAATTGTAGAGGGATAATTCAAACATAACTTATAACTGTGGAGTTTATTGGTAACTCACATACTTACGAATCAATCTGGACCGTCAATTGTGTTTAGCACAATTCGATCAGGACCACCGGTCAGTGTTCTAAAACTCCCCGCCTAGCTCCGCCTAGGCGCTAGGCACCTCTCCACCGCCATGATTTTCTTAGTCGCCGCCTAATCGGCCAAGTCGCCGCCTATGCCAAACCCTGCCGACCTTAATTTTTTTGTAGCTTTGATTTTATGGCATGTGGTGACCGGAGAAGGAAGGGGGTGAACTAGAGAAGGAAGGAGTGGTAATGGTGAGGAAGAGAGGGAGGTAGAAAGAAAAGTAGTTTAATTTGTTGGATATTCGGTGGGCTTAGAGAGGGGATAGATTAAAGGGTTAGATCTAGGAGGAAAGAGATTGAAAGATGAAAAAAATGAGGAGAGTCGGTCTGTCGAAGAGAGAGAAGAAAAAGGGATTGTCGGTCTGCCAGATAGAGAGAAGAAAGAAGAAAAAAAAAGATGATGAAGAAGGGGGCTGTCTCCGGACTCAGAATTTAGAATGAGGAGGGACTAGGGAGGATAGTTTAGACTGTGGGTTATAGGGGCAATAGGTAGGTGGAGTAATATTTTTTTTGTTTTTAATTCTAAACTTGACTGATTTATTGCTTTGGAGTTGTTGGGAATTGAGATTAGTGGTAGGTTTATATATTTCTGTTCATTTTACAAATATAGACAAATGTTTGATAAAATGACAAATATAAAAAAATGTAATCAATGTGTTTGATATTTGATGTAAATTATAAAAAAAGAAGGTAATTATGCCTTAATTCTAGGTCCCGATTATGTCCCGACTAGTCCCCTAGGCGCTGTAACGACCCGACCCGGATTCCAACACGAAATCCCAAGGTCGTGCCACTGGAACTAACTTAATAAGAGGACAAGCACTTGATAAACAGTAGTGCTAGTCAAACAGTCGAGCAAACTCGCTCTTAAACATGAACATAACACCGCACTAAAATACGGTATTTCAAAAATCGAATTAGCGGAAGCAATATAAGAAAGAAGTCCCAAGCTATGAAGCTCGAAACCAACGACAATGAAACCAAGAGAGACATTATCTCTCAAAGGAGGAAAAACAAAACTCGTGTCGCAACAATGCAGACGCTAATCAAACCATCGGCACTTCAGGCCGGCGTTTCAACAGAGAACCATCCTGATATAACAATTACCCAACGGCTAAAGCATATCGGGGTCAACCAACAACTAAAAAAACTAGAATAAGGAAACTCCCCCAAAGCTACTGCGTGCCCGGAAGACAACTGAAATAAATACTAAAACCACAAACAAGGCACGACACAACACGTCGGCCCAAGAAAACCCAATACAAATACCCAAGTATTCTACCCAACTGTAAAGTCTAATTAACTTTACAAAATGTCGATCTCACAAGAATAGCAAAGTACATTAAATCAATGACAATGCTAAAAAGGAACAAGACTCCACAAGCTGCTACTCGGGAAAGTCGGCTGCTACAAACACGAACCACACGGTCTAACCTCGATCTATCGACCACCGCTACGATCACGATCTACTCGACCTCAATGATCACATCGCAACTAAAAACAAGTACGGATGAGTCATAATGACCCAGTACGCTACCACAATATATATGCAACATATAATTATGTAACATAAACATAACCATAGTGTCATTTATAAATGACAGAAAAACCCGTGAAGAGGCGTCGTATCATTTCGATACTCCACAAGATATCAACTCCTTCTCACTTACTAAACCGTCCAAATGAACCTGGTGTAATTCCTGCTCACACACAAATCAAATGAATTAGAAGGTAGTTCCCACAAAACATCATATGCAAGTATACATATCATTATATATCCGAATCAAGTTATTCACATTGTTACCACGTGTAAGGGTGCATGTTTATATATATACACCTATATCAGTATGTATATCTCTAAATACACATATCAAATCTCCCAAAAAATCATCATGCATAAGTGTGCATATCTATATATATACACATCAAGACTTTTCATATATATCTCATATACAAGTATGCATATATCTATATATACATATCAAATCTCTCATATATCATCAGCCAATACAAACATGGTCAATAAGATCTCATGTTCAACTAACACTTTGTTATCACATAAGTGCCCATAGTAAGCCACATAAAGGATAGAGAAGATACCAAATCACTTCCGTCGTATTGCTCCTGCAATCACAACTGTTAATCATATCGTGCCAGTGATACCCGTGTTCAGGTATCAAAGTACCGAGCTCTCTTCTCGGGTCTGAGCTCTCTACTCAGGAAAATAGCCCTAGCCAATGTGCTCAATTGGTTACGACAAAGGGGCTACTTCCCCACTGTAGCTAGCAGTGGAGGTGTGTGTGAAACCCGAATCCGGTACGGCGATACATTACAATCACGAATCCCATAATTCGTGAAGGCAATGCATCGTCCCACCATCATCATGAAAACTCAAGTAATGCCAGCTGGACTTATATGCAATGCACAAGTAGATGTTTACTTGCTAATTCTCAAGTAGATACAATGACCTACTAAACTCATACGATTATGCACATTGCTACATAAATCACAAAACCACAATAGGAACTCATTTGAGTCTCTAAATCATAAGTGTCAAGTTTGTTCACTCTATTCAATTCAAGTCCCAAAAGCTAGTGATCTAGTCAACTGGAATATAATTGTCATAGGATCTCACCACGATCCTCGTAAGGTTCAATTGTTCCTTAACTCGACTCCGTTGAGTCTTTACTACAATTCCAACCAAATAGAGTTTGAACACTATATGTGTCCCAAGACTCTTTTCTATGTTCTCGTTTAAGGCATAGCAAGGTTCTCGTTCCATTTAGGAATTTAGTTCAAAGTCCCAAGTCAATTATATAAGGGAAGCCTAAGTTGATTATTGTGAAATCAAGCTTAGTTCAATTTTTGATTCATAATTCCACTTAATAGTAGAATCCAAGTTCACCACAATTCATTAACTGTAGAACAGCTCAGGCACGAAGGCAAACACATTCAATATGCTCATAAGTCATATCATAGAAACACATAGAAGAATCAATTCTTGACAAGGTAGGAAATCATGCATTTAGTCATAATATAAAATATACACAGTATTCCATATTCACCTATGAAATTCAACATAGTCACAACTTAACCATCAGTCCATTAAGTACTATCCAAGACTACTTCGTTAGTCTCGGATCATGAAGCCATTTACTAAACTCTTCCTAGAGTAGTAACTCATTCAATAACACAAAAGTCGATGGTAGTCAAAGACTTAAGCAACACTAGAGCGGTAATAACCCGTAAGGTCAAACCATACCGGTGAGTCTTAGATAACAACATGGTCATCCTAGCAACTTATACAAGTAGACTCCATGTATAGAGTACTAAGAAAGCCCCAATCCAAATCTTCTCATAGAATAGTCCTCAAATTCATTATTCAACAAGTAGGTGTTTTTACTCATTAAAGAATCAAGTAGGAATTCGACAAGAGCGAATTCAACCCGTCAAGTAGATACATCATTCTACAACATGCTCTCAATTGTGCATTTGCTTCACACAATCACATAAACCACATAAGAACTCGATTGAGTCTTATAATCACTCATATCAAACATGCCCTTCAATCCATCCCAAAGTCACGTAGGCTAATATATTAGTCTAACGCACTACAAACGTCGTAGGGATTGAATGTGGAGCCGGTATTGTTCAATAACTCCCTAATTTCAACTCCGGTGAGTTTTACTAAAATTCAACCAAGTTGAGCATTGATACTCTATGCATCACATTGTCCTTTCCTAAGTTCTCCTTTCATTTAGAACTCGATAACTAGGCCGTTCATGATCTTAAACTAGCCTTAAACACAATCCCGAGTTTCAAACCCTAGTTTCGGTGATTTTGTTAAACCTTGAATTGAACCGAATTCTTTCACAAGAGTTATTCCCAAGCTTATTACAAACAACATTCATGCTTTACAAAATGTCAAAATCATAACTTCATAGAGATTTCATAAAATCATACACATATTTTATATGTTGAATTGGAGGTTTTGTCTTCACAAAAGATGTTCATAATCATCAATAGAACAACTATAATAAAGGGGTCATGTTACTTTATTGAACATGAAAATCTCAGGGATTTCTCAACGTACCTTAGTCCTAAGATTAATGGATGAATGGGTGATCAAAGCAAGGATTGTTGTAGAGGAGGTTGAGGCCTTCGATTTGGCGGTCTCGGATCGCCGATCGGACCACCGAAACTCCGGGAAATGTTCTCTCAAGTTGGGGTTACCTCCATGGACGAAAATGGAGCTTGAAGCTCTGTATCTCTGAAGCTTTGTTGATCAAAAATGGCTGAATAGGCTGGAAGTTCCTTTTATACCTTCCAACAATACCCCAATCCATGTGAAGGGGGTTAAATGGCTTCTCATTGGCTATGGCATGCAAGCCATTGATAAGAAATGATCTAAGGGCCAAGAAGGGTTGTAGGAGAGTCAACAAAGAGGGCTTTGACTCACTTTGGTCGGCCAAGGGCAAGGGTGCAAGGGTCAATAGCCAAAACACTCAAAAAAATGTCACAAGCCAGAATCTGGAAAACAGACAGTCAATCTTGTAAAATCGACCATAAATAGTTCACAACTCAAAATGAGGTGATTATTGATTTTTATGAAACTAGACTCTTTAAGCTATAGTTTAGCATTTTAAATTACTCAATTTGGACTTATATTCATCAAAATATGGCTACTACAAGGTCAAGTACATAAGCTGATTTCCTGAAAACATAATTCTGGCACAGCCGTAAGTCAAGACCTAAATGAGGTACTTATACACCTTGGAAAAATACCATATTTTACAGGGAGTATCCTAACATATGTAGGTAAAACATACTAAATATTTAGAAAAATATCTTTAGTAGATTGGTACCAGAATTTTCCCGAAGTTCGCCCAAAAACAGGACTGAATCTGTGAAGTGATATGTTGGTCAACGAATCAAACACGAATCAAACTCAACTTAATCTAGGATAAGTTCAACATGTATAAGGCTTGTTTAGACATGGTTATGGCTTGTATACAAGGCCTGGAACTCAACCGAACTTCTCTTGAGACGAAAAGAAGGCAATACAAGTAAACAAGAACAACCTCAAAACACAACCGAAGCAACGAAGCTTCTAAACTTCCTACCAAGCACACAACAACTAAGATGAACATTATAAACCTTAGATGCAAAGTACTAAGACTCTCATGAGACTTATTAAGGTGCTATCATGTCAAGATAAATACTCGACGCATTAACAACAAAGCATGCAACACGAGAAAGTCAAATACACGAAGGTTCGGGGTCTTACAGGCGCTAGGCGCTAATGTGCCGCCTAGCAGCCGCCTAACGATTTTTAGAACCTTGCCACCAGTTAGACCCTGAGCTCTTTTATAATATAGACTAGTTTTTGTCCCGTGCCTATGGCACGACATTAGTATGACTTGATTGAAGTATGGAGAAGGCAATATGCGAATATTCTACTATATGTTTATGATTTTATTGGTGTCGGGTCAATGTAAGCTACACAACGAAAGAGAACAAAACCCAAAAATTAAAGAAAAAATACATTTTATTTACTGCTACATTTTATGACATTGTGTATAAGACTTAGAAGATGAATTTAATGTAAATCAATCAAAATCAAATATTACGATTGAGACACTTCACGAAACAGTTCATTGGATATCGTATGGAAAAAAACAAAAATATTGAAATAATAATTGAGTATAATTCATTAATTTCAAAGAAAAAACCATTATGAAATATTCAAACTTTTAGCAAAAGAAATGAGATTGTAGTAATATTATTTTATTGTTTTCAATAACAACTTAATCTTCCTCTTGAGGCTCTTGCTTCACAACAATAAATGGTTTGGAAACGCGACTTGCAATAAAATTTTCCATTATCTGCACCTGCGTGTGAGAGAAAAAAGATATCAACATATTTATTTAACTTTATATAATTTATGCATAAGAGTCGATTAATTAAAATATCATACGAACAGTTCATTGGATTAGCTAATTAAAAGAATACCAAAAAAGAATAGTCATACACACCCAAGGTTCTTTTCCTTTTGTTGAACGTGAAGGTTGTTCCATATTGTGAAAGTTGTTGCTGTGTAGATGATTAAGAAGAATTTTAAAAAGATTAAGGGAGGGATGATTTAGTAAACGGTCATAGTTTTATGGATCAAATATTTGGTTTAACCTTAAATCGTGTAAACAGACGAATTGAACTCGGGGAGTGATAATAACCGTAAGATCTCAATAAATGAATCAATCTCAGCCCCTAAATAACTTTAGTCAATTGCACATGTGTGACTATGAGCTATATTGTATTATAGATATTTATTATTTTAACTATGAATACAAATATACAATATTAACATTACTACTCCAATAACTGTTTTTAGAATCTCATTAGAATAAGTAAATTTGTAATTAAAGTTTTAATAATTGACACAATTTTTTTAAAAAAATTATCTTCCTAAAAAGAAGGGAGTATATGTTTTGCATGAGACTATACCCGGGTAAACTGGCTTTGTATGGACTCCCCTACGTTATGCTCTTGAATATAGAGCAATCATTTTACACTCATTTTAAGCTAAGTAACTTGGGTTCTATTTTGGGTCTACCTTAAACAATTTATGTATTGTCATTAATTCTTTTAAAAAATATATGTATTGTTTAATTAATTCTTAATTAAATAATTTACGTATATTATTTAAGGGCAACAATGTATGAGGGAGTAGCAAGTCTTATATATAATTCATAATTAATTAAGGTTATGAAATTAGATATAATTTTTTTTATGAAATCACGTACAAAAATGATATGGTAACATATTTCCTTTCATATATGATGTAATCGAAAGGTTATGAAAGCATGTGGGTGGTTGTTACTCCCCCAATTTTCGGTAAAAAGTTTCTATTTAAAAACCAAATTTTTTTTAAAAAAAATGACATTTTTAGCAGTTCATTAATAGGTCTGATAATTGGGTGGGTTGAGTTTGGGTTAGATTGAAATGGATAACGAGTCGAAACCCGTTAGAACCCAAATATCAAACAGGTCGGAATTGGTAACATGTTAAAGTGATTCGACCCGGCTTGACCCACTTTTTCCCCCCAAAAATATAAAATTATGGTATAAAAAGTCGTAGGTTGAAAAGGGTAATGAGTTGTAATTACCAGATATATTCATTAATAATAAAATAACACTTATATATCTTAATTTTTTAAAATGAACTCTTTAAGTGAAACATTCTAAAATAAAATAGTTGACTTCTTGTCTTTTTAGTAGTCTATTAATAAAAAAATAACACTTATATATCGTAATTTTTAAAAATAAACTCCTTAAATAAAATATTTTAAAATAAAATAGTGGACTCTCTGAACGGAGAGAGTATTACCTATTGCCCCTTTACATTATGGCCTGTACAAATAACAAGTTAGTTAACAAGTGGTTACCAATAGGATTGCGTGATTGTGCAATTGAAAATTGAAATTAAGTTGAGAATAGGAATAGGAGATGGAGTAGGAGTAGGAGAAGTAATAGGAATAGGAATAGATGACGAAGAAGAGAGAGAAAATAATTGAGGATATAAAAAAACGTGTAAAAAAACGGTTGTGGATAAAATTGAATCATGGCCGATGATTGTGTTTCGTAAAAACAAATCCTGGCCGGTAATAGCTTTTTCAACCGCCCAATTACATTAAATCTTGGCCAATGATTGTGTTTGATAAAAACAAATCCTGACCGGTAATTAACTTTTTTAATCGTCTGATCTGTTTCGTATAATAGACTAGTCTTTGTGCCCGTGCCTATGGCACGGCGCGAGTAGGGGAGGATGTCAGTACTGGAGGGTGTCAATATTTAAATAAATCAATATATGTTTTAATCATGTTTCAAAAAAGTCTAAAATAACAAATTGAAAATGAAGACTTCTCGATAATCAATTAAAACATTATGATCATTCAACAGTGGAGAAAAAAATTAAAACTTTTATTTGTAATTTTATTTAAGAAAACAGATGCGGTACCTTGTTAGATTTTATTTATTTGTAATTTTTTTTAAGAAAATAGAGGCGATACCTTTTTAGATTTTATTAATATAAATAAAATTACAAATTTGAGGAGGATATAATTAATAATATTTCATTAAAATATAAACTTTTTTTTAACACATACACCAAGGGTATTAATTTTTTTAACCTTTTTTTTTTAACCAAGTAACATGTTTTATATTATAGATTTACTGTGGAAGATAGACACTAAACAATTAATATCTCTTTTTTATGTTGGTATAAAAAAGTGACTATACATATTATTACTTATTCTATTTTAAAAAAAAAAATAAAAACATTTTATCTTTTAGAGTAGTCTTAATAACATAAAAAAAATTGGAAGAATTTTTAACACATACACCAAGGGTATTAGTTAAACCAAAAAATTTCCAAAAAAGATACTACCCATTTTAAAACCCAAACCACCTAAAGAAAAACTCAATAAATTGTGTTTTAGACACTTTTAAAAAATGGTTAAACAAAAAAATATGAATCCACCCTTCTTAACAGCATTAAAAATCGGAATAATGTTTTATAACGAAAGAACCGAGTGCCCAAGATATATATTAACGGGATACTATGTGCTTTATATATATAACGAAAGATTCACAAAATCAATAATACTAAAACTGATATAGGATAGACGTATAAGGACTCTATTTATCACCATACATAAACATAGTTAATTATGACTCTTATTGGGCTTGTAATTAATGTGAGTGGTGCGGTTATGAATCTTCTTGACAGTCCTGATTCAGGGGGATTTTGGAGAAACCGTAGGGAGTTGGAATCGTATAGGGAGAGGGGGACGCAGAGGGAGAAAAGTTGTGGAGGGACACGACTAACTGCCGTTCACACATGTGCTAAGCGAAATAAATTACAGCCGTTTGATATAAGTAAAAATAATCAATCTCGGCCGCTCTTTATCCCACTGAGCTCTATTGTATAGTAGATATATATAGAAAATATAACAAAACAAAATGCTTCAACTTCCAATGCTTTGGTGATTAAATGCTTCGTATAAAAACTAAGGAACATGTAACAAAACATAATGTTTCAACTTCTAATGCATAGCTAGAAAATGTAAAAAAAACAAAGTGTTTCAACTTCTAATGCTTTGTTAATTAAATGTGTAGTATAAAAACTAAAGAAAATATAGTAAAATAAAGTGTTTCAACTTCCAATGCATAGCTAGAAATGTTATATTTGAGTTTTTATTTATGGAACGCATTTTAGGCGGGAAAATCACGGTTGTTATTATATATATAGATATTACTACTAACAGAAGTCACTAATGAGGACTTCAGTTAAAATGATCAATTTACCAGAAAAATTAATAATTAATCTATATCTATTAAATATTAATTATTAATTACTTCATTTGTAAGTTCTTTTTTTACAGAAAATTTATATGAAAATTTTAAAGTTACCTGTTTGAATGATCAATTTTAATTTATTCTATTATTACTAAAATAGAACTTCTGCTACCAAATGGCAACTTTCATTGAAATGATTGTCACGTGTCAAATTTCTATAAAATAGGGAAATATTTTTCATTTTGTCAAATATAGCTTATTTTAAAACTAAACTCTATTTATTTCATTTATAAAAGTTTCTCATCAATTTTCATTTTCCTTACTATTTTATTTATACAAGTTATTTACGGGACAAGTTTATATTAACATTTTTTCTATGAATATATACATCTATAATACAATAGAGATCAGTGTGACACGCTTATCTATAATACAATAGAGATCAGTGTGACACGCTTACAATTGACTTGAGATAAAAAGGGGTCAGGATTTACTGTTTTAGGATGATCCAACGACCCTTATTCCCCTCAGCTCTCGCATGTGCGAATGACGGTTTTCCCAACGAGTGTTCTTTCCCTCTTTCTTGCAATTACTCCCGACTCCTTCTCTTCTCATTACAGTTTTACAGTTTTACAGTTTTACAGTTTTATGTTATTGTAATTAACTTAATCAATTTAATTTTTTTTCGACTCGTAATTTCGTATACAAATTAATTGAAATATTTGTTTTTTATCTTTTTAACTGTTATCATAATTAACTTAATCAATTTAATTTTTATCTGGCCCATTTTTCTGGCCCATAATTTCGTATACAAATTAATCAATTTACTGTTTTACCAAAATTCTACGGCTATTGAATAAAAAACTACCAATTTCCAAATAATGTCTCTCTATTTTTTAAAAGAATTTTCATTGTAGTTTTTAAAAAGATTACAATTTTGACCAAGTAATTTCAATAATCTCTCCTAAAATTTTATAAATAGGTTGGAAATATTCTTAATTAATGGTAGCACATGTTTAAATTAGGAAGTATAAGTTAAAGTTATTGATGAATGTCAAATTTTTAAACGAAAAATTATATGTGGGCATTCATTTCAATGCAATATTGATATATATGAAATATAAAGAATGTCTCTCTATCACATTTAATTTTACAATCTCAACCGTTTTTATCACGTTTTTTCAATCCCTATTTTATTACTGCGAAAATTATTACGGTTTATGATGGTTTACAGTTATTATTTTACATTTGCGAAGATTAGTTACTCTTTTACTGAGATATTACGGTTTTACAGTTAATATTTTACGGTTTTACACTTTTACAGTTTTATGGTTGCGAAAATTTGTATTTGTATTTTTTTTTCTTTTTAATTGTTATCGTAATTAACTTAAGCAATTTAATTTATGTCTAGCTCGTTTTGTCCAGCCCGTAATTTCGTATACAAATTATTAATTAATCCCTCCGTTCCGGGCAAAGAGGCTCCGTTTGAAAGTCAATTGTTTTAAGAAAATAATATTTTTAGTAGTTCATTTCCACAGTATCTGCTTCATTTATTGATAAATTTCCAAACTGGCGTCGTGCCATCGGCACGGGCAAAGAGTTCTAGTCTATATTACAATACACATCCCAAAACATGTGTGCAATTTAACATCAAATTCTACCTTCAAGGGTGCGGAGAACGGTTTTACGGTTTTACAGTTTTATAGTTATTGTTTTATGGTTTTACAGTTTTATCCTTATTATTTTACTAAAATATATTGTTTTACAGTTATTGTTTTACTGATATATTATATCCGTAAGTATCTAGTTTCTTCTCTATTAACGTGCATAACTGAATTAATTTAATTTTAGTCCAGCGGTAAGTTTTGAATATTTTTTATTTATTTTTTCTTTTTAATTGTTATCGTAATTAACTTAATCAATTTAATTTTTTCCGGCCCCTTTTTTTTTTGCCCGCAATTTCGTATATAAATTAGTAATTAATCCCTCCGTAAAGAGGCCCCGTTTGAAAATCAATTTTTTTAAGAAAATAATACTTTTACTAGTTCATTAATAATAAAATGACCTTTACGGTTTTACAAATATTTAGTTGTAGTTTTTTAATTGATTGCTAAATATTTAGAGTACATATATCTAACCCCTACAAATTATAAGTAAATATTAATTTATTTCCACATTATCCGCTTCATTTATTGATAAATTTTCAAACTAGCGACGTGCCATCAACACGAGCAAGAGTACTAGTATCTATTAATATATATCAAGTTTATAGATAAAAAGTTATTTATATTTTTTTTATATTTTATACCGTTAGTTTATGATAAATTTAAGTTTCGAAAACCCTAAAATAAGAAAAAGAAAAATTGATATATGATGCGGACGGCCAACTAAAAACGAATTTATTTTAGGGGAAATAATTTTCTTTGCGACGCCAGACGCCACTCTGTCAGTCTCTGTCTGTTTGTCTCTCTCTCTCTCCATGGTTCAACGTGCCAAGTAAGTCTGATTTTTTTTTTTTGGTCGGATCTCTCCAAATGTTTCTATTTCTGTTTCCATTTTTGAGCTCGAAAGGATATATAATTTATATAAATATGAAATTCATTTTGGGGGAAAGAATTTTCTTCTGTTGCAAACCTATCTTCCACTCATACGCGTCTCTATCTCCATCTCTTTCTTTGTTCGCTTTCACTCGTAACGGTTCTATTTTTGTTTCATATTTGAGCTTGAAAGGATGTTTAAATTTGGAAATTGATTAAATTTTAGGGGGTTTATTAATTTGAAGATCTTTGATTTGAGTTCGTTATGGTTTTTTTAAGTTTGATCAGATTGTATTTTATTTTAAACAATTTTGGAGGTTAGAATTGTTAATGAAGCTTATTTATTTGGTGGAACTTGGGTCTTCAATTGTTAATTACCATTTACCAGTACCTCGAAGAATATGACAAGCTATATATAATGAGTTTTGGGGGGTTGATTAATGATTATAAATGTTAATTAGCTTTTGAATGTAACTTATTTGTATTTTTCCTCCAAAACAAGTGTTGGATACTAATTTGCTCTTTTACGTCAGACATGTATGCTTTTTCCCCGTCTCATTCATCAACTGAAAGCCCGAATGTACTAATTTGCTCTTTTAAGTACGACATTAGGAAATTGAAAACTAATGGCAATTCGATTCAACGGGTAAGCAATGCTTTGATTTTCCTTCTTTACTTGACGCTTTATCAATTCGCTTTTTTGGGGCTTTCATGCTACTGTATCATATAATGTAGATGTTTTACATACATTGATAGTATATGTTTCACTATATTGGTTTTTGCTGAAGGTTTTGGTTTACGTATTTTTGTGGTTAGAAGAAGAACAATGTTCGTCGAGGAAAGTGAAGGATGAATACTAAGACAAGTATGGCATAATCTGAGATCTCAGATAAAGGATTTATATTGTTTGTGGGTTTATAGTGAAGCATCCTTTGTGGGATTTTTGTTTTTATATATAATCTTTGTGGTTTGAAATGATATTTTTAGGTTACTGGGACCATTGGCGGATGCATGAAAATTTTCCAACTGGTGCATAAATTTAATAAAGTTTATAAATCATAATTGTCTCTTACGCTGTTTTCATCGTTTGAAAACATTTAATTACATCATCATTTGTAACGTTTCTAAGCAAATATTTTTCAATAAAACATACAAGACAATCATTTATAAATTGATTACAAGTTTGGTTTCCGTTTAAAAAATTTCTCCATAATCACTAAAACCAAATTCCGTCAAATCAACCACAATTTTGAAATCTACACAAATTAAAAAAAATTCTCATAAATCAACTACTTCAACCCTCAAATTAAAATGCTCTAATTTCAGATTAAATAAATATACATTTCTTACCAAGATATTGAACACACAAGTTTAGGAAATAAAACAATATTATCATAATATCAATATATCATTTATCACAAATTCATAAATCACAATTTACAACAATTACATAAATTAAATACTCAATTAGGGCTATTTTAAAATAAGGGTTATTAATTTTTTTAAAATTTAAATCACAATTATAATTTGTTTTTTATTTAGGTGGGGGCAAATTGTAGAAATTTGATTCAGGTGGGGCAAAATGTACAATATAACATATTAGTTTTTTTAAAAAAAAATTCATTCACAAAAAAATCCCAAGTGGGGGCAACTGCCCCCATAGTCTTTGCCATGTGTCCGCCAATGACTGGGACAGTCGTGCAACTTTTTTTTTTTTTTAAACTGTGGACATGTATTTTGTGTGTTTTCAATAGTTAGGTATTTAGAAGTAAACTTTCTCTTCTTTCTAATGGAGGATTTAGCATCTATCTGAGTCATTGTTCTAAAACTCCTCGTTTAGCTCCGCCTAGGTGCTAGGCTCCTCTCTACCGCCGCGACTTTCTTTGTCGTCGCCTAATCGACTAAGTCGATGCCTACGCCAAACCTCGCCGACCTTAATTTATTTTTGTAGTTTTGATTTTGTGGCATGCGGTGACCGGAGAAGGAAGGAGGGACAGACTAGAGAAGGAATGGGGAGTGGTAATGGTGAGGCAGAGAGGGAGGTAGAAAGAAAAGAGGTTTGATTTTGTGGATATTCGGTGGGATGAGAGAGTGAATAGATTAAAGGGTTAGATCTAGGAGGAAAGAGATTGGAGGATGAAAAAATGATGAGAGTCGGTCTGCCGGAGAGAGAGAGAGAAGAAAAAAAAAGAAAGGAAAAAAAAAAGGTTGCTGGTCTGCCAAATAGATAGAAGAAAGAAAAAGAAAAAAAGATGAAGAAGAAGGGGGCTGTCTCGAGACTCATAATTTAGAATGGGAAGAGATTAGGGAAGATATGTTACACTATGGGTTGTAGGGGCAGTAGGTAGGTGGAGTAATATATATTTATTTTTTTTAGTTTTAAACTTGGCTGGTTTATTGCTTTGGAGTTGTTGAGAATTGAGATGAATGGTATGTTTGTATATTTTTGTTTATTTTACAAATATAAATAAGTGTTTGATAAAATGACAAATATAAAAATAAAAATAAAATTTGTAGTCAATGTGTTTGATCTTTGATGTAAATTATCAAAAAGATGGTAATTATGTCTTAATTCTAGGCTCCGCCTAGGCCCCAATTACGTCCCGACTAATCCCCTAAGCGCTAATGTGTCGCCTAGCGACCACCTAACAATTTTTAGAACCATGCTCTAAATAACATTCCCTTCTTTCTCATGTTACTACATTAGTTAGGGCTTATAATGTAGAAACTGATAAAGTTTAGGAATAATGGCATAGCCTTTCCATTGAATAAATCACCTATTTATATGGGGGATTTACAATTAGGGTTACACTAGGAGTAGGATACAAGAAACCTATACAAGGAAGGTAACACAATTAGGAAAGAACTCTATAAGGTAATTACCACTAATTACACATTACAAATCAACAAGAATAATTAAAAGATATTATTCTCTAACATGCCCCCGCAAGATGGACGTCCGAGAAGAGAGACCAATCTTGTGAAGTAAGTGATGAAACCGTTGGCGAGCAAGAGGCTTGGTCAAAGCATCAGCGAGTTGATCAGCCGAGGAGACATGGCAAACTCGCATAAGCCCATCCTGAACTTGTTGCCGAATGAAATGAAAGTCCAGAGCCACATGCTTCATGCGAGTATGAAAAACCGGGTTAGAGCAAAGACTTGTAGCGCCCACATTGTCACAGTAAATGACTGGTTGAGTCGAGGAGGCGAGACCGAGTTCGCTAAGAAGAGAGACAATCCACGACTTCACCGCATGGCGCCCACGCCCAGTATTCGACTTTCGAGGAGCGAGCTACGGCGTTGTTTCTTGGAGCTCCGGAGATCGGGTTCTTTGCCAAGATAGACAATGTAGGCACCGGTGGATGTGTAGTCATCCTTGTTGCCGCCCGGCATCGGTAAAGGCATGGAGAGCGGAGGAGACGGCGATGAAGGAGGATGCCGCATCAATTGTGCCACGAGATACCGAAGAACTTCGTTTGACCGCAATCCGGTGCTGGTCGGCCTATGCATGAAGCTGGGAGAGTTTGTTGACAAAGAAAGGCAACATCGCCGAGTGAGAGAGATATCTTGAAGACCGCCGACCATTGCTCGAAATGCATCGGATCCGAGAGCAAGGCTGTGTGAAGAGTCAAGGTAGGCGAGGTAGCAAGAGGCGTAGCTCTTGGGCGAGCATCGGTCATGCTGCGAGCAAGGAGATCGCTATATACCGCCGGGAGAGCGAAGACCACTTGGCGCTTAACAACTTCAACCCCAAGAAAGTAGTGAAGATCACCAAGGTCCTTGAGAGAGAAGCGAGTAGCGAGCATAGAGATGAAAGTCCGAACCCCAATTTGGTTGCCGGTGACAATGATGTCATCCACATATACAAGGAGATAGATGATGGTGCCCGCGAAGCGGGATGAACAGCGATGTGTCGCCCACCGAAGTTTTGGAAGCCGAGGCAAGAAGAAACCGACGCAGCCTCATTATACCATGCTCGGGGAGCCCGCTTGAGACCATAAATAGCCTTGCGAAGTCGGCACACATGTTGAGGTTTGTCCTTATCGGTGAACCCAGGCGGTTGAGCCATGAATACCTCCTCGACGGGTTGCCTTGAAGAAAGGCATTGTTCACATCCGCTGACGAAGATCCCATCCTTGACAAACGGCCGGTGAGAGAACAAGACGAACAGATGGTCGGTTTAACCACCGGCCGAAAGTCTCGTGGTAGTCAACCCAGTCATTGGTGAAATCCCTTGGCTACTAGGCGAGCTTTGTAGCGATCAACGGTACCATCAAGATGTCTCTTGATACGGTAGATCCACTTACGACCAACTATATTGCGAGCATCTCCTGGAAGGGACTAGATCCCAAGTCCCATTGCGAGCAAGGGCATCAAACTCTTGAGACGACATGGCCCGACGCCACTTCACATCCTTGAGAGCCCGAGTAACACATGTGGGTTCACTGCTTGCTACCGAGCCGAAAGACTCATTTTGATCTTTGGTTTGAAGATGTTGTTCTTGGAGCGAGTGACTATGGAGGATGTGTCGTGAGCGGGAGCAAGAGGCACGATGAGCAGCGGGCATGGGAACCAATGTAGCGGGCACGGACTTGCAGTCTTGGGTGATCCTCGCACGCATCGGTTGCCGAGGAGGGCCGAGCAACGCACCTGGATGAGGAGGGGCAGGTAGCCTCGGGGCAAGATGGCCGATGTGGGAGGTTGGGGGCGTGGGCGAGCCGAGATCAACCAAATTCGATTAGTGGCGGGAGCCACGACGTAGGGTAAGCGGAGCGGTGGTGTGTATGAGGACCGGCAGCTTCATGAGGGGTAGCCAAGACTCACTATCATAGGTGTGCGGCAGGTGGCCGGTGGCCTGGTGGACATGGGAAAGGTGGACTTCGACAAAGCGAACATGACGCGATATGTACGCCTTAGTGGTGCTCGATCATAGCAGAGATAGGCACTCTGAGTGAGCGAGTAACCAAGGAAGACACACGGAGTGGAGCGAGCATCGAGTTTGTGGGCGGAGTAAGGACGGAGCCAAGGATAACAGAGACAACCAAAAGCACGAAGCTTGGCGTAGTTCGGCAGAGAGCCAAAAAGTTTATGGTAGGGAGACTGGCGAGCAAGGGTGGGTGTAGGTAGTCGATTTATGAGATAGGTCGCGGTTTGGAAAGCAAACGACCAGAAGGGCAGCGGAAGAGAAGCACGAGAGAGAAGGGAGAGACCGGTCTCAACAATGTGGCGATGGCGGCGTTCAGAGAACCCATTGTGTTCGGGTGAGGGGCGAGGTAAGGTGAGAGATGCCATGGGCGGACAGGTAGGCGGCCAAGCCAGAGTCCCGGGCAAGCCCCATATACTCGCCGCCATTGTCCGAGTAAAGGGTGACTATGGTTGTTTTAAAATAATTTTCCACTAAGGCTTTAAATTTGGGAAAGATGGTGGCAACCTCAGATTTGAGTCTGAGCGGTAAAGCCGATGTAATGGGTAAAGTGATCAACAAAAATCACATAGTATTTGAACCCATCAATAGAGGGAAGGGGGGAGGTCCAAACATCAGTATAAACAGTTTGAAGAGGGAGAGTAGACACAATAGTATTTTGATGAAAAGGAATTTTATGACTTTTATTAGAAAGGCAATCATTACAATGACTAGGAGTGCGAGCAGTGTCTAATGCTAAACCTAGGCTAGATAATATCTGACTTTGGATGGGGCCGACGGATGGCCAAGACGATGATGCCGCCCCGATGAGAGACTTTGGAGCCGACACAAGCGAGGGGTGGGGCGGGAAGGCGTGGTCGGCCATTCATACACACCGCCCTTAGATCGTCCGGCCAACAAGATTCTCCTGCCAGATCCTTCACATGAAAAGAAGTTGGTAAGAACTCAATAGAGGTGTTATTGGAGATACAAAATTGAGATATAGATATAAGATTTTTTTTCATGTCAGGAACAAATAGAACATTATGAAGGGAAAACGTGTGTGAGGGTGTATGAAGGGAGGAGAAACCGCTTTGGAGATAGTTAACCCAAGATCATCACCAATGACCATGTCATCCATGCCCGTGTAGTTGGAGTGTAGCGAGAGATTGCCGAGGTCGCTAGTGACATGATGAGAGGCACCACTATCGAGTAGCCGCCGGTGTCCCGTGTCCGCCGTGGTTGCAAGGTGAGCCCGTGGTTGCCACTTGGAGCCACTTGCCGAGTTGGGAGTAGCGGGCATAGAGGTGGTGGCGACCAGCTTGAAAGTTTGGGCGGCGAGTAACAGAGTGGCCTGTTGGCGACATGATTGACACTTGCCAGCATACGGTCGCCGCGCCGAGGAGCGGATGCCGAGGGTTGGGAAGGTGGCCGAGGTTGCGAGGGTGGCCGATACCGAGCTTGCGAGGAGGATTGCCGAGTGCCGAGCTATTGCTCCTCCTTGTGCGGCAGGTTGGCCGGGGTTGGCAAGTAGGGTGCGAGAAGGACGAAGGCTGAGACTGCTTCAAAAGAAGCTCGCGATTGATGAGTTTTTCATGAAGCTCATCAAACGAGATGGGAGTATCCCGTCCTTCAACCACATCCACGATGTGGCGGTAGTCATCATCCAAACCACCGAGGATGGTCTCAATGAGATCCTCGTGGTCAAGAGGTTTGCCTGCAGCGCGGCGAGTTCATCGGCCGACTTTTGATTGCATGTAGTCGGTGATCGACTTAGTTCCCTTGGTTGCTCGCTTGAGGTAATCTTTGATCTGTTTAATGTGACCTCGAGTTGGGCGAGCATAGGTATGAGCCAGATGTCCAAAGCTTCACGAGCGATGGTCGCTGTTGGATCGAGGAACTGGGGAGCGAGCAGGGGAAGCCAACAAGAGCCCCAAAGAGGAGTTTGTCTTGGCGAATCCAAGGCTGGTAGTGAGGGTTTGGGGTGGGAACGTCCTTGGAGGTTTGGGCATCCTTGGTGAGGACTGTGGGAGGCGGGCATGGGTGTGAACCGTCTACAAACTTGTAGAGGTCATAGCCAATGAGGGTGGCCTCAACTTGGAGTTTCCAAGCTATGTAATTGGTAGAGGTGAGTTTGGTGATATTGTGGTGGAAGATGTTGATGAGGTCGAAGGTTTGGGTGGGATCAAGAGGGTTTTTGACGGTGAGAGAGTGATTTCCGTTAGCCATTGTAGAGGTGTTTAGGGCGGCGGCTAGAGGAAGAGGAAGAAGGTGTTAGGAGCAGAGCTCTGATACCATGTAGAAACTGATAAAGTTTAGGAATAATGGCATAGCCTTTCCATTGAATAAATCACCTATTTATAGGGGGATTTACAATTAGGGTTACACTAGGAGTAGGATACAAGAAACATATACAAGAAAGGTAACACAATTAGGAAAGAACTCTATAAGGTAATTACCACTAATTACACATTACAAATCAACAAGAATAATTAAAAGATATTATTCTCTAACATATAATTCATTGCAATTACAACTCCAATCGATCTGCGGACGTTGAAGCTTCGGAGCTTGAACTGAGAGTGCTAAGACAAAAAAAAGATGGGACAGTCAAACATTTGGAATACGCATCCCAAGACCTATGGTCATGGTTCCAGAAACGTCAAAGCTTGAAGTAAGAGTGCAAAGGCAAAGAAAGGATGGGTCACTTTAACATCATGGTTCCCCAACCTTTACGGTAGCATAAGTATCTCTTTAACTTCGTTATGTAATATTGATTACGATGGATGTGATTAGAACTGCAATGCTCTTTTGACTCATCAATGAGCTTGTGTTGAATCCTAGCAATTTACATCAATTCTCATATATAATTTTTTTTATAATTTTTAGAGTAGTTAGAGCTTGACTTCATGGAAACTCCCAGACATTTCATTTTTATGTAAGCATGGTAGTTGCAATGGGTAAATGAAAGAACGTGATGCCACGGATTCTCGATATGGAACAATGTTATTGTCAATGTTGCGTTGAATGTTGCAACAATGACAATGACAATGTGAACAAAGTGTATCACGTAAAATAGCGGCGGAAGTTTTGTTTTCGATTTTAAACCAAGCGCACTTAGGAAGACAAGAATTAATCACAAACAATCTACAAGTATCAAACTTGTAGATCAAGCCTCAAGGCCACACAAATTATATTAAAAACAAACTGTTTTGCACTTAACAAACAATAAAAAATTCTCACAAGATATAGGATCTTGGAGAACCAAAAATCCCACATAAAACACTAAACCAAACGTGGGAAGAAAGAACAAAAATCAACTTCGATCACGTAAAAGGAAGCACACAAAACAGCTTCTTGAAGATTCAATGATGCCGCAATGTTGTATTATCAAAAGCTTCAAAACGGCAAAAAGGAACTGCCGTAACTTTCAAAGCAATATTGCTCTCGGTTTATAGCTATTTCTCTAATCTCTCGTGCTCGCATTTCACTCACGGCTTTTTATTTTTTTCTGAATATCTCGATTATGCCTTCGCTTATCTTCTCTGTCAAGCTCTCCATGTGCTCGAAAAACCGCCTTAGATATATATACACAAAAACCTGCAAAGACACGGCAAAGGAGCACAATTTCTACTAGGAAAAGATTAGCTATATAACTACAAGATATGTTTCCTAATCAGACTATGATACTTGGAATAATTAGTTTATTTGCAGAGATCTAGTTACCAAAAAAATATATTGCCTAAATCTTTTGAAAGATTTGAAAGATCAAATCTTTTGAAAGATTTGAAAGATCAAATCTTTTGAAAGATTTGAAAGATTTTCCTATAAAAAAAATCAAAACCAATCTAATCTTTTGAAAGATTTGAAAGATTTTCCTATCAAAAATCAAAACCAATCTACCAAAATTATTCTAAACAAAATCTAACACCTAAATAAACATTGACTACATTAAAATCTTTCTTTGACCAAGAAAGGTGAAAACAAGATAAAATAGGTCATGCCTATTTTACCCTTACAATCTCCCCCTTTGTTGAACCTTTCTGGTCAAATCAAAAGACAAGTGTTTATTCAACACCAATCAAATCATCTAACCTGCATTGGTTAGAAAAACTCATCTCCCCCTGAATTTGTGCAAGGGGTAAAATCAGAAACCATTACTAAGCACAATTCAGAAAATATCACCATCACAAGAAACACTTGATTTCTCTCCCCCTATTTGACCGGAAAAGGAAGAGAGATAAAACATCTTTTAGGAATTCTCAAACATCAAAGATTTTGAAAAAAACACAATAAAGTGTTCACCAAGATTTGATAACACCCCTAGCAAAAACTGAGCACCTCATATCCAAATTCAAAACCTCTTAGTTTCACACAAAAATTAGACAACCACTAAATATTTTCAACATGGAGATTTTTGGAAATTGATTTGCACAGTTTGAGTTTAGGAAAAAATTTCACCAAGCTGATATCCTTACCAACAATGCATGTCCTAAAATTTTATGCCTAAAAACATGATGACTAAAAGCTAGGCAAAAGAAAAAAAAAAAAAATAAAAAAAATGCAATCACACACAAGTGATAAAGACCAGATCAAAGGATGTAGTTCCTAATGTTGCTGCATTGGGAGATGCATTCGCCAAAATTGTGATTTTATTTTCAATTGTGCTCTTTTTTTTTTTTTTTTTTTAAATTTTCTCAACCAAATTTCTCTCCCAAGATCATAAATTTTTCACAACCAAAATCCATAGGTACTTTATTTCCCTAGGAATATAGCTTTACTTTATTTCAAGCTATAAAAACATGCCACTTGGAACCTTTCACACTATTTACCAAGGGAAGCATTTTTGCATTTGATCAACCCATGAAATCCGAGGATTCATAGTCCCAAAAGAAAGGTGCCACAACCTTGTTCATAGGTAGCTCTTTTCCTTTAGGTAGCTTTCACACTTTTTCAATTAAAGGGAGTCAATTTACTCAAGATCAACCCATGAGAACCTAAGTTCCATAGTACCTTGACAAATTGCAGCATCCCAAAAATTTCAAAAGGTAGCTCTTTCCTTTGTGGACTTTAAACATACTCAAGAACTGGAGAGAGAGAGAGAGAATCATAACAATGAAATCACAACATATTTTGAATGAAATTCCCAAGCAACCACAAGAGACACATACATGTGAGTCAATTGATCTAGAGTGCCCTCTAAAGACAAAATGCAATCATGCCTAATTTGTTTTTTTTTTTTTTTTTTTTAAATAATTAACTAAGTGTAAAATCATATGGCACACAAAACACAAGAGATTTCCAAAGATTGAAAAATCTCTCAAAAACAAGACACTTGGCAAATATATCAGCAAGATGATTTTCGGTCCCAACATGTTCAATGCAAACAATTTACATAATCAACCAAGTCTCAAAAAAAATGGTGTCTTATATTAATGTGATTAGTTCGAGAATAATGAACTGGATTTTTGTGCTAAGAAAAATGCATAGGTTATATCAAAAAAACAAGGTTAACACATCAATGTGAACACATAATCTTTGATCATTTGAAGCAACCATAAAAGATTTAAGGCTTCTCTCAAAAATATTTTGATAAGCATGCAAATTTTTGAGATTCAACCTTACTTCTTCTCCTTGTGTATATCCCATCATGAATATCACCTATCACTTGAGAGATTGGATGGTTTTTCTGAATACGGCTAGGAATATCATGGCTGCAACCATTCAAATTTGACTGATTTTCTGAATGTACAGGACCTGATTCTGAAAGTTCAGGACCTGTTTCTGAATCTGCCAAGTTTCTGTCCAATGTTGCTCCCATTGTTGCAACATCGGGTGAAACATTGGGTGAAACATTGTGAATAACATTGGCTGAACTTTCAGAATATGCAAGTTTAGTCTGATCATGTGCAGATTTACTGGTTTCAGATGCTGGTTCTGAAGATTTTGGAGGAGGTTCATCATAGGACGGCTTAGAACCAGGACATATATCAAAGGGTTCACAATATTTGGACTTGCCTTTGTCATTACTACCCTTAGGAACCCACATCTGTTTAAAAACTTTGGGTTGGAGATTTTTGAAAAATTTCTGATTTGTCTTTGAATGAGGCTTCCAATGTGTCTGCCAATGTTGCAACATTGGCTGGCGCATTGGCTGCTTCATACGGTTCTGCCAATGAGTTTTTTCAAAGAAATCTTGCCTCATTTCATTCTCATACATGGCCTTTTTCAGAAAACAAAAGGGTTGTATGTGACCAGGCTTATGGCAGAAGTGACAAACATAATTTTTCTTTCTTACTCTCGGTTTTTCACGTAAAAACGTTCAGAAAACTTTCATTGGTCTGTTTGGTTCCAGATGTTCCTTCTCCCTCTTTCACAAATACCTTAGGGACAAAACCAATACCTGATCTAGAAGTATTACCAGAATTCAGCAGATCATCAACCTTTTGTTTGCTAGAATTCCACTTGGTCATGGTCTCTTTTGCTTGAGTAAGCTGCTCCTTTAACTTCTCAATCTCCACATCCTTTCTACTTAGGACACTCTCCAGCCTCACTATGCATTCTTTTTGATCAGCATTTGCCTTTTTTAATAGTTCATTTGCCTTACCAAGTAGTGTAACTTGGTGAGCTCTCTTCTCCCAATCCTTGTACAGCTCCTTGTACCCTTCCAACAGTCTGAATCTGTCACCATCATCCTCTCGCAATTGTGGAATTAAAACGAAGAAATGTTCTGTTTACGCTCAATGTCTCTCCCAATGTTGCTCCTGATGTTGCAACATCGGGTGACACATTTGCTGAAACATCTGCATTTTTAGAATCAGAATCATAAACAGCATTCAAGTCAAACTGAGTGTTGGGCATTCTTAGTTTAGAAGAGCGAACACTGGCAGGTCCTTCACATAAAGTCTGAAGGGCCTCCCACACATCTTTGGCAGACTCATAATTTGCTATCACCCTAAAAGTATTTGCATCTAAGGCCTTATAAATAGCAGACAAGGCTTTCGAGTTAAAAGAAGCAAGTTCCTATCATCATTGGTCCACTCATTCTTTGGTGATCTTGACATCACCATCCGAATCTACGCTGGGAGGACTCCAACCATTTAAAAACAAGAAGCCACGCTCTTTCATCAATGGATTTGATGAAGATGCGCATCTTGACTTTCCATATAGAATAATTAGCATTTGTAGAGTAGAGGATCGAACCACGTTCTCATACTGAGAATCCATCACGTCTTTAAAACAGAATCGACTCTTAGTGATATCAAGAGAAGGCTCTGATACCAATTGAAAGAACGCGATGCCACGGATTCTCGATATGGAACAATGTTATTGTCAATGTTGCAGTGAATGTTGCAACAATGACAATGACAATGTGAACAGAAAGTGTATCACGTAAAATAGCAATGAAGTTTTGTTTTCAGATTTTAAACCAAGCAGACTTAGGAAGACAAGAATTAATCACAAACAATCTACAAGTATCAAACTTGTAGATCAAGCCTCAAGGCCACACAAATTATATTAAAAACAAACTGTTTTGCACTTAACAAACAATAAAAAATTCTCACAAGATATAGGATCTTGGAGAACCAAAAATCCCACATAAAACACTAAACCAAACGTGGGAAGAAAGAACAAGAATCAACTTCCGATCACGTAAAAAGGAAGCACACAAAAGCAGCTTCTTGAAGATTCAATGATGCCGCCAATGTTGTATTATCAAAAGCTTCAAAACGGCAATTGCGGTAATGAAGGAACTGCTTCGAACTTTCAAACAATATTGCTCTCGCTTATAGCTATTTCTCTAATCTCTCGTGCTCTGCATTTCAACCACGGCTTTTATTTTTTCCTGAAGATCTCAGATTATGCCTTCGTTATCTTCTCCGTGTCAAGCTCTCCATGTGCTCGAAAACCGCCTTAGATATATATACACAAAAACCTGCAAAGACACGGCAAAGGAGCACAATTTCTACTAGGAAAAGATTAGCTATATAACTACAAGATATGTTTCCTAATCAGACTATGATACTTGGAATAATTAGTTTATTTGCAGAGATCTAGTTACCAAAAAAATATATTGCCTAAATCTTTTGAAAGATTTGAAAGATCAAATCTTTTGAAAGATTTGAAAGATTTTCCTATAAAAAATCAAAACCAATCTAATCTTTTGAAAGATTTGAAAGATTTTCCTATCAAAAATCAAAACCAATCTACCAAAATTATTCTAAACAAAATCTAACACCTAAATAAACATTGACTACATTAAAATCTTTCTTTGACCAAGAAAGGTGAAAACAAGATAAAATAGGTCATGCCTATTTTACCCTTACAAGAAACCACCACAATTTAAAAAAAAAAATTGAAGATAATTTTTAGTAGTGAGCCTTTATTTGACAAATGGTAAGAATTAGAAATTGTGAATTTTTAAAATTTTAATAAACTTTTAAAACTTTGTAAATTTGAATTCTTGAAATGTGTCATTAAAGTCATTCACATTCATCAATCTTTAAAAGGTTTATCCAACATATCACGCCACATTTTAAATATTTTCTATATTCACATAAACCTTTAAAAGCTTTATAAATGTATCTACAACTAGATATTTTGTACACAATAAAGTAACTTTAAAAAAACAAAAAATAAACATATTAATCGATGTATTTCTATCAACCGGTTGCAAACTATCAACCTTTACTGATATTGCATTATTGGTATAAAGCTTTTACTAAAAAGGTTTATACCAATCGTATCAACCTTTTACAATGTACACTACAGATTCCCCAAGTTCCCATTTTTCATTTTATCCTGATTTAACTAAACAAAACAAAGAGTTCCAGAGGGTGCACATGACATTGTTTTTAAATCAGAATATGTTAGTGTGAGTTTTTCGAATATGACAAAATTACAATGCTCAAGGCACTGAACAAAATTAGAAATATCGTCTAATTTTTGTTAAATAAGACAAAAAAAATATTATCTTTCATTCAATAATTGCATCTTATCAGTATCTTATGGAAAAGTTACATATGCTTTTAGATCTTAAGGTACTTTCAATTACAATGCTCAACGCACTTAATAGATTTCAATCTTATTTATGCATTCAATCCAATATATTATATAACTACAAAATTAAGTTGGAAAATATTAAGTTTACTATTAGGATTATCACTATGGTGACAACTTTGTCTTAAAGACAAAGTACATGTGAGGTGCATGTGCATCTTCAAGGCATAGTTGTCACCATAGTGCTAATCCTGGTGGTAAACCTAACCAAGTTGATTTAAGTTTTAGAAGTAAAGCTCATGCCAAAAAACTGTGCATCGCACTGGTACTAGCATACTTAGTAATAAAATAACGCTTGTATGTCTTAATTTTTGAAAGTAAATTTTTAAGTGAAACATCTCAAAATAAAATAATAAACTCTTTACCTAACGAATAGAAGTGTTACCTCGGACTAGTTTGGTAAATATAAGTTTGTATAGAAGTAAAGTTACACTTGTTAATCTACAATTTGAGGAATTGGGTGATGATTGAGTCAGGTCCTAGTCTATTAGTAATACCAAATCGATTATTCCGCATTACTCTTGCATCATATCCAATCAAACTAATTAATAATTATCAAATTTCAATTTGGTCTTATTTAAGTATTTGTGATTCGGTTCTACATTGTCATCCCTAAAGTTAATTCAAAAGTTGAACAATTATAAATTTATAATATTCAAAGAAGCTTATACTCCCTCCGTCCCTAAATAATCTTCCTAGTTGACCTGCACAATTTAAGAAAACAATTGAGTTGATTATTTATATTGGTTTAATATGTAGTTTCTTTTAAAGCTCATGTATGTGGCCTATAATTAAGTAGTATAGTGAAAAGTAAGGGTAAGGTGGTAAAAGTGATGTTTTAAAAGATAAGTTTCAAACCTGACAATTATTTTTTTAATTTAAAAAAAAAAAGGAGGACGATAATTTAGGACGGAGGAGTATTAAACTTGTGCCATGTTCTATATCATTGTCTCCATTCAGAATAAGCAGTTGTTCTAAAACTCCCCGCCAGCTCGCTAGCCCGCCCAGCCAAGCACCCTCTCTACCGCGACTTTCTTGGCCGCCTAATCGACCAAGTCCTACATAAGTTGCCGATCTTCCATAGATAAAGAAAGAAGAAAAAAGAAAAGATGAAGAAGAAGGGGGTCGCCTCAAGACTCATAATTTAGAATGAGAAGGATTAGAGAGGATATGTTACCGTGGTTGTATGGGCAAAGAGTAGGTGGAGTAATATATATATATATATATATATATTTTAGTTCTGGTTGGTTTATTGCTTTGGGGTTGTTGAGAATTGAGATTAAAGGTAGGTTTGTATATTTTTGTTCTTTTACAAATATAGACAAGTGTTTGATAAAGCGACAAATATATAAAAAAAATTAAATTTGTAGTCAATGTGTTTGATCTTTGATGTAAATTATCAAAAAATAGTAATTATGTCTTAATTCTAGGCC
>CM028380.1:104600618-104740181 GCA_013146195.2 Codonopsis lanceolata | reverse complement strand
CCCAACCACCGATGGACAAGAAGCTTATGAAAGAGATACTCAAGAAGAAGTGAAAAACCAATAGCCTTGAATGAGAAAATTGAAGAACCTAAAGTAGGGATGACTTTTGATAGCATTGAAAGTATAGTGGCCTCAAATACTCTCACGTGATCCTTTTGCACAACCCTTCTTAGACCATACAAGAGGACAAGTTCCTTACAGCTTTCACTCAACAAATGAATTACTTTTCTCAACTGAAAGACCATCCTCAACAGGTGTTTTAAATTAATTTCTTATAATGTTGTAAATCTTGTATGTGTTACGCGTTTTCTACTCTAACATAATGTTTTTTTTTATAGAACTATGAGAGTTGGCAAAAGTGATGGTACATTTGAGGCTGAAGATTAAGTGAGCTAGATGTAGGGACTAGCGATTTGGACTAGATATAGTTGTTTTGGTATTGTATCATTTTACGCATTAGTGTATGACCTGCTTTCCTTTTGAAATGTTTTATTGATTAATAGGTGAATTCTTTCACTTCATTGAATGGTTGGATTACTTTTAACCATATTGATGATTAAACATGGCTTTCAGCTTTGGAGTTGAACATGGCTTTAATGAGGGCTTTTGATAAATGAGTTGATATTGTTATAGTATCTCTTCCTTTTAGCCCAATAGTTTAACCACAAAAAATTGTTGTTATTTGCAAAGTTTTCAAGTTGAATAATTGATTTTCCTAATTTTTAATCCTTTCTGGTTCTCTAGTATCATATTATGTTTCATTATGTAGAAGTTCATTTAAAAGAACAGTGTTTATTTGCTTTAAAGGTGATTTGATTATGGGCTGCAAATGTTGAGGAGTTTGATGGTACTGGTCGAGATACGATATACTAGAGGCGTGGAGGCAATTTATCAAATGACAAATACAAAAAAAGAAGAAAAGAAGATAAGTAAACCAATTTCAATTATCGATTGCTAACATCTAATTCAATTTCGACAACATTTGAGTGAAGAAACGAAAATCAAGATACATACCATAAGACAAGTCAATAAATCTTAAGTACAAATTTCATTAACACAACAATTGAAAGGGAAAGGGAGGTATCAATTATCAAACCTAGATAATGATGCCTTCAAACCCAGGAAAGAGAGAGAGAGAGAGAGAAATGTCGCTGTTCGTTCGGATCCTTTATTAATGTCATTGCGCTATATTGTTTGCAAATGTCGAGGAGTTTGGTGGTCGAGATGCCTCCGCCGTTTGATAAGAAGGCAAAATAACGATACCAAAGTTAAGGGAATTACTACATCTTTCTCCGAATCGTTCATCCGAACTAATAAAATAATCCGACGGGTGAAAATTCACTATATTGGGTGTCACCAGTATAATGATTTTAACATAACAAACAATATGAAAGCGAGATAAAAGAAAGCGAAAGTGCAATGGAATAACAAGAATTTATGGGATTAAACTTGCTTCTTCTATATTCCTTTTGTATTGAGTAACTTACAGTGTGACTTAAAAAGATGAAACTAGACCACATGTCCATCCCCTTGCAACGGATTACAAGCTCATGCTAAAATCTCAATCCACTTCATAACAACTCTGTATTAGCCTATTAGCCGCCATTAAGACTACCGAAACAATGTTACACAGACACATCATACTCTTCGATTGATCTACATATCGACATGAACAACAGCTATAACCAAACAAAAATCGGCCTCGGACGGCACCAAGAAGGTAACACGTTATTTGCTCACTCTCTGTCGGCATAATCGGCATGCACACAACAACTTTCAAGACAAAGCGATTTCGGGAGCACTGCATAGTTAAGTACAAATAATGAATACAAGTAAAATGCAAATTTTATGTTTAATACGAGAAGAGATCGAAACATATTCCGAATCTGAAACTAACGGTAAGAGTTCTTTTACTTTTTTGAATTGAAGAACAAACTTTTCTCAATTGACATTACATAGTATGTCTTGATCTTGTCAGGTGCATTGACAAGTGCAAAACATATCTTGGTTTATTCTTATGAAAGGTTTCCGCCCTATGAAATTGTACCCACATTTTTTAATTCATTAGCACCACCATTTTCTTAATTTCATAGCAAGATTCCATTTGCCACGAAAGTACAAGATTTCAATTAAAGGTACAAGACCACAACTAGTTTGCCATGAAAAAGAAACCAAAGAGCACTTGGCCATTCCACCACATACACATGAAAAGATCTTGATGAGCTCTTTTGAGCAAATCCAAATTCGAGATGACTAAATATGCGAGAAAATAGACCATGTGAACAACGAAATTTATCTCCATATGAAGAATGCATCGAGTTTTATCATAAAAACTAACATGAAAGCGAAGTTCTTCATAAGCGTTGACAAGTACATTATCCTATAAAATTTGGAAAAACCCTGACAAATCAATAAATTAAATCACGACTTCTCACTACAATTAACTAATGGCACGTTAATTCGAAAACCAACAAAGCATTGCTTAATCTAATGGGGGACGGAAATTGGGGTTAAGCGGCTGGCATGAAATTATTTATAACAAATGCAAGAGCGAAAATGGCAAGTGAAAAGAACAATGAGCATTGAAATAATCATACTCCAAATTTGACATATCAAAGCGTCACGAAAAACTTGATGATTAATCTCACATCAACGAGAATACAAATTTGGTGTTACATTTTTTAGGGAAAATCTAGGAAACGGTAAATCTAAAATTAGAAATCGAATATCAACAGAATACAAATTCAGAGAGAGACCTGAAGATTCATCGAATGTGATGTCGTCGACAATGGTAGCTAGGCATCGGAGAAGAAGAGGAGTCGCCGTTCATCTCGTCGAAAAAAGTTTGGGCGTGATTCGGGTAAATGTCACTGCGATGGAGATAGAACTTGAGAGAGAGAGAGATCGTGGGCGAAGAACCGTGGTGTCGGGGAGGAGAAGAACCGTTCTATTGTTTCTTGGTTTTAGGGTTGTCACTTGGAGGACGATAGAATTTCATTATTCTTTTCTTTTTTTCTAAATTAAATTAAATTAGTTTTAGTTAGGTTAATTTAACTAAGGTTTAATAAGTAAGTTAGTAAAGAAGAGGGACCCACCTATGCCATGTCACCACATCGTTTGATGCCCAAATTGAGTCTATTAGAGTGGCCTTACTGCGTGGCAGTGCTGTGACAATTTGAGTACTCCTTTCATTCCGGGCAAAGAGTCCATTAATAACTTTCAATTTGAGTACCCACCGCTCCATTACTTTGCTTTCTCTTTCCTTCTCTATTGCAATTTTCTTTGGCCGATGATTTGCTACTACATTAGTTAGGGCTTATAATTCATTGCAATTACAACTCCAATCGATCTGCGGACGTTGAAGCTTCGGAGCTTGAACTGAGAGTGCTAAGACAAAAAAAAGATGGGACAGTCAAACATTTGGAATACGCATCCCAAGACCTATGGACATGGTTCCAGAAACGTCAAAGCTTGAAGTAAGAGTGCAAAGGCAAAGAAAGGATGGGTCACTTTAACATCATGGTTCCCCAACCTTTACAGCAGTACTAAGTATCTCTTTAACTTCTGTTATGTAATATTGATTACGATGGATGTGATTAGAACTGCAATGCTCTTTTGACTCATCAATGAGCTTGTGTTGAATCCTAGCAATTTACATCAATTCTCATATATAATTTTTTTTTAGAGTAGTTAGAGCTTGACTTCATGGAAACTCCCAGACATTTCATTTTTATGTAAGCATGTTAGTTGCAATGGGTAAACCACGACAATTTAAAAAAAAAAAATTTGAAGATAATTTTTTAGTAGTGAGCCTTTTATTTTGACAAATGGTAAGAATTAGAAATTGTGAATTTTTAAAATTTTAATAAACTTTTAAAACTTTGTAAATTTGAATTCTTGAAATGTGTCATTAAGGTCATCCACATTCATCAATCTTTTAAAAGGTTTATCCAACATATCACGCCACATTTTAAATATTTTTTTTATATTCACATAAACCTTTAAAAAGCTTTATAACATAGATCTACAACTAGATATTTTGTACACAATGGTAACTAAAAACAAAAAACAAAAAAAGTAAGCATATTAACTGATTGGTCTCTATAAACCGGTTGCAAACTATCAACCTTTACTGATATTGCATTATTGGTATAAAGCTTTTACTAAAAAGGTTTATACCAATCGTATCAACCTTTTACAATGTACACTACAGATTCCCCAAGTTCCCATTTTTCATTTTATCATGATTTAACTAAACAAAACAAAGAGTTCCAGAGGGTGCACATGACATTGTTTTTAAATCAGAATATGTTAGTGTGAGTTTTTCCAATATGACAAAATTACAATGCTCAAGGCACTGAACAAAATTAGAAATATCATCTAATTTTGTTAAATAAGACAAAAATATTATCTGTCATTCAATAATTGCATCTTATCAGTATCTTATGGAAAAGTTACATCTGCTTTTAGATCTTAAGGTACTTTCAATTACAATGCTCAACGCACTTAATAGATTTCAATCTTATTTATGCATTCAATCCAATATATTATATAACTACAAAATTAAGTTGGAAAATATTAAGTTTACCACTAGGATTACCACTATGGTGACAACTTTGTCTTAAAGACAAAGTACATGTGAGGTGCATATGCATCTTCAAGACATAGTTGTCACCATAGTGCTAATCCTGGTGATAAACCTAACCAAGTTGATTTAAGTTTTAGAAGTAAAGCTCATGCCAAAAAACTGTGCATCGCACGGGTACTAGCATACTTAGTAATAAAATAACGCTTGTATGTCTTAATTTTTGAAAGTAAATTTTTTAAGTGAAACATCTCAAAATAAAATAATAGACTCTTTACCTAGAACGAATAGAGTGTTACCTGGACTAGTTTGGTAAATATAAGTTTGTATAGAAGTAAAGTTACACTTGTTAATCTACAATTTGAGGAATTGGGTGATGATTGAGTCAGGTACTAGTCTACTAGTAATACCAAATCGATTATTCCGCATTACTCTTGCATCATATCCAATCAAACTAATTAATAATTATCAAATTTCAATTTGGTCTTATTTAAGTATTTGTGATTCGGTTCGACATTGTCATCCCTAAAGTTAATTCAAAAGTTGAACAATTATAAATTTATAATATTCCAGCAAGCTTATACTCCCTCCGTCCCTAAATAATCTTCTTAGTTGACTCGGTGCACAATTTAAGAAAAAAACAATTGAGTTGATTATTTATATTGGTTTAATATGTAGTTTCCTTTAAAGCTCATGTGTATGTGGCCCATAATTAAAGTATAGTGAAAAAGTAAGGGTAAGGTGGTAAAAGTGATGTTTTAAAAAGATAAGTTTCAAACTGGACAATTATTTTGGGACAGACGAAAAAAGAAAGGAGGACGATAATTTAGGGACGGAGGGAGTATTAAACTTGTGCCATGTTCTATATCATTGTCTCCATTCCGAAATAAGCAGGGTTCTAAAACTCCCCGCCTAGCTTCGCTTAGGCCTCGCCTAGGCGCTAGACCCCTCTCTACCGCCACGACTTTCTTAGTCGCTGCCTAATCAACCAAGTCAGCACCTAAGTTGCCGATCTTCCAGATAGATAGAAGAAAGAAGAAGAAAAAAAGATGAAGAAGAAGGGGGCTGTCTCAAGACTCATAATTTAGAATGAGAAGGGATTAGAGAGGATATGTTAGACAGTGGGTTGTAGGGGCAGCAGGTAGGTGGAGTAATATATATATATTTTTTAGTTCTAAACTTGGCTGGTTTATTGCTTTGGGGTTGTTGAGAATTGAGATTAAAGGTAGGTTTGTATATTTTTGTTCTTTTTACAAATATAGACAAGTGTTTGATAAAACGACAAATATATAAAAAAAAATTAAATTTGTAGTCAATGTGTTTGATCTTTGATGTAAATTATCAAAAAATAGTAATTATGTCTTAATTCTAGGCCCCGATTACGCCCCGACTAGTCCTCTAGGCGCTAGGCGCTACTGTGCCGCCTAGCGGCCGCCTAACGATTTTTAGAACATTGGAAATAAGTATATTAGTTATGACTTTTTCTTTGAAGCCTTAAACCAAGGTGTCAAATCAATGAATCTTTCATTATTTTTAATCTCACAATTAATTAAGTATGGTAGAAAATTTGTTTAACAATATTTCTTTATTTGAAAACAAGACACTTATTTCAAATCCTTCTAAAATAAGATATGAATACTTTTTTCTTGAATGAGCTGCCAAACCCAAATTCGCCCTTACGTGCCGAGTATGCAAGCAGGATACATGTGTGACACATGAGCGCACCCATCACCCCTACCTATAGGGGTCCGAGTGTGTGGCGAGTCGAGGGATTCAACCTGGTAGATCGACTAGCAAGACTGCAAGACATGTGCCCGACACGGGGGCCACACCTAAGTGACCATTATCCCCGCACACAAGGTCACAGTATACCACCTGCTTAACAATCATGCGAGCCTCTCAACGACACTCAGCTACCTCATCGACAAGCATGCTAATTGCTCAGTAAGTATGGCACTTGCATAGCGTACATGACAGCGACCATGCCCGACTACTTGGCAATTATGATACTTCCTTAGCGAGCACGCTGCCCACCTACTTGGCTTGAGCTGTAATGGTTCAAGGACGTGGGGAACCAATAGTGTGGAAATCGCCTTCACATACATGACAACGACTATACCACTTTTCGCCTTGTGATTGACTCGACGTGTTTGGCCGTTAAGGACATTTACTCGACAATTAAGGCCATTACTCGGCCATTAATGTTGCTTGCCCGACAGTTTCATACATGTGGCTATATAAACCCCATTTAACACCTTACAAGGTATGCACACTTTTGAGAGCTGAAACTCTATCAATTTGTATCCTCAACTGTGATTTATATTGATTCACACGCTTTAGTGTTCTTTCAAGGAATCTCCCTGCATTCATCCAAGTATTTCTTTCCTTGTTGACATGTTATTTGCCCAAGTGTGATCTTAAAGCCCATATATCATTACGTTTTGAAGCACAGCAACCTGCTTGTGGACATTTTTCGTCACATCATGGAAGGAATTAATAGATACTTATTGCATAGCACCTTGTCAAGAATTAGAAGAAATAACACGTTTATATACATACCATATTTTATTTTGAGTGGCCTAACTACACCTCAATTCCCTATTTCTACACCACATTTAAAAGTATTACAGGAATGTCATTGCGTGAAATGACCTAATAAACCCTTCTAAGCACTACATCCCATAAATTAATATCTACACCTCATTCAAATGACAATAATACCATTATACTAAAAGACAAATAATACTCCTCACACCTCCATTGTGTTATATTTACACCCCAACCCAAAAAAAATTATACGTACATAGCATAAGCATTACAGGCATTCACTTCTCCTTCTGTTGGGTAAAACCCTATACAATCTTACATAATTTAAATAAAAGGAAAACGAAACTGTTAAGCTTCTGGTTGCAGAGGACTTGTGAAGTTTGCTGGTCGCTCTGTACGAAGTCTACTGGTGAAAGTACTGGAAGTCTGCTGGTGGTAGTACTGGAAGTCTACTGGTGAAGGTCTGTTGGTAGCTAGAGCTGTCAAAATGGGTTGGCGGGCGAGCCAGCCCACAACCCACTTCAACCCACCATTTGGCGGGGCGGGGCGGGCCAGCCCAAAAACATGACGGGCCTAAAAAATACCAACCCAACCCACCTCTTTTAGGTGGCGGGGCGGGTTAGCCCAACGAGCCCAAGTCTTTTTAAAAACTTTAGGCGAGCCAACCCACAACCCACTTTAACCCCCCATTTGGCGGGGCGGGGCGGGCCAGCCCAAAAAAGTGGCGGGCCTAAAAAATATCAACCCAACCCACCTCTTTTAGGTGGCGGGGCGGGCTAGCCCAACGGGCTCAACCCATTTTGACAGCTCTACTGGTAGCTTTGTACTAAATCTTCTGGTGAAGGTCTGCTGGTGGAAGTACTAAGTCTTCTGGTGAAGGTCTGCTGGCGGAAGTACTGCATGTCTACCGGTGGAAAGACTAATGTCTGCTGGTGGAAGACTGATGCCTGCTGGTGGAAAGAAAGCGTGACCGAGGCATGTGTAAAACACAGTTTCCTTGAAACGTTATTCATCCCACTTCCTATAAGTACGTGGAGTTTTTACTTGGGACGATCATCTCCCAGGATACAACGGTAGTACCGGATGACTTTGCACTTAAGGTCCGGCGAACTGGATAATGCCATAAATCTATCACCGAATAGGAGGCCAAAGAAGAAGATATTCAAGATGCAATGCAATGCAGATGTATAAAAGGAAGAAGAATTTTGTGTTCAGTGAAGTGTGTCATCTGTTGTGGAGAATGGTTCCTTTATATATGCCAGAAAATCAATACGTTTTAATTACTAAAACGTTTTGATTATGCCCATTAACCACTCAATTAAAACAGACATTAAGACATAATTAATATGTCCATTAAAACATAATTAATCTGCCCTTTAATGTTGGAGTTACGAAAATTGAATTTAAAATTTAAAAGAAAAATGTGCAAAAGGCGGATTATTAAAACATAATTAATTTGCTATTGGACCTTGATTTGCACCCCCCCTGCGGGCGCGACTTTCTATACAAGCTTACCCAAACACAAGGGAGCCTTTGTATATAAACCCTTCAAACCTTTTATATTTTTCCAATGTGGGATAACCCACTTCCAACATTTCAAATGTCCTACTTTAAACCTCTATAACTTATTCATCCGATATCTGAATTTGACAAATAAATATAGTATTCTTATGTACTCATGGAGAGGAACATAATTCCACAATTACCATAGTCATTACACAAATGACTCACAAATAAATTAGTGTCTCAAAGCCCCAATTTACTTCACTTAAAACACTAGTTTTCCAACACCTTCTTCCTCCAATTTTTTTTTTTTCAAAACTCTCTTAAAACCAACCTTAAACATAATCACATTGTAAAAAAAAAAAAAAAACTTACAAGGAGCTTAAAGAAGTCATGAGGACAAATAATGTAAATATTTCTTGCACTTTGTTCCATTAAAAAGTTAGTTTTTTCAAAAAAATAAAAAAAAATTCGAGCTGGGTTTATCAATCGCTCGACTCGGTGTGATGAACACTTAGGGTTGTTCAAAGATCCGGCCGAAAACTCATCACACCTTGGTCGAACACCAACAAACATGTTCATCCCATGTTAGCTGCACACCACCACCACGTGTTCATTTCAGTCAACAATTTGCATGCTCATCACATAGACCGAACAATGCATATTGGTCAACAATTTAGCTATAAATGATGATGTTTTTTTTCTTATTTTCAAGAAGCAAACATGTTTCCTCCTACTCAAGACAATGTCATTGGTCCTATAAATGATGAGATAATTCCTCTTCAACAGTGATGTGTTGTAAATCACACCAATTTTGGATCATACATCAATGTGTTCATAAATCACACCAATTTTTCATCTCAGGAAGATTTGTATGATTGGGTGCGTGCGACCTGAAGAGAGAATGAACTTATGATGCTTGTATTATATTAAAGACATGTATTTTAATTAAGGGCTCGATTATGTATTTTAATTTTCAATTGCAGACATTTCGGTTAATGATGTTTGTTATCTCTTTTTAATGATGATTTGATGATGTTATTTTAAATTACGTATAACCACAAATACAAATTGTTTTAAAAGGTATAACCACAAATACCAACTGTTTTACAAGTCATAACATTAAAATTCTCCTATTGCTCATAAGAAAAATGCTCTGCTCTTGCTGAAAATGCTTATGTTCTTGCCCCTCCCCTACAACATCTCATGCGGTTGTTATAGTTCAACTTATGGTTCTTGTTAACGTTGTTGTTCCATTTCTTTTCTAGTTGATGTCGTCGTCCTTCTCCTTGTCCCTGAGTAAACATTTTTTTAACAATTTTCCTATAAACATTAAATAAAATAAATCATACTTAGGTTCTAGTTCCAAAACAATAAAATCATGCAAAAAAAAGTATGCTCAGACTAAGTTTCGCCCAGTGTGTGATGAACAACTTCAAAGTTGTTCGGCTAGAATAAGATGAACAGACAGGGGCTCGTTTGGCCAGTATGAGATGAACAGATATATAAGGACTCGTTCGACTAGTGTAAGATGAACATATAAGGGCCCGTTCGGCCAGTGTGAGAGAAAAGACAGGGGCTCGTTTGGCAAGACTGAGATGAACAGAGCTATTGGTGTTCGGCCAGGGTGTGGTGAACACCCTATGAGTTGTTCGACTAGTGCTAGACGAACACCATTAAGGTGTTTATCAAACCAGATCCGAACCGAGCCTTCTATTCAAAATTTCAATTTTATTTCAATTTTTTAACAAATGGAACCCAAAATTATGGATAACATAATCCTACATTGTTATTGATACTTAAATTTGACATAAAACTAATATTTAAATGTAAGAGGATAATGAAAATTTATACCTATTGTTGAGCATGAAGATATTGTAGTATAAGTTTCAAAATAAAGAGAGTGTATGTTGTTGTTTTTGTTGTTTTGTTGTTGTTCTTGTTGTTGAAGATTGTTGTTGTAGTTCGCTTAATCCACGATGAACAAGAGGGAGTTTGCGTTGTTGTAAGACGAAGAAGGAGTTTGCGTTGTGTTCATTGTGTTGTCTCCGTTTCAAACGTAATTGGGAAAGGGTGGTAGGTTTGTAAATTGTTTGGTAAGGATGAGTATGTTAATAACTAATTAGGTTGATGGGTTATTAATTGACATAAATAGAAAATAGTAAAATGGGTAGTTCAGTTGAGGTGTAGAGAGAAATGCGAGAAAGTAGATGAGTGTAAAGATAAATGAGGCGTAGAAATAAAGAATCGATGATGTGTTACTGTGTTAGCCCGCCCTTTTAGTTTACTTTGTTAGTGGAAGTAAAATAAAGTGTTTCAATTGAAGTACTAGAAAACTTACTTCCTCGATTCTGTTTAATGAGTAGTTTTTTAACTTTTCCAAATTAAATTTATCATTTTTAGAATAAAAATTTGATAGAAACTAATTTTCATTTTTCTATTAAATCCAAAATCAAGGCCAAATAAACACTGCAATTAGGCACCCACCTCTCCTTGAATTCTCTGCACTCTACCATGACACTTCAACGTTTCATCTCTCTCTCCATTTGCGCTTATTTATTTCTCTCCACACCGTCATGGACTTTGTCGGCCCACGTTGATCCGGACTTTGTCGGTCCACTTGGACGGGACCTCTTGGAAGCTGCCAAACGGCCCGAGTTCTTCGACTGGGTGAGGAAGGTGAGGAGGGAGATCCACAAGTACCCGGAACTAGGTTTTGAAGAGTACAAGACGAGTCAACTCATTCGGTCCGAGCTCGACTCGCTCGGCGTTGAATATGTTTGGCCCGTCGCCAAGACAGGAGTCGTGGCGTCTATTGGTTCCGGGGGTCAACCAATTTTCTCTCTCCGGGCTGACATGGATGCCCTCCCTCTCCAGGTTCCCATCTCCCACTTTCCCTCTCTAGAAATCTCTTTCTCTCTCTCTATATATATATATACACTTGTGTGTGCGTGTCTGTGATTTTCTGTGAATGTATATATTTTCTGGTAAACGGTGGTGGGAGAAGTTACGGGTCGATCTTGTCTAGGAAAGTGATTTTTTTTTAATTTCTCACACGTGTCAGGAATATGGCACGTGTAGTATGACTATTTTTCACGTGCGAACTGAATATCTGGGCCGTCACTTATGTTATGGTAAAGCAGGGGTCGTAATCCCAAGTGGTATATACTCTATTACTCTCCACTTACGAATATTGTTTGGAATTAATTATTTTTGTAACTATGAGTAAATCCAATGATATTAATTTATCTATTTAATAATTAGATTTTTAAATGTAATTTCTTTGAGTGGATCAGAGGGAGTATCAAGTGCTACTTTTTGATATCTTTTTTGGCTGCAAGAATGGTCATATTATCCTATGTCATCTTGAATTTATATTTCAGTTCGTGATAGTTCAAATTACGTGGAAAGGAATCATTGTTATTGCTTACCAAATGCATGGCCGGTCCAGAGTTTTTAGAGGCCCGGGGCAAACAAGAAAACTGAGGCTCCAATACGTATTGTTTAAACATTTTTGTGTTCGTACATATATAGATATAAAGATTATCGAACCATGCACCCAAACCGTGTGAGACACGGTCATCCAACAAACGAGAGAAGTCCAAGTCAAGCACTCATCCTCAAACCTAGCATTATCATTATCTCTTTAGATGCTGCCCTATCTATATCTTCCATGCATACTTATCTCTCCTATGTAAATTGTATATTTAAATCCTTGTATATGACATACAGAAAGTGTGAGATTTTAATATTATTGTATTAGATTGCATTATTGGTTTTGACTTGGGAAGAGCATTAGGAACAATGGCCTCACCTGTTCACTCTTCTGCCTCCGTCTCTAGTTCGTCCACTCCTAGTCTGCCTGTTCCCTCCCTCAACTCGGCCCATCATTACCTTTGCCTCAAGCTCACCGGCACCAACTTCCTCTACTGGAAGACTCAAACGCTCCCCTTCCTCCGTGGCCACAAGCTTATAAGATTCATTGACGGTACGAACCCTCCCCCATCTACCCACCTCCCTGCCGATAAGGATAGCACTCTTCCTCCCCAACCAAACCTGGTTTATACAAGACCAAACTGTTATGAGTATGCTTATCTCTTCTCTATCTGAAAGTGTCTTTCCCATGGCAGTCAGATGTAACTCTTCACATGAGCTCTGGACCGCCGTCACAGCCGCCTTCACATCACCCTCTCATACCCGCATTCTCAATCTTCACGCTAACCTTCATGATCTCTGCCGAGGAGATCGTAGTGTCACCACCTATCTTCAACACGCCAAAGGGTTTGCCGACGAACTAGCTGGTGGTGGTCGTCCTATGGCTGACCCCGAGTTCAACATCTACGTTTTTCGTGGCCTAAACTCTGAGTTCAAACCGCTTATAGCCACCCTTTCTGCTCGTGCCGAACCTGTCACCTTTCCTGAACTTCATAGCCTTCTTCTTAGCCATGAGTTCCTTAACCGTGACCCTATATCCTCCATCACAATCTCACCGTCTACTCCCGATTCCCCGTCCAAATCGTCCCCTTCCTCCCCAGCTGCTCATTTTTCCACCCGCTGTGGTAATCCCTCCACTCATGGACGTGGTCGTGGTCGTTCTAATGGCAGTGCTCATTCCTACCCACATCGTAATTCCTCCTTTCAACCTCGCCCTCTGTGTCCTTTCTACGGCGGTACTAATCATATACCCGCAAACTGCTATCACCGTCCCATTCAGTGTCCCTCCCCGGTCACCCACTTCACCCATTTGTCACCCCCTCCATCATCTTACAGTTGGTTCCCTGACACGGGTGCCACCTGTTAGATAATAAGGGTAGTTTAGTAAATTAGGTAGTAGGGTATTTGTTATATATATATATCATTTATTGTTTAATAGAATTACGAACGCACAGAGATTGTGACTGCGCGAAGTATTACAATTCCCTGCCTGCTCCTCTCTTCTTCTCCTTCTTCTTTATTTCTGATTACATGGTATCAGAGCACAGTATGGAGATTCCGAGACCAGGGGTTGACTCGGAATAGTAGGGCGACCATATCTGTGTAGGAGGTCAGCCGAAACTGTTGACTTTTCAACGTCATGCGCCGGTGAGTGGTGGCGTGTGAGATCAGAATTGGAACCCTAGCTTTCGGAATACCAGTGTGCTGGTGTCGGATTTGTGTGTCACTGTGTTTCAAAGTGTTAGTTGATGATTCTGATGACTGATAGGTGTGATTCCGGCTATTACCTGAAGATTCCGGCTTGGAACTGTACTCTGCCCTCGTTTGAATTTTTTTTTATTGCTGTTCAGACTTGCTTGATAGTTTGAATTCTCTTTCTGTTTCTTTTGATGGCTGACGACCTGTCTACGGGGCCTACGGGACCAATCATGACAATTGTTTCTAACCAAAATAGATTGATTGACATTATCTTGGAGGCCGATGGGTCTAATTTTGCGGAATGGCGATATTTAGTTCAGATGAACATGGGTGGTTTACGGAAAGAAGTACATCTTGTTGAAGATTGTCCTACTGATGCAAAGGTGGCTAAGGTGTGGTTGGATGATGACAAAGTGTTGTTTCCGAAAATTGTGAATTGTATTAGTAGGAAAATTATACTGTCTATGCAACACTGCAAAACAGTTAAGGATCTGTGGACACTCTTGCATAAATGGTTCTCTGGAGCAAGTAACTTGAATAGGTTGTATAATCTGTCACAGGAAGTTCATCGTCCTAGTTAGAAAGGGCGGAGTCTTATGGATTATTATTATGATTTCATGCGTATGAGCGAGGATTTCACTGCCGCTATGCCTATTTCTGATGATGTTGAGGAGATGAAAGCTTAACGTGAAAAGCTGTTAATGTTTAGCTGGCTATCAGGACTGGAGAAAGAGTATGATGTGGTTCGATCTCAGTTATTGTCAAATAAATATTTGGGTACCTTGTCTAATGCCTTTGATAGGCTTTTGACTGCAACGAGGAATGGTGAGTCATCACATGTGAAGGTATCTGAAAAATCAGCATTAGTTTCATAGAGGAATGGATATCGTGGAGGTAGAGATGGAGGCCGTGGTTGTTTTGAGGTGGAACTCGTGGTGGTAGGTGGTCCGGAGGTCGTGGAGGACCTAGAGTGTGTTACAATTGTGGAGACCAAGGTCATTTCAAAAACCAGTGTCCTAAGCCTCTCACTCAGCAACAATGGAATATCAGCAAAAACAGTAGTCCAAATTTGCTCATACAGTTTCGCATAAATCCGAGCAAATTTGTCAACCGGAGACCCATAATGTTGTTATGAATGACGAGGAGTTTGCCAGGTTTTGGAAGAAGATCCATCACAGTACCAGATGTCTTAGCAGTCTCAGCAGCCTTCTTCCTCTTCCAAAGCAACTTTAGCCAAGTCAGGTAAACCCATAACATGTCTTTTGTCTTCGGTTGGGCACTGGGTAATTGACTCAGGGGCTACTGACCATATGGCTGGAGATTCGAGTATGTTATCTACTTATGAGTTGTCGAATAAGTTTACGACTGTTACTCTTGCTGATGGATCTTCTGCCAAAGTCTTGGGTAGTGGTAGCACTACTGTCACTTCTTTATCATTGACATCTGTGTTATGTTTGCCCAAGTTTCCTTATAATCTGATATCCGTTAGTAAACTCACAAAGACCTTAAATTGTTGTGTTTCTTTCTTTCCTGGTTATTGTCTTTTTCAGGATCTGAGGACTTGGAAGATTATTGGTAAAGGAAGTGAAACTGATGGATTGTACCTGATCGATGAAGTTATTGCTGCTCACTCTTCTACTGTTGCATCGGTTGCGTGTCAAAGCACTTTGTCTCCTTTCCAGCTACATTGTCGTTATGGTCATCCATCGTTGCCTGTCCTAAAAAAATTATGCCCTGAAGTAGGGTCTATTTCTAGTTTACCTTGTGAGTCTTGTGAGTTTGCTAAACACCATCGTGTGTCGTATCCTCCTAGAGTTAATAAACGGGCTGCGTCCTTATTTGAGTTGGTTCATACTAATGTTTGGGATCCTTGTAATGTGCCTTCCAAGTCAGGGTTCCGATATTTTGTCACTTTTGTTGATGATTATTCCAGAAGTGCTTGGCTTTATTTAATGAAATCTAGAGATGAGTTGTTTAAGTTATTTTGCTCCTTTTGTGCTGAGATTAAAACTCATTTCAATTGTTTGATTCAAAATTTTCGTAGTGATAATGCGAAGGAATACTTTTCTGGTATTTTCTCTTCTTATATGTCTCAGAATGGAATCATTCATCAATCTTCATGTATTGTCACCCCACAACATAATGGTGTTGCTGAACGCAAGAATCGCCATCTTTTGGAAGTTGCTAGGGCATTGATGTTTGAGATGAATGTTCCTAAGTCTTTGGGCCGATCTTTGCTCACACTTTCTTATTAATCGTCTTCCATCATATGTTCTTAAAGGAGACATACCATATTCTGTTCTTCGTCCATCGCAGTCGTTGTTTCCAGTTTCTCCTAAAGTGTTTGGTTGCACTTGTTTTGTCCAAGATGTTCGGCCACAAGTTGGTAAGTTCGACCGAAGAGCTCTTAAGTGTCTTTCTTGGATACTCTAGAACTCAGAAAGGATATCGTTGTTATTCTCCGGATTTGGGTCGGTACTTAGTGTCTGCTGATGTCACTTTCTTTGAGTCTAGCCCGTATTTTGGTCGGTCATCTTCTTCTGTGTCTGAGTTTGTCTCTCCCGATGATTTTCTCACCTATACTTTGGTTCGTTCCCATAATCATGAGGTTGGTGTTGGTGTTGAAGCTGGTTCTCGTCCTCCTATAACTCAAGTGTATACTCGGCGCACTCCTGTTTCAATCCAAGAACCAGTCGTTGCAGATTCTCCAACAGATTCACTTCCGATACCGGTTCCCACATCATCAGATCCGTCTCTTGATCTCCCTATAGCACTCCGCAAAGGTACACGTACTTGTGTTCATCCTATCACCTCTTGTGTCTCGTATGCTCACCTGTCAGATTCCTCTCGTTCATTTGTTGTTTCCCTTGATTCCGTTGTCACCCCTAAAAATGTGTCTGAAGCTTTATCTCATAGTAGTTGGAAGTCCGCATTATGGAAGAGGAAATGCGTGCTCTGAGGCTCTTGAGGCTAATGAGACACAGGGTAACACTTCCTTATGGTAAGCAGGCTATTGGATGTAAATGGGTGTACGTGGTTAAAATGAATCCTGATGGTAGTGTTGCTTGATTAAAAGCTCGATTGGTTGCAAAGAGGTATGCGCAAGTGTATGGTGTTAACTATACTGATACTTTTTCTCCTGTTGCTAAGCTCACTTTTGTTCGTTTTCTGATATCGTTAGCCGCTTCCAATAACTAGGCCCTATATCAGTTGGATGTCAAGAATGCATTCCTTCATGGTGCTTTGCAGGAAGAGGTTTACATGGAGCAACCTTCGGGGTTTGTTGCTCGAGGGAAATGAATAAGGTACGCCGACAGAAAGTCATCAGATAAGGTTGAAATAGTCTCCGCGGGCTTGTTTGAAAGTCATTGTATGGGTTGTAGTCTCCGCGGGCTTGGTTTGGGTTGATGTTGTGTTAGAGTTTGAGGAGTACGTGTGATAACACCGTGTTCTTTCAAGCCAGACTAGCGGTCGTATTGTTTTGATTGTCTATGTAGATGATATTGTGATTACAGGTAGTGATACACATGGCATTGAAGCGCTCAAATCTTGTCTTCAAACAAAGGACTTGGGTACTCTAAAGTACTTTCTTGGAATTGAAGTGATACGGTCCAAGAAAGGAATCTTTTTGTGTCCAAGAAAATATGTCTTTGATTTACTTGAGGAGGTTGGAATGCTTGGAGTGAAACCGTGTGATACTCCTGTTAGAATATAGTTTTGTGTATATTTAGGACTATATTGTATATTATTATATTTGTAGGGACCTTGATGTAACTTGTGCTTATATATATATTGGTGGCCGGCGATTCTACGCTAACGGCTTCATCAATATCGCTCGTAACTTTTCTTTGATAACATGGTATCGAGCCTTATTCTTAGTGATTATGAGATTATTGTGAAAGGCTACATCAATGGTTTATGTGTATTAAACCCTAGTGTAGTATGATGGGTTCGCGTTCTTCATTTTACGAACACTGTAACTGCCGTCGAGTTCTTCACAGTGCGATGTTGGAATTGGTTAGGATTTAGGCCACGTGATTTCTTCTGTGTAGTCGTCTAGTGTAGGCGACCAAGTGCATAAGTTGTTTTTCGGTGCGGAATAGTTCCTCAGCCTCTTTTCGGACTTTCACGCATTCGCTGTACATGTTCATCCCAGGGTTCATTGTCGGTTTTCTACTTTGGTGATTTTTTGGTGGTTGGTTTGCAGCTGCGATGGCGCTTGTTTTGTTCGGTTTGGGCGCTTTGTTTGTTTGGTTTTTCTATAAATCATACTGATGACTACTTGAACCCTCGACGGTAAGGCTGTAATTTACGAAGTGTTTTCCGTTGATTCACGGATTACGGACAAGCGACTTCGGTAAGAACTATTTGATGTGGCGTCGTGTTATTGAAATGAGTTTGAAAGGACAACGAGAAAGAAGATCATCTTACTTCCGTTCGTGAGAAAGATACTACGTGGATGCGTGATGATCTTTGATTTATATGGGAAACTTATGAATTCGAATTAGTTGCTCATACCACTCGTTAAGTGATATGTGGGAGTACTTGGTTGTTATATATGGCGGTAAAGATAATTTGAATCGTATTTATGATCTCTCTTGTGCGATGTTTCGTCGGGATCAACGCCGATGTGACTCAATACTTTCTTGATTACAAGAAATTAGGCGTAGAATGGAGTTCTTTATTACCGTTGAGTGTGGATGTTCGTCAAACGCGAGCCTGCGAGAACAATTAATGATACTTGGATTTCTTCTTTGGTTTGCGATCGAGTTTAGTACCGCTCGTTCGCAGATTTTATCCGCACCGATGTTGGTTCTCTTCAAGATGCCTTTTCTCGGGTTCTTCGTGCTTCTTTAGAATGCGGTACCGATCTTGGTAGTGTTAATCATATGCGTGAATCCTGCGCACTTCTAGGGACAGAATCACGCGGATTTGACTATGGTGGTCGTGGTGGAAGGAGTCGGTAGGGGTCGTCCTTGGGGTCGAATTGGTGGTCGTAATGGTCGTGGTGGTGGTAGATCGAGTTCGAGTCTCGTATTTGTTATCATTGTGGTGCTACTGGTCATACTATTAATCCTTCTGGAAACTACATGGGAAACCACAGAGATAACTTTGCTCATGTTGCTTCTACTTCTGATAGTGTTAATCCTTCTTCTACACAACCTCCATCTACTCAGCCAAGTCAACCTAGTGAGAGTAAGATGGTGATGATGTCTGATGAAGAGTTTGCTCGTTACACACAGTTTCAGGCCTCTTTTTCTTCCTCTACTGCTACTTTTGTTCAGTCAGGTAACCCTACTGCATGTTTTTCTTCGTCTGGATGTCAATGGGTTCTTGATTCCGGTGCCTCCGATCATATGACTGGCAACCGTGGTCTATTTTCTTCGTTTACTAGTGCGTTGGGTAATTCTAATGTGACACTAGCAGATGGTTCGGTTGCTCCTATTCAGGGGCGCGGTAATATATGTCTCACATCGTCTCTTCAATTGTCCTCGGTTTTGTATATTTCGGGTTTTTCATTTAATCTTTTGTCTATTAGTCGATTTACTCGTGATCATCGTTGTGAGGTCTCATTTCTTCCAACTCATTGTGTATTTGTATTTCAGATCGATGCGGCGATTTAAAAGGATTATTGGTAGAGGGCGAGAATCTGGTGGACTATATTTTTTTGAGCCTGTGGCGTCTACTGCGTGTTCCAGTTCTTCAGTTTCTCCTTTCCAAGATTCATTGCCGTTTGGGTCATCCTTCTATGTCTAGTCTCAAGAAGTTGTGTCCGGATTTATCCTCGTTATCTGATCTTGTGTGTGATGCCTGTCAATTTGTCAAGCATCATCGTATTTCTTATTTTCCTAGAGTTAATAAGCGGGTTCATGCCCCATTTGATGTTGTACATTCTGATGTATGGGGTCCTAGTCCTGTTGTTTCTAAGTTGGGTTATCGGTATTTTGTCACCTTTGTGGATGATTATTCCCGTGTAACTTGGATTTATTTAATGAAAAATCGTTATGAATTGTTTAATATTTTTTCCGATTTTTGTGCTGAAATTGCAACTCAATTTAGTGTGCCTATTAAACTCCTTCGCAGTGATAATGCTCATGAGTACTTTTCTAATGTCTATTCTCGATTTATGGCTAGTCGTGGTATGCTTCATCAGTCCTCTTGTATTGATACACCTCAGCAAAATGGGGTTGCTGAGCGTAAAAATCGTCATTAACTTGAAGTTGCCTGTGCTCTCTCTTTTCAGATGAATGTACCTAAACACTTTTGGGTTGATGTTGTCTTAACTGCCTTCACAGTCTCTTTATTCTGTTCCTCCACGGATATTTGGGACTGTTTGTTTTGTTCGTGATCACCGTCCCAATATTACTACATTAGATCCCAAGGCTCTTAAATGCATCTTTGTGGGTTATTCTCGTAGTCAGAAAGGGTATCGGTGTTTTTCTCCCGAATTGAACCGTTACTTTGTTTGTGCTGATGTTACATTTCATGAATCTATACCTTTTTATCCCATCTCTGTTGCACCTTCTGTTGATGTTGATTTTTTGTCCGAAGATGATTTTCTTATTTATCGAGTGGTGCGGGCCACTTCTTCTCCCGCTCCTGTTCCACCGATGGTTCGGCCTCCTATTCATCAGGTTTATTCTATTTCTCGTTGCACGTGCCCTTCAAAGGCTTTGCCTCCTGATTCTGCCCCTACCGAGCCAGTTCGTTCGTCGCTCGATCCTACCATGGTTGATTCTTCTTCGGCTCTTGATGTTCCTATTGCTCATCGCAAAGGTAAACGTACTTGTACTTTATATTCTGTTTCTAACTTTGTTAACTATAATGGGTTATCTCCTGAACATTGTGCATTTGTTGGTCTTCTTGAGTCTTATTCTATTCCTAAGTCTGTGTCTGAAGTAGTAAGTCATCCTGGATGGCGAGTAGCTATGGAAGAAGAGATGAGTGCTCTTATGCATAATCAGACTTGGGATTTGGTTTCTCTACCTACTGGTAAAAATGCTATTGGGTGTAATGGGTATATACGGTTAAGGTAAATCGTGATGGTACTTTGGCTCGTCTTAAGGCTCGTCTTAAGGCTCGTCTTAAGGCTCGTCTTGTTGCCAAAGGATATGCTCAAACATATGGTGTAGATTATTCTGATACCTTTTCTCCAGTTGCTAAACTTGCGTCTGTTCACTTATATCACTTGCTGCATCTTATCATTGGCCACTTCATCAGCTTGATGTGAAGAATGCTTTTCTTCATGGTGATTTACAGGAAGAGGTGTATATGGAGCAACCACCAGGGTTTGTTGCTCGAGGGAGTTATCGGTATGGTTTGCAAATTAAAGCGGTCGTTGTATGGTTTGAAATGCTTGATCTCACGTGCGTGGTTTGGCGGTCGGTGATGTGGTGATAGAGTTTGGTCTTACGACATGTCACAGTGATCATTCTGTATTTTATCGACAGAGTAGTGCAGGTATTGTTTTATTGGTTGTGTATGTAGATGATATTGTTATTACTGGTAGTGACAACCCAAGCATTAGTACACTTAAGGAGTTTCTTCAAATGAAATTTCAAACTAAGGATTTAGGTAGTTTGAAATATTTCTTGGGTATTGAGGTTGCTCGTTGCAAGCAAGGTATTTTCTTATCTCAAAGAAAGTATGTTCTTGATTTGTTGGGTAAGACAGGAATGTTAGAAGCAAAACCTTTTGTTAGTCCTATGGAGCCGAGTCTAAAACTTAGGACTGAAGATGGTAAAGAATTTGCAAAGCCAGATAGATATCGTCGACTTGTTGGTAAATTGAATTACCTAGCTGTAACTAGGCCAGATATTGCTTTTGCAGTTAGTGTTGTAAGTCAGTTTATGTCCTCACCACGAACTACTCATTGGGATGCTGCTTTAAGGATTCTAAGATATCTTAAACAGGCTCCAGGGCAAGGTGTACTATATTGTGATCATGGACATATGAAGATTGACGGATTTGCTGATGCTGATTGGGCAGTTTTCCAGATAAGAGATCTACTTCAGGATACTGTGTATTTGTTGGAGGTAATTTGGTATCTTGGAAGAGTAAAAAGCAACCGGTGGTTTCAAGATCTAGTGCGGAATCTGAGTATCGAGCTATGGCTAATGCCACGTGTGAACTTGTGTGGATTCGTCAGCTCCTTTGTGAGATTGGTATTGGTAACTCATTACCTATGCAGTTATGGTGTGATAACCAGACAGCCATTCATATTGCCTCAAATCCAGTGTTCCACGAATGAACGAAACACATAGAGATTGATTGCCATTTTGTTCGAGAGAAACTTCAAGAAAAAGTGATTGTCACGAGTTATGTTAAAACCGGGGATCAACTCGCGGATGTATTTACTAAGTCATTGAATGAGAATAGAATTGGTTATATTTGTAACAAGCTGGGCATGTATGATATTTATGCTCCAGCTTGAGGTGGGGAGTGTTAGAATATAGTTTTGTGTATATTTAGGATTATATTGTATATTATTATATTTGTAGGGACCTTGATGTAACTTGTGTTTATATATATATATATATATTGGTGGTCGAACTGATTTACAGTTAACGGCTTCATCAATATCGTCTGTAACTTTTCTTTGATAACACAATGGATCCTAATGTAAAACTTGTAGCCGGAGAAGGGGAGATGCTCGAGGATCCAAGACGATACCGGACATTGGTTGGCAAGTTGAATTATCTTGTAGTAACTCGTCCAGATATTAATTTTCCGGTGAGTGTAGTGAGTCGGTTCATGGCAGCTCCTACGATTACACACTGGAATGCGTTGATCCGAATTGTGAAATATTTGAAAGAAGCACCAGGTAGAGGTATAGTGTATGCGAATCATGGGCATATGCGGGTAGAGGCATTCTCTGATGCTGATTGGGCAAGATCACCGGATGATAGTAAGTCAACTACCGGATATTGTGTGTTTGTGGGCGGAAATCTTGTATCCTGGAAAAGTAAGAAACAAAGTGTGGTGGCGAGATCAAGTGCAGAGTCTGAGTATCGTGCCATGGCTCAGACAACCTGTGAACTTATGTGGATACAACAATTGATTGAAGAGATTGGGTTTAAGGTTCCTTATGAGATTGTGGTGTGATAATCGGCAACCATGCATATTTCTACAAATCCAGTTTTCCACGAAAGGACTAAGCATATAGAGGTCGATTGTCATTTCATTCGAGAAAAGATCCAAGAATCTTGTCTCCACCTCATACGTGCGTGCGGAGAACAAGCGGCGATATCTTGACTAAAGGCTTAACAAAGTTAAGGGTGGATTATATTTGTAATAAGCTGGGCATGATAAATATATATGCTCCAGCTTGAACGGGAGTGTTGGACAATAAGGGTAGTTTAGTGAATTAGGTAGTAGGGTATTTGTTATATATATATCGTTTATTGTTTAATAGAATTACGAATGCATAGAGATTGTGACTGCGCGAAGTATTGCGATTCCCTGCCTGCTCCTCTCTTCTTCTCCTTCTTCTTTATTTCTGATTACACCACCCATCATGTAACTCTTGACCTCTCTGTCTTGTCTCAACCTGATGATTATGTCGGTCCCGATAGTGTTCACATTGGAAATGGTAAAGGACTTCCCATTACTCATACTGGCTCCTCCTCTATTTCACTCCCTCTCGGTTACTTTCTTTAAATCACGTGCTTCATGTTCCTTCTATCTCAAAATCACTACTTTCTGTTAATCAATTCACAAAAGATAATAATGTTTATTTTGAATTTCACCCCTCTTTTTTGTGTGTCAAGGATCAAGAAACCAAGCGCACTCTTCTTACCGGTCCAAGTAAAGGTGGCCTTTACACACTTGCATCCTCCTTCGCTCCATCTGTCCACAGCACTGCGCGCGTCTCTTCAGAGTGTTGGCATCGGCGTCTCGGTCATCCAAATCTTCGCGTCCTTTGTCAAATAATTAAGTCAAACAAATTAGCTTGCTCCTCTCCTTCTCTTAGTTCTTTATGTAACTAGCTTGCCAAGTTGGCAAGTCCGTTAGGTTTCCTCTTGTTTCACATAATATCTCTAGCAGTTCTGTCCTTGATTTAATTTTTACCGATATATGGGGACCCTCTCCTATTCTCTCTTCTAATGGTAATAAATATTTTTTTATTTTCTTTGATGACTTCTCCAAATTCATCTGGTACTACCCCATGCAACAAAAATCTGATGTCCTTCATATATTTAAACAATTTTAAGTTTTTGTTGAACGCCAATTTGGTACCAAAATAAAGAGTGTCCAAAGTGACTGGGGTGGCGAATATCGTCCTCTTACTTCCCTTTTTAAGTCGTGTGGAGTTGACGTTGAAGATTCTGATGGCTCCGTTGAACGACGTCATCGTCACATTGTTGAAACTGGGCTTTCTCTCCTTGCTCAAAGCTCAGTTCCCTTTAAATTATGGGAGTTTGCGTTCGACACTGTTGTGTATCTAATTAACAAAATGCCCTCTCGTGTGTCTAGGAATTTATCACCTTATGAATGCTTATTCCATAAGAAGCCCGATTACTCGTTCCTAAATTTTTTTGGGTGTCTCTGTTATCCTCACCTCCGTCCTTACAATCGACCCAAAATGTCCTTTCGGTCCTCTCCATGTGTCTTTCTCGGTTACAGTTCAAATCACTTAGGTTATCGCTGCTATGACCCTAGCATCACTCGTCTATACATTGCCCGTTATGTTCGATTTGACGAATTCACTTATCCATTTGCTGGCCCATCCATCCTTGGTTCACCTCCCAGTCCGCTTAAATCTCTCCTTGGACCCATTCCCAGTCAGCCTCAATCTGCCTCCCTCCCTTGGGCTGCTGTCTCCCTACCTAGTGCCTCATATCCAACTCGGCCCACTCCTGTTTCTGTCCACAACAAACACCTACCCCCATGCCTACGGTTCCACCCCCTCCAATTCTCTTACCACAGAATCTTCAACGTCAACCATCTCCCAACATCAACCCAGCTTCTCCCCACCCACTTGTTCCAGCTTCAGTGCCTTTACTCACCCACCCTCCTCCTTCTTCCATCACAGGAACTCGACCTCTACAGCGCACTCACCCTATGAATCTCCGTCCTAATCCCAAACCTTCCTCAAAATATTCTCCCTCACCTAGTGCCTCCGTCTGCACACGCTCTGATTCTATTGTCGAACCAACGTGTTTCTCTAATGCAAATATTACCCCGCAATGGCGTCATGCCATGACGGAGGAAGTCAATGCACTCATTCGCAACGGTACTTGGATCCTGGTTCCCCGCACACGGTCCATGAACCTTGTTGGTTGCAAATGGGTGTATCGTGTCAAACGTCGTGCCGATGGCACCCTCGACCGATATAAAGCACGCCTTGTTGCCAAAGGCTTCCATCAACCAGCCTTGATTATTCTGAGACTTTCAGTCATGTTGTCAAACCAACCACGATTCGTACTGTACTTTCCCTCGCAGTCTCTCGTGGTTGGTCCATTCGACAACTTGACGTTAACGTCTTTCTTCACAGTTTTCTCAATGAAACCGTCTACATGTCTCAACCGCCAGGGTTCATCGATCCGTCCAAACCTGACCATGTCTGTCATCTACACCATTCGCTGTATGGCCTCAAACAAGCCCCTTGTGCTTGACTTCAGCGTCTCAGCCTCATTTCTTCTCACCCTTGGTTTTGTTCCTTCCAAAACTGATCCCTCTTTGTTTATTTTCTCTCATAACAGCCTCCTCGTCTATATTCTTGTTTACGTTGACGACATTTTGGTCACTAGCAACTCTCCCTCTCACATACAGTCACTAATCGAATCCCTTGTTCGCAAGTTCTCTCTCAAGGATTTGGGTCCTCTTCACTACTTTCTTGGTATTCAAGTTCACAAACACTCCTCTAGCCTATTTCTATCCCAGCGTCAATATATCATCGATCTCCTCACTCGCACCGGGATGCTTGGTGCAAAACCATGTCTCACTCCCCTTTGTACCACGGAAAAATTATCCAAACACTTTGGCCGCCCCTTCTCTGATCCAACAAAGTTTCGCCAGACTGTTGGCGCCCTTCAATACCTTACTCTCACCCGCCCAGATTTGGCCTACCTGGTTAATAAAGTCTGTCAATTCATGCATGCTCCAACCGACTCTCACTGGACCACTGTCAAACGTATTCTTCGATACCTCAAGCACACCCTTGACTGTGGCCTACTTCTCACAAAAAACACCTCCTCTCAACTACAAGCCTTCTCGGATGCCGATTGGGCTAGGTGTGTCGATGACCGTAAATCGACAGGCGGGTTAGCCATTTTCCTTGGAACCAACCTTATCTCTTGGTCATCTCGCAAACAATGATCCGTTGCCCGTTCCTCCACTGAGTCCGAGTATAAGGCCCTTGCTGATGCTGCCGCTGAATTGACATGGCTCCGGTCCCTCTTGCACGAACTCAAGGTTCCTACTTCCTCCCCACCGGTTCTTTGGTGTGACAACCTTGGTGCCTCTTATCTCTCGGCAAAGCCGGTGTTTCATGCTCGCACTAAACACGTGGAGATCGATTTTCACTTTGTCCGAGACCAAGTTGCTCGTCGTGAGCTTATCGTTCAGTTCATCTCCACCAAGGATCAGCTCGCGAACATCTTGACAAAGCCACTGTCTTCAACCCACTTCAAGTTCCTTTGGGACAAGTTGCGTGTGTTCTGCCGACCACCCTCATCTTGCGGGGGGATATTGAACCATGCACCCAAACCGTGTGAGACACGGTCATCCAACAAACGAGAGAAGTCCAAGTCAAGCACTCAACCTCAAACCTAGCATTATCATTATCTCTTTAGATACTGCCCTATCTATATCTTCCATGCATACTTATCTCTCCTATGTAAATTGTATATTTGAACCCATGTATATGACATACAGAAAGTGTGGGATTTTAATATTATTGTATTAGATTGCATCATTGGTTTTGACTAAGATGGACTATTATAAGTTCGCACAAAATTTATGTCCAATCTATACAACAATCGACGCCAACCAGTAATTACTTTACAACATGCTCAACAACAAATGCTCAAAGACAGTAAGAAAACAAACAATAACGTACGCTCCTCAAATCAAGTCTAGCCCTCAAAACAGAAGCCCAAACCTAAACCACTCAACTGTCATCCTACACCACTAATCACCTGTTGTGCAGCGGAAATAAACAACCACAAGAATAGTTCTCTCACTCCTGTTAAAATTCACAGGAAGATCAAAACATCTTCAACTTTTTTGACTGTTTTTTGTGGTTTATACACCCCTTCTTTTTCCTTAAATTTGATGTCAGTTATTAAACTCACCAATGATCTTAATTTTCTGCTACTTGGAGATGATTTGCCGTCCTATATTTGTAAAACCCGCTCAAATAAGTTTGTATGTTGTTACTTTTCCTGGTTGATCAAGCAGCGTTTTTCAATATCCATTATACTCTAGCAGTTAGCTTCTCTAGCTGACTATGTAAAGCTACTTTCACAATTCTCTAGTGCAAGAAATACAAGGACAAAAATGGATCGATCAATCAGGCTTGGTGTACAGCGTCCGAGGTCAGTCTTTTGAGTTTTGACCTCATGAGGTTATCTTATGGCCAAATGTTCAAGAAAGTGCATATTGAACAAGAAGATTTAGCTTGTGTGGATAGAAGCATGTAACAAAAGTATGAAGGGCGATCATCTGTCTACTTCACCTGATGAGCTCAGTAGCACGTGCTGCAGGAGTGTTAGGAAATAGGAATAGAGATTTCCATTAAGAACGAGCTTGCTAATTTTGATCTGTAAATTTAGCTTCAATGATATATAATGTATAACAACTAGCATAATGTACTTGGTTGTCCCAATGGATAATTTCTTTATTGTTGACTATGAGATCATAGGTTCATTTCTTATCCTAGGCATTCAACCTTTTTTTGTGAAAATTTATTTTTGTTAAATTTATATTTTTATCTCTCTATAAAGGGCCCTTTTATTTTTTTCCGCCATAGGCCCCCAAAGATCCAGGGTCGGCCTGCTTCTACTATGTTATGTTGTCATTGGTTCTACAATTAGGGAAAGCCTGGTTAAGACTCACTTGTCCATTTAAGACGCTTGGCTAGTAAACGACATCTTGTAATTTCTAAATGGAGGTTCCTGAAATTTCTCATGAAAAATTGAGCAACGTTTTTATAAAGTGACCAGCTTTCTCATATAAAGGGATCACATGTAATGTCGCTTAGTTAAATGTAGGTTATACAGGTGGCTCATAAGAGTTTCGCTGTATTTGGTAGGAATTACTTTTAAATCCTCAATAGTTACTCATTTATTTGTTGGATGGACACTAATGATAGTTTTAATCCTAGTCAGGCTTCATTACTTAATTGCAATCACAGTAGAGTTTTTCCTTTACTGAATTCTTGAAGCTTCTTATTAAAGCAGTCTAGTGTTTATGCGTCTTCTTAAAAATCATGGTACAATGTGAAAGGAACTAGTTGATTGGGAGCATAGGAGCAAGATTGATGGCAAGATGCATGCCTGTGGTCATGATTCTCATGTAGCTATGCTTCTTGGAGCTGCCAAGTTACTCCAAGCAAGGAAGGACGAACTGAAGGTAAAAAAGCCTGTGCATCTTTTTCAAATCTAACAGGATAAAACCATACATATTCATTAAAAATAAAACTGCAGGTTCATGATCTTATAATTTGTAACACTCTTTTCATGCTTGTCGATGCTAACCTCAAATTTTGTTTAATTATAATAAGGGAACTGTGAAGCTTGTTTTCCAGCCTGGAGAAGAAGGTTATGCTGGTGCTTATCACATGTTAAAAGATGGTGCTCTTGACGATATCAAAGCCATCTTTGGTCTACATGTTTTTCCATCAATTCCCACTGGTGTCATTGCTTCTAGGCCTGGTCTAGTTCTTGCTGGCGCTGGCTTGTTTTCAGCCACCATTCAAGGCAAAGGTGGGCATGCAGCAACCCCACATAAGGCAATAGACCCAATCCTAGCGGCGTCCTTGGCAGTCGTTGCTCTACAACAGATCGTATCTCGAGAGACTGATCCTCTTGAAGCCAGAGTAATCTCGCTGCTTTTCTTCTCTATAAGATTTTGTGTTTTAATTGTTTGGGGTTGGTGGAGGGGGGGGGAGTATTTCCTTCTCTTGATTTAATAATTTTTGGGGGTCGATCAGTTGATGACTAAGCATGAAACCCCAGCCCTGTAAATAGTGTGCTTGAGTTGATCTTTGGGTTTGATGTACAAGGGGTCATTATTTCTGACCCACAAACTGTTTGGTCTTGACCAAATTTCTTTTCAAGATGTGGAGGGGAGGGGGGGGGTCTGCATTTCCTCTTCCCAAACTCCAGTCTTCACTGAGAATTGCAACCACTTAATCTTCTGGATCAACTATTGGTGTTCTGTCTATTGATTTGCTGTGGTAAATTTTCAAATTTGCATCTTTCTTCTTTTAAGGTGGAATTATTTGTTAGTAAGCATTGACATTCTCCATAAGACATTGACAGACATCTCTGAGACACATTCTTAGGCTTGTTGGGTTGCCTATTTTTTTTAAACCTCTGACATACCTGGACAAGCTGAGGACAGGATGTCCTATTTTATGAACAAATTTTCCCTTTACCTTGTTGGAGATGTGTTGTGTCCTTCATTCAATGCTTCTTAGCTTCTTTATCAACCATCTCTGTAAACCCTCCTCGCAAGAAAATCTTCTTTATCCCCGCCCCTACTGATGGTGGAGAGGAGTCCCTGTGTAATTTGGAATTAGTAGAAAAACATTATGCTCCATCCCAATTAAGGATTCCCTATTTGAGATTATACTATGCTAAGGAATCACCTGTGCACATATAGAGATTAGTACAACTTTTTTGTCCCTTCATCCCACTTGAGAAGCCCCTAGTTGAAAGTTATAGTGTATTTTAAGGAATTTATTGAGAGTAAGTCAGCCTGTGTTATGCTTAGAGCTCGTTTGTTGTGGCTGATGGCTTATAACTTATGGCTGATAGCTTAAGTTGGTAGCTGAATGACTTTTGGCTGATTGCATGATAGACTATTTATTACAGCTGTTGAAAAGCTGCTTATGAGTCGTTATAATTATTTGTTAAAAAAAAAACTTGAAAATTAGTATTTATATTTTTATGTATATTTCATTAAAGGATGAAATGAAGACAATCAAATATTTATTAATGAATAATTATCTTCATGTTTAAAAAAAACCAAAAAAACTTAAAATTTTGGCTTTTTGACTTTTGGTTTTTCAATGCATAAAGGGTGTTGTACCTTATTTATTGGCTTTTGGCTTATAAGCTGAAACAAACACTTTAAATATGACTTTTTAAAAACCAAAAGCTAAAAGTCACTCCAAATAAGCTGCAACAAACGAGCACTTATTAGAGGTATATCTGCGCAGAACTGGTCTTAGCGTTAAAGGAGTATAGTTTGCTATAGGTTGCCTGACAAATAGATACTCTGATTCGCCTCCTAGTTTCTCTGAAAAAAGAGCAAGAGTGAGTTAAGAAGCTAATCCATGTTAATAAGCTTAGATTATCAACTTGGAACGTAGGAAATTTGATGAGATAGGAGGTGTGGAAGAAAAACTAATGCTTCAGTTTTACAAGAAAACAAACTGAGTAGGGAAGAAAGCAGGAGAAATAAATATACAAGGTTTAAACTTTAGTATAGTGCTGAAAGATATGTAAATAGGATTGGTGTAGTTACTGTAGTAGTACCCATAGTAGGTAATTAGTTGACAGTTGTAACTATTATTCGTAAAGGTGATACACTTCTGTAAATCTAGTATTATAAAAAAACATGTAACTAATGAACTTTTTAAGTGTTAAGATTCTAATGGAAAAGGGTGGTGAGCATCAAGGATTTGTTTTGGAGAAATCTAGAGATATTATGCCTTTCTGAATAATGAGAGTTTGAGGTAATGATTGCTCTAAAGCTTTAGGAGGAACAATTTTTTTTTTATTATGCCTAGGAGATGTCTCGGTGTCTTGGCTTGGAAAGCTTTCTAATAAGATTTTGATGTCTTGGAGAATGGTTGATGAGTGTACAAAGAGTTTAGTAGTGCCAATCTACAGAAAAAACAATTTGAAGAAATCATGGTATAAAATATACGAGTCATACGAAGAAACTTTTAGAGGGACTTGACATGAAACAACAGTATCTGAGAATCAGTTTGAGCGTACGAGGTCAACTAGAAAGCCATCTACTTAATGAGAAGATTGAAAGAAAGATATTGCCATTTATTTTTAATTGATTAAGAGAAGGGTTATGAAAGAATTTTTGGCATAGTTTGTTGGGTATAAGGTGAAAACGGAGATTTTTTTTTTTTTTTTGGATAAAATTAGAGTGGACATTGTCAAGGACATGCATGATACATAGAGCTTTGACTCTAGCCAGATCTAGTTGGCTAAACTTGTGAATTCTTAGTTACAGTACGACTGCAGGGAGAGCAATTAAGCCCTCATCTTAATGCCTTATGATGGATGGATTGAAAGACAAATAGAAGATGATCATTCTCCATTTCCTTACACTCTCGGTAAAGGCTGTTATCTTTATTGGATATACAGGGGTTTACATTACATAATACGACGTGTAAGATTAACTTTTGATATGGATTCTCTAAATGGGACATATAAAACAGAGGTATTGTTTTAGTGGGGTGAAGTTCAATACTTAAATAGTGAATTTATTTTCTCGCATGCATAAATGCATTAATTTACATGATGCACACTGAACAGACACACACACACACATATATATATATGTATGTATGGACATGCATTATGTATTTATATACATGTATGTACATACGACTGCTAACAATGAGATCAATCCCAAATATATGCTCATAACCTGCCAATTTTGGGTTTTTTAACAGATCTGTTCCAATACTGATCCCAGATTATATTTTCTGATTTTTTATTTCATTTTTAAGAGGAAGTTTACAGGGCTCTCATGATTTAAAAATCTACTGTAGTCTGTAGCATGTTCATCCAGGCTTCTTTTACTTCATTTACAACATTTGACTACTTGGAGAGACATGAATTTGATGTATCCATTCTGATCTATTAGGTGGTGACTGTTGCATTCATAGAGGGAGGCCAAGCAGCCAATGTAATACCTGAAGTTGTTAAATTTGGGGGAACTTATAGAAGCTTGTCCCCCCAAGGTCTTATCCAAACAAAAGAAAGGATTAAAGAGGTACGACGTTTGCGCAAACTATTACCTTTCATGCATACATCTCATGCTTTAAGAATGAAAAATAATTCATGTCCAGTACACTCCACTCCACCCGTCACTCATTTGGTGCTATGTCTTTGAGATTGATAAAGGTGGGGCCACCACAAAAATTTGAATCCGAAACGGAATTTTAGTGGGTCCTAGATTTGATCGTTGTTATGTTAGTGCTGCTCGGGGATGAATTGAAATGGGAGCGAGTATAAAATGGAAATGCATCTTATGAAACTCCATTACTTCCATCCAGGTCATAGAGATGCAAGCAGCAGTTCACCAGTGTACGGCCGTGGTGGATTTCAAGGAGGAAACTCCACTACCGTATCCTGTAATGGAAAACGATGAAGCATTATACCAACACGCAAAGAGAGTTGGGGAGATTTTGCTTGGAGAAGCCAATGTGGAGGTGATGCCTGTGACAATGGGAGGAGAAGATTTTAGCTTCTTTTCACAGAAGATGCCAGCTGCCATGTTTGGGATCGGAACAAAGAATGAGACTTTTGAATCAGATCATCCACTGCACTCACCTCACTTTTTCATTGACGAGAGGGCTCTTCCGATAGGGGCGGCTCTCCATGCGGCCGTTGCCATCTCTTATTTGGATAGCCATGCAGCTGCTGTTGCATTTCACTAGTCACTTATGCATAATCAACCACAACGCTTAATTTCAATACATGACAAACAGAAGCAAGATTGCAATAATTTTTTTTGGATCAATAAGCCTGTTAATTTCCTCTCTTTTTGCTTAATTCTTTTGACCATCCAATTTTTGGAGCAAATTGAACAAAAGAAAATTTGCAGAGAAATTAGTTAGTAAATGAAGAGACCCAGAATGTGTATGCAAGAGACTTAGGCTCCGTTTGTTTCACGGAAAATGACTTCCGGAAAACGTTTTCCTTATTTTCCGGTGTTTTGTAACATTAGGAAAATACAGTCAACGTAAAAGGTTTTCCGAGTCAACGGAAAATGAAGACTTCTTTTCCGGAAAATGACTTACGGATTCATTTTCCGTAAGTTATTTTTCAAATGTTCGGCACCCTCCGCCCCCTTTCACAAATATTTACTTACACACACAATATTTCACTCAACAAATAAATTATTAAAAAATATAAATGAAGTTTGTGTATACTATTTATAAATTATAATTTTAATAAATGCTTACTACGTTCTAAAATTAATGTCACCTATATTATTTAGGAACATCCTAACTATTGTCAATTTTTTCTATTTTAAAACGTTTTTTTTCATATCAATTATCAAAAAAATTATTTGCAATTGTGAGATTGAAAAAAGATAGACATTGATTTGATACCACTAATGATTAATTGAGAGTTATTGAAGAAAAATCACTTAAAGTTCAACATTATTTTATATTCAATATGTGCATTAATATTAGAATATATATATATATATATATATATATATATATATATATATATATATTTTGTATTTCTTTATATATAGTTTTCCGTAATATTTTCTAGAGACATCCTAAACATTGTCTATTTTCTATTTTAAAACGTTTTTTTTTTATCAATTATCAAAAAAATTATTTGTAATTGTGATATTAAAAAAATATGGACCTTATTAAAAAAAGATGGTCCTTATTGATTTTATAGGGACATCCTAAACATTGTTTAGTTTCTATTTTTATTTTTGTATTTATTAATATATTGTTTTCCGTTACATTTTCCGTATGTTTGTCAAACACCCGTAAATGTTTTCTGACATATTTTCAAAGATTTACGAAACACATGAAAATGAAATCTTTTGATTTTCCGGAAATCATTTTCTGAAAATGATTTTCCGTAAAACAAACGGAGTCTTGAAGATTGAACTCTTCTGGATTTTGACTCTCTATGATTAGGGTTTTCAAAGTTGTTTCCAAAGGTAAAAAAAAACTGCAATAAAAATCAAAGAATGAAGAAAGAAGACCAAGGAATCACAGAATGATGGCAATGTTGATTGTTGAACCAAGATAGCGACTTTTTTGATTGTGCAAGGCAGCAGGAGTTTGTGAAGTGAGGACGGAGAGAACTGTTTAAAGTTAGAGTTTAAACAACTTTAGGAGGCTTTGGAATTCTTGAACAAAAAAGTGGGATCGATGATTTGAAGCTTGAGTAAGTCTCTCTAGAGAAACGATATTACGGATCTTAATTCTTAACACATTCTTGGACAGAGAAATGAGATAGTAGATTTGAAACTTGATTAAGTTTCCAGTAAAGCAATCTTACATATCTTAATTATAATCCCACTCTTTGACAAAAAAATGATATAGATGATTTGAAGCTTAAGTAAGTTTCCACTATAGCTATCTTACAGACTCTCGCAAAGCTCCACAAAATCATCGTACATAAATTTTTGCCTTTTTAGCTATTAAAACCACCTAATTGATGAGGGGTATAATAGGAATAACAAATTGATTCATATTTAGAAAGTGAAGATGTATTTTAGGACAAATATATAATCTTAACTTCAATTTATATATCTCATCCTATATCTCATTAAGTGCTCGTTTGTTACAGCTTATTTGAAGTGATTTTTAAGTCATGTTTAAAGTGTTTGTTTCAGCTTAAAAGTCAATAAGTAAGATACAACATCATTTATGCATTGAAAAGCCAAAAGCCAAAAAGCCAAAATTTTAAGTTTTTTTAGTTTTTTATTAATCATGAAGACAACTATTCATTAATAAATATTTGATTGTCCTCATTTCATCATTTTATGAAATATACATAAAAAATATGAACACTAATTTTTAAGTTTTTTTTTTTAACAAATAATTATAACCACTCATAAGCAGCTTTTCAACAGCTATAACAAATGCCTATCACGCAATCACTATAACAAATACTATCACGCAATCACTAAAAGTCATTCAACACCTTAAGCTTATCATCATTTTTACATGAGAATGGTGGGGACTGAGGAGTAATATTTGATGTATTGATATACCTCAATTAATGCCTATCAACAAATTTGATTTGGATTGGAAGACCCTAATTCAGGAGAAATTATGTAGGTGTTCCATAATTATCTACGATTACAGTTACTGATTTTTTTTGATAGACAGATTATTCGCCATTAGATTGATCAGGTTTGCCCGTTTGCCCGCCCCGTTTTGATTTTTTTGATAGATATATAAGCTTCTACCGTCGTTCGAGATTAGTGATTACTCACGACTTCGGAACTTACGGTCTCGAAATGCTTTTTGGAAACAAAAATAAAATAAAAAAGAAACACAAATAGAGCAAAATCGACTACACAAATACTAACGGATAAAGGAATGTTATTCTCATGGCCAATCCCAAGAGGTAATGGCAGAAATTCTGCTCCCCAAGGCGATAGGATATGACAAGGCTCATCCTTCCGACGCACCGGGATCTTCGCCCTAATGAGGAAGCTCAACCGGAGATTCAAAAGGCGGCTTGTTTTCCGACGAATTACCTTTGAGTTTTGCGGATATTGGATTAAACCGCCCCAAAATCAGTTGGAATTCGTCGATAGAAAAATCATCGTAACAAATAAACCGCAAAAATGCGACATCATATACCCATAAAACAAAACAAATTAGTGTATCGCCGACATGTTGCGGACAGACAAATTAGTGACTCGCCGACTTGTTGCGGAAAGATTGGAGGGGAAGGAAGCGGCAGAAGATTGACATAGATCTTATTTGTGTGAGCGCAGGGGCCGACTCTTATTATATAGACTTGGTGGATGCATTTTGCACCGTCCGATGTAAAGGTTATCTCGTCATTTAAATGTTTTAGGGTTGTCAATGGGTTAGGGTTTTATTTGGCCCCAACTAGATAAATTCCTTGGGCCAATTTTAGTATGAACTAGGTCCGTCAATTGTAACTCATTACTCATTAATTCATTTAATCTAACCCATTAATTATTTAATCCAATCCAATCCATTAATATTTTTAGGTTGAAGCAGGTAACTTATTTCGACTCAATAATATTAATGAGTTAGATTGGGTTAAAGCAGGTCGAGCCCGGTGCTTATTTCGACTCGTACTTTTTAAGCTATAAATTTATGGAAAAATTTTGGGTTGGGACGGGACAATCTGCCTTAACCCGTTACACATTTCAACCTGACTCATTTCAACCCGTTTGACATTTGAGTTCTACCGGGTTTCGACCTGTTTCAACTCATTACTCATTTCAACTCAATCCAACCCACTCAATTATTAGGCCTAGTATGAACAGAACGGGTTTGAGGTTGGGCGAAATTTGGCTCGGTTCTTATTCATAAGTTTCTAATCGTTACATTATTTTACTTTTTTGGCAAAACACACAATTGGGTCACCCAATTTTCCCATTTTTTGTAATTCGGCTATCAAAAGTTTGAAATATCTATTTTGGTCATCTAACTTTAGTCCAGTTGCAAGCGAGCCCATTTTTTGGATGACGTTAGATTTAACCATTATGTTATGTCAAATATCTATTTTACCCTTCTAAATACAATTTTTTGTATGATATTAGAAACCCAAGGGGTCTAACTGAAAAACAAATTATTATATATGCTATTTGTATAAAGAAAATGGGTCAAAGTATAATTAAAAAGAAATCTAAACAAGGAAATTCTTCCAGATTTGTGGATTTCTACAAACCCAGATGTAAATCATAATCTCGAAGAAATTGATCGAAATCTGAGAAGTCTAATCTGGCAACTGAGCTAGAACATTGTCATCTAATAAACAATTAGCGTTTTGAGTACTGTTTGACAGAGAACAAATTTGTCTGGCGAAGATTGCAGATCTATTGATAGATTCAGATCCGACGAAGATTGTAGAAGAACCGTCGACTTCCTCTTCCCCACAAAAGTCAAACCCGGTTTTTGGTCTTCCAGTGAGCCTTCTGTCCCTACCATGTTTCATCGTCTATCTCATCATTATAACACATCTTCCTCTGTAATGAGCTATGAATCGGAACAAAGCAACGACCGGGTCAATCCAGAAACGGTGACTGAAGCTCCAGTCAGATGATTCAGACGAGATCGACATAAGCTAGAGGTAAGCCCAGGTGACCTGCTTGACGAGTCGTTTCCTGATCGAGATTTCATAACCAAATTGACTGGTAGAGGAGGGGGTTAGGGATTGAATGACGGCGAGAGTGGGGAGGAGGTCGCGGATGGAGGTGTAGCCTGTGGGCTTGATTGTGGAGATGAACTCTAAATCGCTGTGTGCGAAGGATTGAGTTGATAACGTGGAGGAGGAGGATGTTGACGTTGTGGTGCTAGTGGCGACAACGATGGTGGTGGTGGAGGGGAAACTGGATGAGTGGTGAGGCATTGTCGAGAAGGCTAACTTGGCGGGGACCATGAGAGATAGGGCGAAGGAGTTTCGAAGGGGACCAAGAGATCTCATTGATTTTGCCTTTTGTGTGCAATTTTTTTTCTCTGTATTTCATACATACATTTAAATGCTAGGGGTTGGGTTGAAATTTAAGAGCAGTATTTTGAGTTACAATGTAATTTTTAGGTTGGATTCTCGAAGGAGAAGAGATAAGGATTAAAACCGATGTTGTTAGGTACATCTAAAGTACTCCAATTTAATTAAATTCTACCAGTTACCCATTCTGCAGAAGATGAAGATGAACATACCCAGATCTGTAACCCTCAATTGGAGAAGATGAAGGTGAAGAAGAACAGACCCACATCTATAAAACCCTCCAAGTTCTTTTATTTATGGTTGAAACCTTTTCTGATTATAATTGTTCCTCACTTGATATTTGCAAGGGTAAAATAGAGATTTGTCTTAAACTTAACGGTTAAATGTAATGACATCCAAAAAATGGGCTCGCTTGTAACTGGACTAAAGTTGGATGGTCAAAATAGATATTTCAAACTTTCGGTGCCCGAATTGCAAAAAAGTGGGAAAGTTGGGTGACCCATTTGTGTGTTTTACTAACTTTTTTTAAACTGGAACTTAACCGTTACATTATCCTACGTTTTTATAGCTGGAATTTAACTGATACATTATCATACATCTTTTTAATCGGAAAAATGTACTTTTAGTGCGAAATGACAAGCATACCCTCAATGAACAGACACTTGCGCGCAAAAGCATCAATTAATGTATTGTGATTCACGATTTTGAATCGAAATGCATGATATTGAATCGCGATGCATGATTTCACCTTGTGTAACTATCATTTCTATCACATAGTGATGCATTTCAATTTCAAATCGATAGATTGCAATTCAAACTGGTTTCATTTGCATCTTTTTTGTCTTCTTCTTCCTTCTCTGTCAATACATAATCCTTCAATTTAGCCCAAAAATAGGGGGGGGAAGGACTACATATTCTTCATGCATCTGCTACTAAAATGGATTCTGACTTCTATTGTTGATTGATTGAATACGCAATTCATTCCAGTATCATACTTAATGAATTGGAAAAATCGATTATCTTTCGGAGGCGTTGCCCCAACAATTGTGATTTTCGAATAATTTAGGAAGAATACACTAGAGTCGTGGAAGAAATGTGGAAGAAAACAAATATAAGCATTTTATGAATAATATTATAAAAGAGCCCTTTTACGATTAAAAAGATAGGGTATTGCAATGGTTAAAAATTAAGGAAAAAGTACCCGCCAACAATTTTTCCTTTTAGTTTTGATATAAACTAGCTCATCATTCATGATGCACAGTTTTAATAGAAAGACTACAAAAGTTATTTAAAATAAAATTAATTGTATACATTCATCAAAAGTAATTGTAAATATTTTGAACTAATAATGAAATATGATAAATATCAAAAAAATTACATATGAATACATATTGAAATGACTTATTATAATTAAAAGATTGAGATGTGCTAAATGTAGCACATACAAACTATTAAACGTAGCGCTTTGTCATGGAACTTGACTAAAATGTCCTTGTGCCTAGGAGGAAAATGTTAAAATATTTTCATTAAGTGAGACCTAATGTCAGATTTTACAAAGACTAGGACTAATTTGCAAGAAAACTTAATAATTGACCTAACGGAACCTAACAAAAATGCAACAAAACTTAACAAACCCTGACGTTATATGTAAAGGAGGGGTCAGATGGTAAAAGAACTAGGGGAAAGGTGTCACATGGCAGGTTACTTGTTTTTTTTTTCTTTTTCCAAATCTTCAAGTTTTGGGTTTTTCTTTTCTAGATCATGATAGTTTTCCAGAGGAGGTTGGTGGCAATGTAAAGGAGGGGTTGGGTGGCTCAGTAGCCCACCACGAGCAGGGGTCGGGTGGTCCAGCCAGTCACAATGAAAAAAATTAATTTTTTTCATCTTTTTTTGAAGGGCATTTTAGTCAAGTTACATAAAAACTTGCTACGTTTAGCATAGTGCACATGTTACGTTTAGCGTTTATGAAAATATTGAGTAAATAAACATAAACCTATCACGTAGACAATGAGATGGAATAAAATTGGAACAATGGATTTTGTTTTAGAAATAGTTAAATATATCTTCTTTTTTTCAAAAGAAGGTGATTGAAAGATGTGTACTGAAATTTAGTGTCAAAAAGGGAGCATGAAAGATGTGCATTAGAATTTGATATAGAAAATAAAACTCAAAAGATGTACTTATATATATATATATATATATATATATATATATATATATATATATATATATATATATATATATAAAGCAACCACGTGGTTGGATTTTAATTATTTAAGTAATAGTTAGTATAGATTTTTTTTCTTTTCTACAATTTAAAGATAATTGAAATTTTGGGAGGGGGGGGGGAATAGGACGAGCTCCCCATGGTTATATGATTTTGACGGTTGCCTCCTTGTGGTGCAAAAATAGTATTAAAAGACTAACTTCCGTGATTTTGGAGTGACGGACATATATAAAATGACTTTTTGCCAAGGGTTATGTGGTCTTAAATGTATATTGTAGGGTTCAAAATTATGGGTCGCGCTATTCCGACTCTCAATTCCTCCAAGTTGACTCCTTATTCCAATTTTTTCTTAATGACAAAAATACCCTCAAGTCTAAATACAATTATACCTTTGAAACTTATAAGTAGACCCCCATCCTATTTTTCTAAAACAAACAACCTCTAAGTAAACCACCACCCCAAAACAAATATACCCCTTCTTCCCAACTTCATTTTCTTCATCCCCTTCCTTCTCATTCTTCATCTTTTTCCCCACAAATACTTAAGTCTTCCAAATACATTCTTCTTCAAACCATTTTTCTTCATCCACTAAACATCTTTACTAACACAATATTTTGTTCTCCTTCATCTACCTCTTCTTTTGTTGTGAAGAAATCACATTCCAAAAAGCTTTAATTTCAAAAAAAAAAAAAAAAACTAGGGCTTCAACATTGGGTGTGAAGATATCAAACATGGATGAAAAACAAGTCATTATGACTTTTGTGGTAAGTATTTAAAACGTTGTTTTGCTTAAATTTGTGTAAAAAATCTTTTTTTTTTCCTTCTTAAAAAATAGGTCCTCGTCGTAAATGGTTCAGAACTACAGATCAGAACTTTTTTGAAATGTTAGGCTATATTCAACCGAATATTTTTGAAATATTTGACTGGTGCCAACCGAACAATTTTGAAATATTCAACTGGTTCCAACCGAACATTTTTGAAATGTTCTTCTGGTTCCAAACTGTTCAGATGTGATCAACCAAACATTTTGAATTTGTCCAACCATAGCTAGCTGAACATTTTGTAAATGTTCCACCATGTGTAATCGAACAGTTTTAAAAAACTAAAGGAGCTTGTGTTTTTGATGGGTTATTGTATTTGGTGACAGGATTCAAACACGTTGTCAACAAATCCTAGTGTTGATGGTCCTACTAATAATGAGATTGTTGATGTTGAAAATAATGTGATAGTTCATATTCAAGATATTGTGGCGGATTACACCAATATATTCATGACGCATGAACTCTTTTCATCTTGCCAAATGTTGATTGATTGGGTGCGTGCTAGTGGGAATGAGCTTGAAATGGTAATAATAGTTAGGAGGTCAGACAGTGATGCGGGTAAGAAAAAGCCTCGGGTATTAATGACTTGTGAACATGATGGTCATTACAGTGGACGCAAGAAATCACAAACAAATGATGAAGATCAAATTGGAAAGAAAGATCGGAAAGAAACCAGATCTAAGAAGATTGGTTGTCCATTTAGTTTGAGGGGCAAAGAAGTGTCAGTTGGAGAATGGTCATTGGTTGTGAAGTGCGGTGTCCACAATCATGAACTTGGAGCGTACAAAAAAGGTCATTCATATGTCGATCGATTATCAAAAGTTGATGAGGAATATGTGGTTGATATGACACACACCAATAGTAGACCAAAAGACATTTTGGCGCGTTTGAAAGAAAAATTTCAAGAAAATAGATCTACATTAAGGACGGTCTACAATGCACGTTTGAAGAATAGAGTTATCGAGCGTGAAGGTTGATCACAGATGCAACATCTTATGTTTATGTTAGAGAAGAATGATTAATATGTCTATCATCATCAGTGGTGCAAGAAGACGAACACTATGAAGGATTTGTTCTTCGCTCACCCAGGAAATGTTGATTTATTGCGTGCCTTTCTGAAAGTCATATTAATGGATTGCACGTACAAGACAAATAGGTACAAGTTACCTTTGTTGGAGATTATTGGTGTGACGTCTACAAATATAACATTTTTAATTGTAGCTGCTTATTTAGAGTATGAGAAAACAGACATCTATAAGTGGGCGTGCACATGCTTGAAATCATTGATGGACCAATGGAGCATGCCTAATGTGATCGTTACCGATAGAGAAATAGCTTTAATGAATGCAATTGAGATAACGTTTCCTACCTCGAGACATTTTCTTTGTTGATGACACATCAATAAGAATGTTTTGGCAAATTGTAGGAAAATCTTAACGACTAAAGAAAAGTGGGATTCGTTTAATATGTTTTGGAATTTGTTGGTAAAGTCTGATACTGAGTCGCAATATAATGACTATTTGGGAAGACTGCAGTCTGAGTTCAAAGATTATCCAAGTGCCATCAAATATGTGATGTATCAATGGATTGATCCCTACAAAGAAAGATTTGTGTCATGTTGGGCAAATACCGTCATGCATTATGACAATACATCTACAAGCAGGTATTAATTGTTTTCATTTATTTGTTACATACGTACTTTAAATTACTGAATATTGTTTGTACTTTCAGGGCGGAGAGTCAACACGCATCATTGAAAAGGCAACTTGGATCGAGCCAATGTAATTTTGAGACTTGTTGGCGACAAATTCACACTCTCATTGAGACTTCTCACATCGCAATCAAACACTCATTTGAGAAGAGCATAAATGTAGTCATGCACAAATTCAAATAAGTTATATACATGGATCTACGAGGCATGGTATCCATACAAGCGTTGAATAAAATTTATGAAGTAGAATCTGTGGTTGGCAAAGATATTGTTGTGGATTCTTTGTTGTATGGTTGTGTACCGAGAAAGATTCGTGGTTTGCCCCGTGCGTATGAGATCGTTGAGCTTGTCAAATTGGGTAGGCCAATTCCCATTAACCAAGTTGACAGTTTTTGGAGAAAGTTGGATATGTTACCGGTTAAGGGCGAAGGTAATGGAATTCGAGGTGAAATGGATTGTGCATGGAAAAACACAACTGAAGAAATTCATTCTATATACAAGTATACAACAATGCCTCAGTCGACTCAAATAGGTTGGCGCTGTTGAAGAGATCTAGAGAGTTTGTGAAACCATCAATTACATCAATGATTGAGCCTCAGGTTTTAGAAGTTATTTGTGGTCGGCCTCAGATAAAAAAGGCTAAGATTGACAAATCAACAAAACGTGATCCAAATAGGTTTGAGTATATCGAGTCGATGGAAGACATTTACTCGCCGCGAGAACAAGTGACGCACGAGGTTGGCCTATCGACTACTAGGCGAAAGATACCAATAATTTCAATTAATGTGTTTTTGTTGTTTACTAGATCTTTACAACTAAAAAAAAAACTAAATTCATGCTTAATTCGTCTTCGTTCAATAGGTTACGCGACAACGATTGAAACTCAACTCTGCAATTCGTTTTGTTGACCTACTCCCATCACAGTTTGCCCATTTTATTGCGGAGACAAAAGATGTTAAAGCGGATGGACATTGTGGTTATCGCGCGGTTACCGCCGCACTTGGGTTAACTCAAGATGGATGGCATGTAGTTCAACGAGTGTGCATCAGGGTGGAAAGACTTGTTTCAGACTCAACTTGATTTGTACTCACATAGTGTAGGATACAGTCATATTGGGCGAAGTACTGAGACTATTATTTTAAACTAGCAAGTTTTGTAATTATGGTTATTGATAATAGTATGGTTATTGATAATATCAAGTTAAGATATAAAAGGTACCAGCTATCGAACAAGTTAAATTACATATGAAAAGTGTCTAAAATGTCATTCAAACAACGCAATCAAGTGTTTATTCTACGACGACGCCTAGATCGCTCTCCCTCTGCTTGGCCACTTGTAGACGGTCCCGGTCCCCCATGTTGTTGCCCTCCCAATGCTCTGTATGCACTCTGGATCGCTATTCTCAACTCTTCGTACGATATATCTCGGTCTCCCGCACCATAGCGCACCGCCATCGGTTCCAACAAACCGCGTGTTAAGCTAACCATATCCCATGGATCTGTTAAACCTGCATCAGGAGCAGTCCATTGGAAGGTGGAATGATGCTTAGGATTACATACGATTGGATGAGATACACGGTTGTACCAATCCATATATCCAGGTGCACATTGCCATGGTCGCTCGGCAACTATACCAAGTTGTTGCTCAGATAAGATTTGTTTTTCCCAAATATCGAAATATCGGATGAGCATTGTCAAGACCTTCTTATTTGCCAACAGACCTCTCTTCTCGATATCGGGGGCACTAAACATCCCTGGAATCGTCTGCACGTATCCAAACTATTTGAGAACGCGATCAGAGTGGTATGGCTCAACATGATTAGTTGATCCTATGCATCCATGGTATAAGGCTATCAGATGAAACGAGAAATGTTGTCTAACCTGCTTGATATATGGCATCCAAATAACCTACAAAAATTGAAAAACAATTGATTAATAATATATAAAATATGGTTATTTTCTACATATAATCAATACGTATAGATACATTAAGACTCACATCATCCGCACGAAAGGCGTCAAGTTGTTCCCGCAAACCTACCAATCGGTCAACGGGCACAACAGCAACACTCTTGTGCTCCCACTTACTTGCAAGTTCCTAGCCTTCGTAATAGTGCACGTTAGGAATAACTGTTGTATATATTCGGAATCACTCAAATATCCATGCCTATTTGAACAAAATACACACCATTTAACCATAAATACAAGTATACAAATTTAAATATAAATACATGTATACAAATTTAACTATAGATACAAGTAATTACCTCTAAGGCTCCAATAATGTGGAATATCCGGTCATCTCTCTCGTATTCACCTCTGTTGCACTCCCTAGATGTTTATATAGTAAGGCTAGGGCTACCGCTCCCCATGAGTAAGTATGCACAACATCCAAATCGTTGAGGAACTCCAAGTATGTCGTGCTAACCTTACTTCCGCTCTTATCAGCAAAAATTGTACAACCCAACATGTATAACAAATAAGCATGAATAGAGAAAGAAATCGTTTCTGGATCCTCAGACAATGTATCTGAAGCAAAATAGGTACGTAGCCATTTTAGCCTCACATACGGCCCTCTAGCACCACGCATTCCCTCTCTTGCCTCATCTTCAGACACTCCTAATATACCGACAAACACAATCAACCGAACTTTGTGCAAAAACTGAACCTTCCAAAAAGACCGACTTCTAGCAATTGGAAGACCAGTAATGCATAACACATCATCAAATGTTATAATCATCTCACCAAATGACATGTGTAAGGTATTGGTCTCTGTATTCCACCGCTCCACAAAAACACTAACCAATACCTTATCACTCTCCAGATATGAAGCATGCCTTAACTGCATTAGTTTGGTCGCAATAAGAGTGTCCCTCCATAGTTGGGAAGCAATTTTTGCGTTTACTTTCCATGCTAAAAGTTTTTGTTTGTGGTTGTTCACCTTCAGCACCGGTCGCTCTAGCCCTTGATATATATGTACAGCTATGTGTTTCAAGTAGAAACAAAGTACACTGCGTTCTGATGGACCCACATGACATGGAAAAGTAATCAGTGGCTCTCCCTGTTCCTCCATTGGTTCCGGTTCTTCCTCCTCAGCATGTCCATGTGCTTGTGCTTGGGCCTGTGCGTCAGCCTTTGCTTTTCAAATCGAGGCGGTGGATCTATTCTTCTTCCTTTGGTATGTCTATGTATATGACATTCATAAATTAACATGTCAGTTCAACAGCTTTAAAAAAAATAGACAAAATTTTTAATCCAACCTGTTCGGCCCCCTGCATTGGAACTTTTTCAAAATGTTCGGCTTGTGCTATCAAACATTTTGAAAATGTTCGGCTTGTGCTATCAGAACATTTTGAAAATGTTCGGCAGGCAATCTCCAAACAGATTAACATGCTCATCAACTTTGAAAAAAATAGACAAAATTTTTAATCCAAAATGTTCGGCCTCATCTATTGGAACTTTTTCAAAATGTTCGACTTCAGTTGTCCAAACATTTTGAAAATGTTCGGTAGGAGGTGTCCGAACAGATTAACATGTTAGTTAAAGTTTGAAAAAAATTGACAAAATTTTAATCCAAAATGTTCGACCCAATCTTTTGGAACTTTTTCAAACTGTTCGGTTTCAGCTGTCCGAATATTTTAAAAATGTTCGGTAGGAGGTCTCCGAACAGATTAACATGTTAGTTTAAATTTGAAAAAATTTTGACAAAACTTTTAATCCAACATGTTCGGCCCCATCTATTGGAACTTTTTCAAAATATTCGGCTTCAACTGTCAGAGCATTTTGAAAATATTTGGTAGGCGGTGTCCAAACAGATTAATATGTTAGTTAAAGTTTGAAAAAAAAATTGACGAAATTTTTAATCCAAACTGTTCGGCCCCCTTTATTGGAACTTTTTTTCAAAATGTTCGGCAGATAGTGTTGGCACAGATTAACACTTAGTTCATCAATATTTTGAAAATGTTCGGTGATGTCTTAACGAACAAATTATAAATGTTTGGTAGATGTTATTCGAACATCATCAAAATGTTCCGAAGTCCAGTACCAAACATTTTGAAGATGTTCGGAGATTGAATGTCGAACATTAAGGGCTAATTCTGGAGTTCAGAGCCGAATTTTTCCTTACAAATATCAAAATTTTAATATCAATATAAACATAAAACGTGATTCTACTCATATTTAAACCCAACAAACTAATACATTGTATAAACACAATAAATCAAACTAAAATCAATTCAAAATATACATACCTCTTTCCATTTTTTATGATGTTCAGAAGATGAAGAACTTAAGGAGGAGATGAAGAATTGAGGAACGAATGAGCTCGGAAGGAAAACCGTGTGGCTTGTGGCTTGAGGAAGGAATGCGTGTGGGTATTGGAGGGGGATGGGTATCACTGTTATGGGTTTTGAGGGAGGGGGTTTGGGTTTTGAGGGGGTTAATATAATATTGTGTGTTAAAAACTCATAAGGGTAAAATAAGAAAACGGGGGGGAGGGGGGGTACACATATAGGTATCAAGTATTTTAAAATGAGGTGGGGGTACACTTATAAGGGGGATCAACTTGGAAGAACCGGGGGTCTAAATAGCGCGAGCCCAAAATTATTTTAATACTATTGTGCAATTAAAAATCCAATTTTCTTTTGACCACCTACGATTTTCAATTATATCATAATAATTCATAAAACACAAATGTAAAATAAAATTTAATTAAATTTCCACTCACAGGTCACATCTCCGTCCTTCCCCTTGCTATTTCACATCCCTCAATTCCTGGCTCCATCTTTTGAAACCCATTTCCACATTGATTTCATGGTTTTTATTTCTTCAATCTTGACCACACCCACAAACTTCCAAGAAAAAACACAAGATCTACCTCATTCTACTAATTAACCCACAAACGAAATAGATGATTTTATTTCAGGGGATAACGCTCAATATGGTATGGGGAGATAGTACAAGCCAAGAAGTATATAAGAAACTTCTAAGCTATTTTAACATGAATTTAAAAGTTTACTATTTATAGTAGTAGGACAATAAATGCTTTCTCTGTAAGCTTTGTAAAGCTTATCTAGTAGGTTTATCTAAAGCTTTCGTTGTAAGTCTAGTAAGCTTTCCTTATAGGCTTTGTTGAAACTTCCCTTGTAAGTCTTACTGAAGTTTTCTTGATAAGTTTCGTCATATGGGTTTCCTTGTAAGCTTTCATTAGTTGGTTCCGGTCAACAAAGACATCCAAAAAATATTTACAAACATTTACAAATTTTTTTTGTTTTTTTGATATCTAAAATATGGTACTTTGGCCGTTTGCAAACATAGTTATTTTTGTCATTATATTCAATCACTTTCAGTTACTTTTACAAACCACATCAAACGGAAGATGCTTTTCCTATGCTTTCGTATCACACGTGTATTGGTTAGGGGTCCATGGACCCCAGTCAAGTTTAAAAAATAGTAATTTTTTTCACCCTTATGTAAACACAAATTTACCAAGTTGGACCCCGTTCCCAATTTTCCCCCCTAAACATAGTCGACAGGTAATCGCTCCCTCCCCAGTCCCCATTCCAACGAGTAGTACGCCAAAGAACTCAAAGAAGCGGGAACAAGAAAGAAACGAAACAGACAAGGAATTGAAGGCTCAAGGCTGATTGTTAATTGTGCTTCCTCCCCATTCCAGCAGTCCCCATCCCCATTGCCAGTTGCTCGATGGCTTGCGCTTCCAACCTGCATGATACTGTTTCATTTTCAAGTTTCAATCTTTTTCAATTCACTCTTTATTTATCCGAAATTAGGATTTTTGAATTTATGGTTAAAATGTTAAATTGTTGATTTGATTGATAATTTTGTATATGAAAACAAGCTTTGTGTGCCTTTGGAACTTTGGTTGAGCTTATATTGAAGCAATTTGAGGGTAACATTTGATTGTTGGAATTATTTGTTGGGTTTGTTGAGAAATTTTTTTAGCTTATAAATGAAAATAGGAGGTTTTTTATTTACAAAAAAATAGTTTTTTTGTTACTTATCTCATTTACTTGTGTGTGATTTATTGATTTAGAGAATTTAGTTATAATTTCTATTTTTTTTATGTAATAGTTAAAATTTTGAATCCCACCTAATTTTATTTATGAATCTGTCATGGGCATATGGAGGCTTTAATGCACAAAAAATACGATAGACGTTAAATTTTAGTAAGAGATTAAATTTCAACTATTAAATAATCCTAAAAATCTAACATACACCAACTTGGCATTAAAAATAATTTTTTTTAAGGTAAGGATATTACTTAATATTTTTTCTTTTTTGGTAATTATCCCCTTGTCTTTTATGCCAATAATCCAAATAAATTCTAGGCAAAACACATAAATGGGCCACCCAACTTTACCTTTTTTTTACAATTCGGCCACCGAAACTTTGAAATATCTATTTTGGCCATTCAACTTTAGTTATGTTGCAAGCGACCCCATTTTTTAACGGACGTTAGATCAGGACGTTAACTTAAAGGGAAAAATAGGAAAAACAATGTTAAAAATGTCAAAACTAATTTGATTTGTCAATCTCTTCCCACATTAATTCCGATCATCTTCTCCGGTGTCATCTCTCTCTCTTCCATTGATCCAAACCAATAGTTCCTGACTAATTACATTAATGTAGGGAAATTTTTTTTTTGTAAGCATAGCAAATAGTAGATCTGGCGAGTTTCTCTGATTTCAAACTAATTATTGATTCTTGAAATAAAAAACAAAGGGGAAGAAAAGTAGATCTATGGAAAACAAAACAAAACAAATGCATATATTCCACAAAACTCGTCAAATCAAAAAACCAATCTCCTTCGATTCTGACTGAACCCAACGATGAACCCAAAAACACCTCATTTAAAAAAAAGGGAAGAAAACCCATGAGGGGTCTGCCTCTCTCTTCTCTATACGATCTCTCTCAAATCCACTCCGCTGCCCAGTCTTCATCCATCTCCATCAAATCCAGCAAATGGATTCCGGCTAAAAAACTACTATCTCCGCCTAATCTATCTCCCAAATTTGATCATCCTCTTGCCAATTACAGGACTGTCAGTCTGCCGCCTTCTTTCTTACAAGATGTAGAAGAAGACCCTCCTTCCCTTTTCATACCTCATCACCATTCTGTCGGACCCTCTCAAATGGTGGTCGGATCTCATGATGCTTTCACCAACAACAAGAAGGATAAGATTCATCGATGCAAGACCGCCCCTGTCATGGCCATCATGACGGAGCTTCTTTAAAACCCCCAACCCTAGTTAGACCACCCCAAACCCCCTCAATCGGCGTCCGCTTCCCTCATCAGACATGCCGAACTCTTATTCTCCGCTTCCCTCATCGATCCAAGACCCTCCGAATCATGTTTCTACCCAATACGTCATCGAGTATCAACCCCACCATCGTCATCATCCTCTGCCTCCACCATCGTCACGCGGCGTAGGAGCAAATAACAGTAGCCCGAATTCTCCATCCCCACCGCCGATCTATTAGAGGGGTTGTTGGGTTTTAATGTGGAATTTGGGGTGTTTTGTAGAGAGAGAGAAAGAGACAAGTGTGGGGTTTTATAGAGAGAGATAGTGAGGAGGCAAAATTTTGTAAATTCCCAAATTCCTCAATTGCTCACACACACCTTATTTTCACCAAAAAAAATTATTATTTACAGTTAGTCCCCTTTTTACAGGGGTAAAATAGGGATTTATCTCAAACTTAACGTCATGGTCTAAGGTTCGTTCAAAAATAAGGTCGCTTGCAATAGAACTAAAATTGAATGGCCAAAATAGATATTTCAAAGTTTCAATAGCCAAATTGCAAAAAGGGATAAAGTTGGGTGCCCATATGTGTTTTCCCTACATTCTATGTCAAAACACAAAAGTCAAAACTGGCAGTTCGCCTAAATACGTTATACCCATCCTGCACAGCAGGGCTTCCTTTCCACAGTCAAATAACGCTATGCATCACTAATAAAAGCGTGAGAGAGAAATATGGTGTTGTGGTCGTATCCACCAACGCGCAACCAGTTGACGGTGACCGTGATCTGCTTCGTCGCCGGTGCCACTCTATTCACCGCCGGCGCCCAAATTTCCTTTGCCAACATAGCCCCTCAACAAGCTCGCACTAAAGCTCGTAAGGATTACATCAAAATCCGCCTCCGCCAGCTCTTGGACGACTAACCATTTCTATCTAATTACTATACGCTCTACTCTTCCAACTCTCGAAAATTCAATTTTGCTCGGTACAATCTCATCTCCTTATCCTCTTATCATTTATTTATGTGTAACTTGTTAATTTGTAATTTTGGCATTGTTGTGTTTTTGTATACTGCGAGTCTGCGGTAGCTTATGTTAGGGCTGTTATTGTTTGTTGCGGACTGTTGCTGAATGGGTTTTGATTTTTAGAACTTTAATTGGACCTAATTAGAATCTGTGTATGGCTTAGTGTGATTAGGAAGTTGCCTATTTTTGGAACCCTTTTTGCTATTCTCTCTCTCGCTCCCCCTCCCCCAAATTGAAAAGGGACACTTTGATTTTCTAGACAAAATGACCAATCTTAGAATGGTAAATTTAACATATTTGTGTTTAGTTAGAGAAAACAAAATTATAGGGTTTGGAAAATACACTAAAAATACTATAGTCCACATATTTAATAATTTTTGTAAAAGCAACTAAAACCTTGTCAAATTTCTATCTATAAATTGATAAAAAAAAGTCAAAGCTAGTGTAACACCCTAAGCTTGAAGCCCGGTCCGTTATGCATGGCCCATTAAACACCTGAGTCAACTAGGCTCCCACCCAAAAGTATTTATTTCTTAACAACCTTGACAACCTTTCTTAACAAGTCGCTGAGTTCCATCAAAGAAATAAATACCGATAGAGCCACGACTTCCTTGAAATACAGAACACCACCTCCATCCCAATATAGTCTACCCTAGCATGGAAAACAACCAACCAATCCATGCCCCTCAAATATTTAACAGCGACGTAAATCGCAATGATATAATGCGATTGCAATACCCAAGTACACAATCATAAACTTTTTTTTTTGATAAGTAAATATTGAATTAATTACGATGAAAAAAAGGAGGCGCAGCCATGTACACGGGGAGTATACTAAACAAAAATTACAATTGGAATGAACTATCCTCCATATCCACAAAAATGTTCCATTCATGCGAAGATGTCTCCGAGCACCAGAGGCGAAGGAGCTGAAAAACATTCTTCTTAGCTTATCTAACCCAACTTCCACATTATCGAAAGCTCTTTGATTCCTCTCCTTCCAAATGCTCCACCAAATCGCCAACGGGGCTATATCCCAAACCACATTCCTCCTTCTCCTCTTATACAACAACCAACCACGGAGGAGCTCAACTACTGATCTTGGCATAACCCAAGAAATGCCAACTAAGAGAAAGAAGTAACTCCATACCTTTCTCGCTACAGAGTAGTGCAGCAAAAGGTGATTAGTCGTCTCCCCATCTTCTTTACACATGTAGCACCGATTGACGTAAACCCTATTTCTAGCTCTCAGATTATCCCCCGTAAGGATAGCCTCCTTTGCAGCCTCCCACGTAAAAAAAGCAACTCCGCTGGGTGCTTTAGATTTCCAAATGACTTTCCAAGGGAAGAAGTTTCTATCCATAAACTTAATGCTACCAAATTTGTTAAGAGAGATATGGAATTCCTTCTTTCTTCTTGCTGGAATTTCGTGGGTAATGCCTAGATCTGTAGTTGAGCTGCTCTGTGGTAGGTCTTTTGTATAAAAGAAGAAGAAAAAATATGTTTTGAGACACTACTCCGTTGGTAATATGGTGGAGTATTTGGAAGGAGAAGAATCAAAGAGTTTTCGAGAATGTAGAAGCTGATCTAGAAAAGATTTAGAAGAATGTTTATCAGCTTCTTCGATTGTGGTGCTCGGGAGACGACCTTGAATAATAGGAACTCTTTTGTGGATATGGTGGACAGTTTTACGTATTTCTAATTTTGTATTGTTGTACGTCTTGTGTACAAGGACGCGTCACCTGATTTAGTGCCGTAATTAATACAAGTATTAGTTATCAGTTTTTTTTTCTAATTCTAACAATTTAGTCTATACGACCTCATTCGCGTTTATACCCTTTAGGGTAATTTTTGTTTCTTTCTTCTCATTAAGTCTCATCAACATCATCTCTCTCTCTCTCTCTCTCTCTCTCTCTCCTCGTATCACCATCACCTTCTCTTTCTTCCAAATCAAACCTACCACATACTCTAACAAACAATACTAATTAATTTTGGTAAAAAGAGTAGTAGAGATCAATTACCTTATTCATAGTTTTTGGGTACTAGGTTTATTACCCACAACTCCTCGCTCTACCGGCGCCTCTTTCCTCTAACACCCTACTTTTTTTCTTTTCATAAAAGTGTTTTACCAACTCTCCACCTTTACATCTTAGGCCTTCAAAGTCTCCCAATCCAAATAGCTTAATCCTAAATCCTAATAGCTTGGTTCCAATCTCCATACCAACAAGGGGTCACCCTTACCTATAAAAAAAAAAAAAATACAATCTCCATACCAACAAGGGGTCACCCTTACCTATTAAAAAAAAAAAACAGCGCTCCAGGCTCGACTCAACCAACACACTCTTTATACAATAATAGTTGTACCATGTATTCATTTACTGAATAAGTGATTCAGTTATTATTATCATTAAAAGTGAGCCAAGCCCTACTCAAGCCAATTCATTCTTTTTTCTTCAAATCCAAATAGGCCCCAAAGAGCCAATTTGACCAAATACACATTAACCAAAAATAATATTATGAAAGAAATTTTGCAAGTATTATAGCGTCCCTCTTCTATTAGGATAGAGGGAGGAGAATTTATGTAATACTTGAAATGACCTTGTGTGTGCACTATTTTAGTTATGTTCTAGTACTAGAATTTAATTCTTATATTTTGGAATATAAATATATATATATATATATATATATAATATTGTATAAATGGGTGGGGACAAGAACAAAGAAGGAAGGATAATCGTGAGTGTGGTTTGACCAATTATCTTGTATTGCACCAAACAAAATTGCGGAATAGGATTCATGTAGCTCAATTAATTGGGAAAAAGACCAACTTGAGTTGAGTGTACCTATATAAATGGATAATATGCACATAACCGAGTTAAAGGCTTGATATTTGTATTGAAGTCCATGATGAAAATCAGAAATAAAACTTTGACTATGTTGCGCTTAGAGTCATTCCCCTACACAGCTGGTCCCAAGCACGGGTGAAGGAGGAGGGTTCCATTAGGTAGCCTGCTAGCGCAAAACTTTGTTGAATCACTATTAGTGATGACAATGGGATGGGATAGGAATAGCCATTTCCATTCCCATCCCATAGATTTTTCGTTCCCATTCCCATCTTGTTACAATTTTTTTCTATTTCCATTCTCGCCCCACTTGACCCTATTGCGAGTTACTTATAAGAATTTCATAGAGTGAAGATATAAATATATATTTACTCTTATAATTTATAACTAAATGGTGTATTAATTTTCTAAATTTCTATTCCACGCCAAACTAAGTTAGCTATTAAATGTTTAATAGCTAACTTAAAAAAAAATTATTTTACTTATAAAAAAAAAAGTTAGCTATTAAACATTTAATGTACTTAACATTATATGTCAACTATTTCTTGGATAAAATAATTTATTACATTTCAAAAATCAAAATTACCATCAAAATTGTAGTCATTACAGCTATATGCCTTACAAAACCAGTATTGTCGTAAATCGATTCGTAACCAATAATTAATAAGGTATATTTACATGGGATGAGGTATAAATGGGATAGGTCATGCCATTCCCATTCCTGTTCAGAAATGAAAATGGTTTTCCATTCCCACCCCATTTTACTTATTCATCTCTCATTACTGCCTTATTAGGGATAGGATGGGATGGGTTTTTTGTTTACACTGTTCCATTGCCATCACTAATCACTGTGAACATGAATTTAAAATATATTCCCGTAAAATGCTATGATGTCTGCTGTTGCATCTGCCTCGTGGTGTTGCGGATGAGCAAGGGGCGTCATATTTACACCTTGCTGTGATTGATTAAGTTATAAGGAAAGGTGTGAATGAGTTTGGTCTATGTAATGACCTTGCTTTAGACCAAGTTAAATGGTGAAAAGGATTCATGTAGCCGACTCCAAGTGATTGGAAATGATCTGGACTTAGGCGGAGCTGAGTTATATAAAAATTGAAATGGATTTCAAGGCCTGTTTTTCATAGAGAATTTAGAGATGCTCTCTTCTAGTCTTCTCTCTCTGTGTGTATTTATAAATATATTATAGTTATGAACTATGATGCATGGATACGGCTCCAAGACAGCGTTTTGCGTATCGGATACGCTTCGGATACGGATACGTCACGGATACGCCCGATACGCACTTGGATACGCACAGGGGCCGAATCTGCAATTTTCCAAACTTTGGATACGTGACCCGGATACGGGTGTCCATAACCCAGGAATCCGACACGCTTTGGCACAGCACTGGCTTCGGTTAAATGGTTAAAAAGGAAGGGTTAATTGAGGTCAAACTATTCGTATACTCGTTCTGTTTATGCGACTGAGATGAGTGAGATCTGAGAGAGAGAAAGAGACAGACGAAGGGACGAAGATGCGACTGTGGTCTGAGAGAGAGAGAGGAAGGGACGAAGAAGACGATTGACGAGAGACATACTTGCTGACTACTGTCATGAGTCCACGACTCCTCTTCCTTGCCTCTCGCTCTGTCGGCCGCCGCTGTCGTGACTTCGTCTTTGACTCGAGGTAAGTCAATTTTCGACTTTTCATCTTACTGGGTTTGGGATGTGGGTCTGAAATTGTTAATGCAATTGTCCACATATATTATATATGCTATGGAGTATAGCTGTAGGCCATATCTCTATATAATATATGTATATATTATTATTAGTAGTTTAGTACTAGTATATTAGTATATATTATTTATTAGTATATATTATTATTAGTAGTTTAGTACTAGTATATTAGTATATATTATTTATTTGTAAATAATATATGTATATTATATATGTTATTTGTTTGTATCTAAATAATATATGTATATTAATATTACTATATTAATATATGTATATTTACATATTGGTCCTTATAGTTTAAATATATATCTTTTGGTCCTTATAATTTGAATATTTACACTTTACCCCCACGTATCCGTATCCGGGATTTTTCAGAAATCTCGTATCTCCGTATCTCGTATCTACGAATCCGTATCTGCGTATCCGTATCCGTGCAACCTAGGTTATGAATTTCATTCCATACCGGTGCGTACTGATTGTGGCCAAAAACCGGTGTCTATTCAAGAACATCAAATAGTGGTTTATAAACAACACAGGGAAATCAGTTCTGAGAATGATATCCAAAGTGGGCCTTAGATTTGCAATTCTATATTGCAGATGCTATGCGTTCTCAATGTAGAGCAGAGTGTTATATGCTTATATTAATAAAGAGTTAATATATTTAGAAACTGTATACTGGTTGACTCTAATGCTCAAGATGAATATTGGGGGAGGAAGTTGGCCAGGATTAGGTTTTAATGTATAATAAATCAACTGTGGTTGATGAGGTTTCTTCTAAAGCTTTATTTTTAGGGAAGTGAGTACAGAGTGGATATCACCATCAATATATGTGAACTCAAGACTCTGCTTTTATTAGTGTAAGATCATATTCTTTTTGATGCAACTCTTCAAAGTAATCATGCTGTTAGTGTCGAAGTTTTCTAGTCTTCCTAGACAACCTAGAAAACTCCTCATTTTGTCATGTGTCATCTTTCTCTGTTTTGGTTACATTTCTCTTCCAAATTTGCTGCTGCCATATAAAACCTTCCTGATCGACTTTCTCAATGCCACTCCTCGTAGACCACCCTGATTTTGCCATTCTACTTTTTTATTGGACTTAAAAGCTTGATCTCATGTATTTCATATGATCAATTCTGCAGTTTTAAGGTAATATTTGAATGCGGAAGGCAGTACCAACTTGTAGCACATGCTATCCCAATTGGGGGGTATGACCAAATGCTCCCTTGTCTGAGGCCACCATCAGCAGCATCCCAAAATATTCAGTCTTCACCTACTTTAGAGGGTAAACTCCTAAACTGGCACCTTTCACTTCATTGGCAGTCATAACTTTTGATGCTTTGCCTGACTGTGAATAACTGCAGGGACTCAGAGTCCATCAGATGGTACACCAGTCTCGAGCTCTCAGCAGTCTTCCATAGTCAACCTGACAGATGAATACACATTTGCAGTACAAACTAGTTCCTATAGTGAGATAAAGATTCACCTTGAGAACTCCTCCTACCAAGAGATAGGGGTGGAACAATTGGATGATCACACAGAAGAGCAGATCTTGGCACATGTCCTTCATCCAAACAGGGAGTGCATTGAAGAAGCACTGCAATATGCTAGGTCCAGCACCCTCACCAATCTCGTCTCGGAGTACTTCGAGCAGAGTGAGCACACTTCCCGTCTTTGCCTCCTCCTCCATCACAGTGTCCGTCGTGCCCACTGCCTCTATGCCCCTCTACACGATCTCCTTGCCATGCTCCCTTTAGACTCTGAATCTGACTTTCTCTCGTCATCCCAGTGTGATCGAGTCTTTAATGTCTTTCTTGAGTTTGACCAACTTGAAAACCCCTTTCCCCACCCTGAGTCCCACAACTTCCATGATATGCGTTGCTGCTTTTCTGAGCTCAAACAACAGCTTGACTATCGGCTTGACAAGTCCCACTCCCGGATACGCCTTCTTCACTATGGAACCACTGGTTCTGCCTTTTGTTTAATTGGCACAGCTGTTGGTGTTATTATATCTGCTGTAGTCATTGCTAGCCACGCGCTTGTAGCTCTTGTTGCATGTCCGTTGCTTCCTGCATTTCTTCCCTCCAAGATCAAGAAGAAAGAGCTTTCTCATCTTTCACAGCTCGATGCTGCAAGGAGGGGAACTTATGTCCTGCACAATGACCTGGACACCATCGATCGCCTGGTGACTCGTTTACATACCGAGGTTGAGGGTGACAAGCTTCTTATTCGCCTTGGTTTGGAGAGGGGCAAGGACAAGCATTCTATCCAGGAAGTAGCAAAGCAGCTCCGAAAGAACTATGTAAATTTCCAGAACCAACTTACAGATCTTGAGGAACACTTATGCCTCTGCTTTGCTGCAATCAATCGTGCTAGGTCTCTTCTCCTCCAAGAGATTTCTCTTCATCAAACTGATGGTTCTTAATCGATTTGCTTAGAGTGGGGGCATATCTTTGATTGGCATTTATCATCATACATAATATGTGGAAGTGTGATTCAAGCCCCCTTTGACTACCCTGATGAAGACCTAGAAATGAAATTACTGGTCAATTGAGTCCATCTTGCTTTTATTACGGCACATTTTTAACAGCTATAGTGGTACTTAGTTTCTGCCTTCAATTGATATCCTTAATACTAGAGAATTTCATAGATTTTCAGCATTAGAAAGAGATTTACTGCCCTCTAACTGCTATCCTCTTGATAATTGGTATTGGAGGTCATTGGTACTTGGGTAGGCGTAGTCACCAAGTCTCTTTGTAACTAGTGTAAGTGCTTCAAGACCAACTTTTTTATTTATTATTTATTTATATATATTTTATTTCTTTGCAATAAGTCTTTATATACATAACATTACATGAATTTTCTCATAGACTTGTAGTATGTCGATGTGTGTGTGTGTGTGTGTGTGTAATCACTCTTAGCACTCACATATAGTTACATGCGTTGAGAGAAATTTATGGCGAGCTAGAGATTCGAAAAAGACGTGGATCTGGAGAAACAAAAACAATCAAATTGACCTTTCTAATTATGTTGAGTTCTTAAAAATGCTGCAGTTTGCTGTCCTTGACAACTTTATCAAAAAAAATTTGTCATTGACCACGTCCATCAGAATCTTGGTCATTCTATTTTTTCAGGCTATGTATTTAGTTTCTTGAGTTGGAACTTCATGATAGCTTTATGTATACTTGGTGTGATGCAGCAGTTCAAAGCACTAGGGAAACACATGCAAAATTTGAGCACATAGGGTCTGAATCAATCTTTAAGATCCCAAGATGTACCATGCCATCCAAGCCCATCAATTATAACTTGGTTGTATTGCAAATTTGCAATGACTTATTCTGAATTAGATACTGTTGGAGATATTGACTCTTGGCAAGTCTAAATAATGTTGTTTACACGCCATATATTTCCAGATTAACTGAGGGATTGCGTTGTGGTAAATGAATTACAAGCAGGACTGTTATGTGATGTGGTAGATGAATTACAAGCAGGACGCGCGGGAGAACATATGAAAGGCTTTGGCGGAATTTCCAAGCTATCAATGCTTCCTTCCAGCATATCGAGCACCTTCTTCATGGATGGCCTTTGCAATGGATCTGTTTGTATGCACCACAAACCCACTATTATCATCTTTTTTGCTGTATCGTTTTCTTCTTTGGTGGTTGTATCTCTAAGTCCTAAATCGTCATCTGGCTCAAGTCGCTCATAAACCCAGTGCGGAAAATATATCTCACTAGTGTGACTTACCCCAACATCGACGTTCTTTCTACCTCCAACCATTTCTAGTACCATCATTCCATAGCTATATACGTCAGACTTGTGCGACACTCCGCCAAAGTTTCTACTGAACACTTCTGGAGCAATGTACCCAATTGTTCCTCTAGCACCCAACATTGATACTATACTCTGTTTTGTACTGCACAACTTTGCAAGCCCAAAATCAGATATCTTAGGGCAAAAATCTTCATCAAGAAGAATGTTATGAGGTTTAATATCGAAATGCAATATCTGTGTGTTGCACCCACGATGCAAGTACTCAAGCCCTCTTGCTATCCCAATTGAAATTTGATGTAGCTTTTCCCAACCCAAAATTTCGCCAGTCTTTGATAGACTTGACCTGTAGATGAACTTTTCGAGAGATCCATTGGGCATGAACTCATAAATTAGGGCTCTTTTGCGATCTTCAAGGCAAAATCCTAAAAGACTGACAACATTAACATGGGATGTCCTGCTGATGCTGGCAACCTCATTGATGAATTCTTCCCCATTCCCTTTGGATATATTAAGGATCTTCACTGCAACAGGGCGACCGTCAGGTAGATTTCCTTTGTACACACCGCCGTAACCCCCTTGGCCGATTTTATCTTTTAAAGAGTAAGTCATTTTCTTTACATCTGAATAGCTGTATCTTTTCGGTCCAAGTGATCCATAGTGCTTGATTAGAGCCTCAAGATCCTCTTGATTTTTTGCCTTCATCATCGGGAATACCATTGACTTGTATGATGATTTTGCAAATCTGATATAGCAGATTATGGAAAATATTACTAGTACTCCAATCCCAGCAGCAGAAGATCCTGTGATTCATTAAAGTCATTGTGATTCAATTGTCTAGTACTGAAGAAATCATTAAGGTTATTAAGAATTAGGGTAAGTACCTATTATTGGCTTCAAGAAAATGCTTGATACCTGCAACACTAGTAGTGGTTACCATTAGGACCATTAAGAATTAGGGTAGATGTTGTTATTGGCTTCATAGAGAGAGAGAGAGAGAGAGCATATCATACCATGTTTTGGACATACTTCAAGATGTGGTTTATCCCTACAATAGCAGACAAACTCGTAACCTGGACCAGAACCGCATGCCCCTCCGGAAGCCTCACAGGACGAACAGGCTGTAAGTGCTGCAGAATACTCAACATCAAACCCCAAATTCACTGCTTGGTGGAGTGTCAATTTCCCATCCGACAGATCATTGAAGGCTGTTGAGAGAACTGGCGCCGTGATAATCATATTACATCCATTCACCACCGACACAAACTCATCTGCATAGAAAACTCCATTCTGACCATTTACGAGACACGTAACATTACTCTTAACCTGCACATGTTCTATAACCTCAGCATTACAACCATAGAATATGTGAAGGGTGCTAGTTGTTGGAGCATAAAGGTTCAAGTTCACAGTGGGCTCGACAGGGAAGCTTGGACAAATACTGTCCCAGATATCATCGCGTGCAATTTTCATAGTTGGGATGGATCGATTAATGTCAAGTAGGCGGTATCTCTGGTATCTCTGATTTACACGAAGACTTCTAAGAAAGAGAGGATACTGATCTTTGATGCAAATGAGGTTGAACCCCTTGGCACCACATGCAGACGGTCGATCTTCATTTGAATCAATTCCCTCTCCATAGAAAGGGTATCTAATTCCCCGTACCCTTCCGCAGTTGAAGGTCCTACTACAAGTGGTAAATAGTGTGTCGTCATCACTGAGCGATGCTGGAATAATTATGGAAATAAGGGCTATGGTGATAAGAGAGATGGAGCTTAACGATCGATGACTCATTTGCCGGGTGGTGACTGCTGAGGGTGAAGAGAAAATGAAAATCTGATAGTAATGAAGTCAACATTTGTATCTTGATGAACAGAGGAGATCGGCCTGCAGAAGTTATTAATTATCTCTGACTTTCTTCCTGCATCTATCAATCTTTCTTGGCTCTTAAACTAAAAGTCATTTTCATGGAAGACTTGACTTGCTTATAGTCAATGAAATCACTTTCACGGCACTAACCACAAACGTCAAAACTAGGACTGGTTCCACAAAAAATGTGATCTTATTAAATTGCGGAAAATTCAGTCGGTTCCCTTTTTCAAACTTTGTAATTGTTACAGTCTATCATGTATTTTTTTAAACTAGAAAAGATATTTTTGAGGTTTAAAAGACTATGATACTCCTAATGAACTGAAGGCAGTGTAGATCACTCACTCAATTTTTTTTTTCTTTTCAGAAAAGACATTTTTGGGGTCGAAAAAACTATAATATCCCTAACGAACCAAAGGCGGTACAAATCACTTACTCAGTGCATCACGTTGTTTCAATTTGTACATCGCGATGCACAAAATTCATTTGCGAGGCATGATTTTGATGAATGCTTATGTACACTACAAGACACAAATCATGCATAACAATGCACACACTCATGCTTAAAAATCATAATGATGCATCGGGGATCCAAATATCAATGCATCACGATTGAAATTCGATGCATCGTGATGCAAACCTTCTGCCTTCTTTTTCCTCCTCCGTCTTCGCCTCTACTAAAAATCATCCAACCTAAACCAGATCCATTCTAGTGTTGTCTTTAAAGAATCGGAAAAATTGTTTATCTTTTGGCAGGGCATTACACCCGAACCCCCACGAAGGGTCGTTGCCCCCTCGACCAATGTGATCTGATCAGGAAAGTCGATTCCCGTCTCGTTGACGCAACAAATTTTGGTTGGAGCTGTGGAACGAGACAATCTACACATTTTATAAACAATATTTTGAAAATAAATTTTAGCATTTGAAAAAAAAAAGAGACTGAAGGGCTTATAAATTTAAAAAAAAAAAGACTGACCCACAATTTCCGCTATCAAATTCTTAATAGCCTATTGGGTTTGAATTTGGGACATATGAATCGTCCTTCAAATATTGTACGGAGTAGTATTTCATCACCTCTCAATGACTTTACAAAGAGTTTTAAAAAAGTGTTAGATTGTACCTGATTTTCCTTTAATATAGCCTTTTAGTGATCTCAATTTCATCTCAACTAAAAATGATAGTTTTGCACAAATGGTTTAAAAAACTATCCAAAAAATAAATTTTAGATATTTAGTTTAAATGAACCTATGCAATAAAGAATAAAAAAAACTTATGTTGCTACGTCTGATATATTTACTTTGGAACGAGGGGGTATGTGCTTAAAACATTGTCCTAAGTCTATTTAAAAGTTTAATTCGAATACTTCTCGTTCGTCTCATTCATATTTATCGGTATCATCCATCCTATAATACAATAAAAAATAACAATAATCGATATGTTTTTTAGATTTGTATTTCATTTGATCACGTTTTTACAAAACGATTTGTATCTTAATTTGGTAATATAAAATTGTAGAAATTTAAATTATATTACTCTCTAAAGTTTGTATGAGCTTTCTAAATTAAATTATTGATTACATTGCGATTCATTAGTAGAAAAACATAACATTTTTGTAATTTAAAGTACCAAAATTATTGTGGAGATCATTAGCTATTGTCAAATACTATAGATGTGCTTGTATTTATCTATGATTACTGATGTGTACCTTATGATTATAGAAAAATACAAGCAATATGTAAATGACACAGCGAAACAATCAAACGTGAAGCCTTCTTTCTCCAATGGGAGATGCGTTAAAGCTTTTGAAAAGGTTTTTAGCATGAGGGCTATGGAGCTTTTGAGAATATTGATGATTAGAGCAAGCATTTGTTTCTTTGTTTTTTAGTTGTTTTTAAAAAATAAAAGTGTATTGAGAAAATAAAATATTTATGACGGCTAGGGTTGAGATAAACCATAAAGCAAGAAAGCTTAAATTTTAATCAAAACTGCCGAAATAATGTTTAAGAGTGTATTTATATTTCATATGCCCTAACAAACCAAACCCTAAAAGGAAAAGACTTAAACAAAAAAAACGAAAAAGCCCGAAAACTTCAAAGACCCGTAACAGTAAACAACGTTTTTTGGGCTAAAAATGAATTGCTCACGGGGTAAACCTAGTGAGTCTTGTAGATCTCGTCGAGAGCTTCGATTTGATATGCGGCGGGTCCCGTAATTCATCCGGACGCGAAAGTTATGTTCCGTTAAAGTTTTGTCGACCGTTAAATGATTTCTGCTAGTGCCTGACGGAAACTAATGGAAAACTGTGAAACCAACCCGTCGACTCAACTTTCAGAAACTACGCTGGACCCCCTGAACTTTGAACTCTTCCCGAATGTCTTGCTCAAATACGTCTCGGCCACTTGTTCTACATCAGTCTCCCTCACTTGAAAAGGACTCGACCTCGAGTCATCAACAAGATAAAGAGGATCGTCGGGGAAGAAGTCGATCAAATCAGCCACATTAAAAGTAGGGGAGATGTTCCACCCGTCCGGCAGGTCAATGACGTACGCATTGTCATTGATCTTCTTCAGAATCTTGCATGGCCCAATCTTCTTCGGATGCAGCTTGCTATAAGTACCAACCGGGAACCGCTCCTTGCGTAAATGGACCATAACCAAATCATCCACATCAAATACCTTGGAATGACGTCGTTTGTCAGCAGCCTCTTTATACTTCGCATTGGACTCGATATTCTTCACCACTTCCGCTTGCACAGCTTCAATCTTTTCAGCCATATGTTCAACAGCTACACTATAACCTGGCAGTTTGGGCAACGGTACCAGATCGAGAGTATGGCGCTGAGGTCGCTGATACACAATCTCAAATGGGGTCTTCTTGGTAGTACGATTGACCATATTATTGAAAAGCGAACTCTACCGGAGCTAAAACCAGATCCCACTACTTTAGGCTGTCACTGCATAAACAACGCACAATCGAGCCCAAAGTACGATTTACCACCTCAGTTTGGCCATCGGTATATGGATGAAAAGAGCTATTAAACTGTAACTCCGTATGAAACATGCGCTACAAAGTCTTCCAAAAGTAACTTAAAAACTGTGTCGCGATCAGACGTGATGGACTGAGGAACCCCACGCAAACACACCACTTCACGGAAGAACAAAGCTGCAATATGGGGTGCATCTGAGGTTTTCCGACATGGAATGAAGTGGGCCATCTTGCTAAATCGATCGACTACCACAAAAACAGAATCATTGGATCTTTGTGTGCGTGGTAACCCCAACACAAAATCCATAGAGATATCCTCCCACGGAGCTGCTGGAACTGGGAGTGGCGTATACAAACCGGTATTCTACGACTGCCCCTTGTTTATCTGACAAACAAGACACTTTGCACAAACTTGTAAGTATCGCGCTTCAATTGAGGCCAATAATATCATTGTGCCACCAATTCTGCAGTCTTGTCACTCCCACAATGTCCACCTTTATGCAACTCAGAGATCAAACTCTCACGCACAGAACCCCTCGGAATACAAAGGCGATCCTTGAAGAATAGGAATCCTTTCTGAATCATAAAAGGACCACTGACACTTCCTGCACTGCACTCACCCCAAATTGCTGCAAAATCTGCATCGTCAACATACAACTCCTTCAAACAGTCAAACCCGATCACAACAGCCTGCATGGTCACCAATAAACTTGCCAGACGACTTAAGGCATCAACCACCTTGTTATGTTGCCCACTCTTGTGCTTGATAACAAAAGTGAACTGTTGTAAGTAGGCTACCCATCGCGCATGCATATGGTTAAGTGACTTCTGCCCATTCATGTATTTCAAGGCCTCATGGTCAGTATGTAAAATAAACTCCTTCTAAAATAGATACTGCTCTAAGTGCTTAACAGCTCGCACCACTACATAGAACTCGATCTCATAAATGGTCCATTTATGTCGCGCCTCACTTAGCTTCTCACTCATAAAAGCTACAGGTCGTCGCTTTTGAATCAAAAATGCTCCAATTCAGATAATAGAAGCGTCTATCTTGAGCTCAAATGGTTTGTTGAAATCTGGTAAAGCCAAAATCGGTGCACTGGTCAGTTTCTCTTTGATCACCGTGAAGTTTGCATCAGCTTCGTCCCCCCATAGAAATTTCTCTTTCTTCATGTACTCAGTGATAGGTGCCATGATACCATTGAAATCTCGTATAAAACACCGATAAAAAGTAGCAAGGCCATGGAAACTACGTACTTCACTCACAGTTTTAGGTCGTGGCCACTCTCTAATTGCACGCACCTTCTCCTCATCTACTTGTATGCCATCTGCAGACACGATATATCCCAAAAATAACAGTTTATTAAGCATGAAACTGCACTTTTTAAGATTAATGAACAGCTGGTTCTCCCTCAAGGCCTGTAACACAGCTCGTAGATGCCTAATGTGCTCCTCTTCGTTGTGACTAAAAATCAGGATATCGTCAAAGTAAACATCCAGGAATTTGAACGACTTTAGGACTTGATTCATAAGTCGTATGAAAGTGCTGGGAGCGTTAGATAACCCAAATGGCATGACCAGCCACTCATAAAGCCCCTCCTTCGTCTTGAAAGCTGTCTTCCACTCATCGCCAGGTCTGATCCGAACCTGATGATACCCGCTCTTCAAATCAATCTTTGAAAATACCTTAGCACCATGCAACATATCCAGCATGTCATCTAGACGGGGAATTGGGAACCTATACTTCACAGTCATCTTATTGATGGCCCTGCTATCAATACACATTCTCCAAGTTCCATCCTTCTTTGGCACAAGAAGGGCGGGAACTGCACATGGACCCATGCCCTCCTGAATGGATCCTCGTTTCAACAATTCTTCAACCTGTTCCCTCAAGATATCATATTCTGCTGGGCTCATCCTATAGTGGGGAATGTTAGGAAGCGTAGCACCAGGAACAAGGTCAATGTGATGCTGAATGTCACGTAATGGTGGTAACCCCGCAGGAAGCTCTTCCGGCATAAGATCATGAAACTCCGCCAGCAACGATGTCAGTTGCTCGGGAACGGAACCAGAATCTACTAACCCCAAAAACTCTTTATTCACCACCGCAAATATAACATCAGAGGCCTCCCTAACCAATTCTTAACCCGTACACAAAGAGATCAAAGCTGTTTTGCCCTTGGCCTTGGGGCGACCACTATCAATCAACTGGCACAGAGTAAATTTCTCATTATCTTTAGTAAACATGATCAGATTATCCCTACCCTTATGCATGGCATCCATATCAAACTGCCACGGTCTACCCAACAATACTTGGCATGCCGTCATATCAATAACGTCACATAATACTTCATCCTTATATTTACCAATAGAAAAAGGTATAATACATTGTTGCGTTACCTTGACATTGCCAACTGAATTAATCCAACCAACCTGGTAGGGCGTAGGATGTTTCATCACCTCTAGCTTCAGTTTGTCCACAAGTACACGCGCAATCAGATTCTCGCTGCTCCCACTGTCTATGATCAGTTCGATATTTAGATCGTTCACCTTACCACGAGTACGAAAAATATTGTGCCGCTGAGGTTCGTCATTGTTGACAGGTGTTGTTACCATTAATCTACGAACCACGAATGACTCATGTACATCATCTTCGTAACCTTCATTAGGGTCCTCCACATACTCCTCCATATCTGTCTCTAGTTCATCCTCACCTTGATCATTTCGTTCTGCCATATTCACCTTACTGCGATTAGGGCAATTATTAGAAATATGCCCAGGTTGCCCACAACGAAAACACTTATCCCCATAGCTTTTGGCATAGGGATTGTTGTTTGGCTTCCCCGTAGTGGTTTGATTATTGAGCCTTTGGAATTGATTGGCATGAGTGTCCCGTTTTTCTTCCCCACCCTTTGGGGTTGATGTTGGAGCAGGCTGCTTGGAACTCGACGGTGCCGCTACCGCTGCCGGACCTGAGGATGTTTCCCCAAACCTACGAAACATCGATTGACCCCGAGACTGCTTGCTATGCAACTGCTGTGCCTCCACTTTGATCGCGCGCATGACAGCTTCATCAACTGTATTGACTGAATAAATCTGAACCTAGTTCTTAATCCCAGCCCGTAGTCCTCCTACATATCTTGCAGTCTGATGTCCCTCAGTCTCATTCAGGTTATTACGAGCCGATAGCCTATAAAACTCGTTCGTGTATTAGCCCGGCGGTCTGTTATCCTGAGACAATCGTGATATTTAAGCAGTCGATCATAATCAGCCGGTAAAATCCGAAGTTGTAGAGCCTCTTTCATACGCCTCCACGTTCGTATAGGTTCTTCTGTTGTCCTCCTATTATTGTAGCTTGTTCCCCAAGCGAAGCTCACTCACGAGCTTATATCTTTACATATTTCACCTGCTTATCCTCGGTGAATCCTATAAGGTCAAAATATTTTTCGACCTCTGAAAGCCAGTCTTCCAGATCCAGATCACCAGTGAAGAACGGTAGGCCAGCCTTGATTTTGTGATACTGATCCACTGCTCCTGCAAACAGTACCTCTTCCCCATCTGAATCGGAATCTACCACTGCCCCGGCCGGCGGATCACGAGGAGGGTTCACCCCGCGTCATACAGGTTTTGCACGAGCCCCTGCCAGTTGCCTAGGGTTTTCACCACTGAATTGCAGGTTGCGCACTCCTTCAGCGATAGCTTGATTTGAAACAACCAAATTTTCTATCGTAGTTTGCAGCCGTTCAAGAAGAGCCACCAGTACAGCGTTGGTGTCGTTGTTGTTGCCAACGTTAGCCGCCATCTCACAGGATGTTAATCTGCTCTGATACCAACTGACGCAGCGAAACAATCAAACAGAACTCTTTCCACAAGAAATTTGTTAGAGCAAGCCAATGACGGCTTAGGGTTCAAGCACAAAGAAAGAAAGCTTAAATTTTAATCAAAACTGTCGAAATAATGTTTAAGAGGGTATTTATATGCCCCAACAAACCAAACCTTAAAAGGAAAAGACTTAAACAAAAAAGACGAAAAAGCCCGAAAACTTCAAAGACCCGTAACAGTATTTAAACAGAGTTTTTTGGGGCTAAAAATGAACTGTTCACGGGGTAAACCTTGTGAGTCTTGTAGATTTCGTTGAGAGTTTCAATTTGATATGTGGCGGGCCCCGTAATTCATCCGGACGCGAAAGTTATGCTCCGTTAAAATTCTGCCGACCGTTAAATGATTTCTACTAGTGCTGACGAAACTAACAAAAACGTGAAACCAACCCAACTCAACTTTCGCTGGACCCCCTGAACTTCGAACTCTTCCCGAATGCCTTGCTCAAATACGTCTCGACCACTTGTTCTACATCAGTAAATGAAATAACTATGGTATCATTTGCTTGCTTAAAAAAAATTAAATTTAATTCAAAAAATAACGATAGTCTTGTTCCAAAAAATTAACCTAATGTCATTTTTAACCACTGTGCTTTGGGTTGATTTTCATTTTACCATTGTACAAGTTTTGTTTGACTTTAGTTACTGTACAAACCTTTTTTCCTTTTTTTTTTAACTCAAATCCTAACTCAGTCATGTTAAACTAACGGCCGCATCACTTGCAAACTATAACGGCTTACAAGCTATACTTCAAATTCTAAAGGTGTTTTTGGAAAAACCGTGATGAAGTAACTATCGATAAGATCCCCATGATTTTCCATTTTGGTAAGGGTTGGGATATATAGACCCCCAAAACATACAAGTATATCCCCAATAGCCCAAACTTCCTAAACTACCCTCCTCCCACATTTAAGTTTACCTCCTCCATCACCACCCTTTTCATCCATCTTCGGCCAGCCTAGTCAGCCTCCGTCACCTCCTCCTTTCTTCCTGTGTTCATCCCTTCTTCCCTGTCTCCTCCTTCACCTTTATTTTTTCAATTCAACCCAAGGATTGTTTGACAATGGTCGACCAAACAACCTTGTATTCTTCGGTCAACACAACCCTTAAATTGAAATTTAAAAAAAAAAATAGGAGAGGAGAAGGGGAAAAAGGGAGACATGGGCAATCAGAGATGGGTATTGGTTTGGTGATGCTGAAAAAAAGAAAGAAGAAGTGTTCGTCGGAGGAAGGGGAAAGGAAACAAATTAGTGAATAGAGAGAAGGGGAATAAGGCAGGGGGGTAGTTTTGAGTAAACGAAAAAGAAAAAAAGAAGAAGGGAAGAGACGGTGGAAGGAGGATGATGTGGAGAGATACAGTGTGAGTGGGTGGGTGGAGGGAAGACACATGGTAATGAGGGGGAGAGAGGGAGTAGGTGGTGGTGATAGAGGGGTAATTTAGGAAGTTTGAGTTACTAGGGGTATGCTTATATGTTTAGTGGGTCTATATATCCCAACCCTTATGGTAATTGTTGATGAATTGATTACATTTCGTGAGGGAGACGGAGAGAGAGATTAGTTATGACATTAACCTAGGTTTGAATACAATTTCTTTTTTTTTTTTCAATTGATAAACACTATTTTAGACCAAGGAAGACCGATCCAATCATGTATCGAAGGAGTTGATGGAAAGGTGCAATGGATGTTCAAGTTAGATATATCTCCATCAAACTCGTATTCCCTTACATACGACCAAAAAATGGTCTCCTTGACCTTGAGCTTTAATTTTAAACTTGGTAAAATCTTAAAGAAGATTCTTCAATGGATATTTTTTGTAAGAGATCTCTATCACCTAATCTACGGTTACGTTTTTAAACTTGGTAAAATCTTAGAAAAGATTCTCCTATAGATATTTTGTGTGAGAGATCTATATGACCTAATTCACAGTTAGGTTTTACAATTACAACTCAAAACCCGTTAATCCACCCAAATCAACTTGAAAATTGCCTAACTCAATCCAGAGCCCATTAACATTTTGGGTTCAAACGGGTTAACCCAAAAATATTAATGTGTTTAGTCGGGTCGGGTCATGTTAAAGTGGGTCAAACCCATTACTTAGTTTTGACCCGATAGTTTTTACTCGATAGATGTATGGATTTGGGGGTGGGGGCAGAATCGAGGTTAAGACGGATCGACTCATTTTAGCCCGACTTATTTCAACAAATTTGATATTTGAGTTCTAATGAATTCCGACCCGTATCAATCTGTTACTTGTCCCAACTTGATCCATACTCGATCAAACTCACTCTATTGCTAGACCTACTCACAGTATCGATGGACTGAGCGATAAGAGATTGAGCTCCATCGTACGCTAAGAATGCTTAAGACGTTTTTGGGAGAATTACTCATCAATATTTTGAATCTATAATAAAAAGTTTTCCTTGGTAAGTAAAGTATTGGTTACATGATTTGGAAAAGCTAATTGCTAAGTAAACTTTAATAAACTCACGACAAAGCATATCATGACATGTTTTAACGTGAGATTTATCAAATCTGAATATTTGACTTGGTGAGTAAATAAATATAGCCTTTAACCACTGATTTATCAATAAATTGGTTGGTTTACTGATAATTCAGTGATCGATTAGTGTGATTGACTAGTGATTTCGGATATCGAGGCGTTCATTTTTACTGATTTATTGTTTAATTTATCAGTGATTTATTTAGTCGATCATGTCATAAAAAAATATTTTTTTAAGTGAGACTAGGGGTGAGCTTGGTTTGGCTCGATCCAGTTTTTTAGAAAAAAAGAGAAAACTGGAATCAGACCAATAGTATGGTTCTCAAAAAATTTAAAACCGGAACCAACTCAATATGTATGAGAACCAAACCATTGGTCCGGTCCAGAACCAATAAAAAATGTATGAAAACAAGGACCGAACCAATACTATGAATTTTTACTTTTTAACTATTTAATACAAATACATAATAAAAATTTTAAGGCTGAAACTTCATAAAAAAATTAAAAAACTTTCGATAAAAATACATTCAACAATTAAAAATGTCGAACTTATAAACTCATAGCATAGCAAATCGGTGAAAACAAAATAATAAAAGAGTACCAACTAAAAAGTAGAACAAAGAAAATATTATGAATTAATATATATAATATATATACTTATATAATAATACAATATATATATATATATATAAAATAAAATAAATAAATAAAAACATATTGGTTCGGTTCGGTCCGGTCCGATTCTGTGTTTTTTTAGTTCGAGAAACATGATCAACCAAAATGAAAATTTAGATCCAAGACCAAACCAAAATATTAATCAGATCCAATTTTAATTGATTCGATCTGATTCTATTGGTTCGATCGGACTTCGAAAAAATCATGCATGCACCTAAGTGAGACAAATGAGCCGTTTATCTTTGACTTGATATATCCCTGTTTTAACACCCTCACATCATCACATGCACTCCCCTATGGCTCACCCTTTTTTTGCTCCTCCTCCTTCCTAGTCATGCGTATCTTGTACTGATTAGCGCCTTATACCATTTTTACAGCTACTCTACTCCCCCTCCCTTTACACAAGATTTCAGCAATCTCATTTCTCATCTTTAAAACTTCTTCTTCCCTTTCCCCATTTTCCCAACAAAATTCGATCTGATTCCCATGTCCCAAATCGATTTCTAAGCCATCCCATCAAGGAAACATGCTTTGCTATCTCATTACCTGCTTACCCAATAAACAATCCAGTGTTTTCCAACAAATTGCAGTGATTTAAGCTGATAATGCCGAGGCAGAATCGGGTTATGGATAGTTTGATTCCGGGGTACTGCAAGATCAGGAAAAGGGGTTGTTCGTCATCGTCTTCATCATCATCGAGAGTGAACAATTACCGATTCAAACGGGCGATACTGGTGAGTAAGACCCGAGTAGGAGGTGTTGTGGCTGGTGGGTCCAGATCCAGCACCCCGGTGCCGACTTGGAGAATGACGCCATCTAAGCTTGGCAGCGGCGTCGCGGTGGAGTCGCCCAAGTACGCCGGGTCGCAGAACGGAGGGGGGAAGTCGAGGCCGGTATCGGCGAGGAAGCTGGCGGCGACTCTGTGGGAGATGAATGAAATGCCGTCTCCCGGAGTTAAAGAAATGAAAAGAGAGACGAGGGTTAGAGAGAGAATGAGATCGGGTCATTCGGGTTCGCTTCCGCCCCATTTGTCTGATCCCTCGCATAGTCCCGTTTCTGAGGTAGGAGTAGTGTGTGTATGTTGTGTGTGTTTTTTTTCTTCAAATTTTTGGATGAATTTATATTTATTTTATTTTTTGTTGGTAAGAAATAATTAGGAGGAGAAGATAATATGGAATATTGAATTTTATTCTTCTGATGTTCCAGTTACTGTATGTCTGTATCAATGATTTGATATTTATAAATGAATAAAAAATAATATTATTTGCTTGGCTTTCTGTATGAAATTATGAAGTAAAAGAAATCTGGTCCTGCTATTGGAGTATGATTCAGGTTTGTTGTATTTGTTGAGTGATCATAATGGGCCAAGGCATTACTCAGAATGAGTTTGCATTGATTTGATTGGACTTTCGCTCTTACTAATAACTGTATTCAATTGTCAGAAAGCTACTGGAAATATTAACATATAATTTTTTTCGTTTCTTTTTGGAAGTCCTATCATTTTCAAGTTAATAGATTGCCTTTCCTATCTAGAAGTTGGAATTGTTTTTGTTAGTGCCGTGATGATACCATGGGCAAACTACCCACACTCCTTGAGTCTGTTTTTGGTAGTAAAATTTAAGTCATAATGATTCGAAATCTGAAGACGAGGACATCAAACATGTCGCAGTCTTGGGTAATTTTCAGTGTAAGTTGACTAAATTTTGAAACTAACAACTCCACATTTCTTAACATTCAGGAAAGATCCAATGTACTCAAATCCTTTGCTCTCAACTACCATCATGTCTAGTTATCGTGTTATTCATCTTTATGAAGTAGATAGTTTTGAAAACATATCCTATGGAGCATTGAACTTTTGTTAACACTTGTTAGTGCTTGTACCTGATGCTGCCTAGGTGGGGCATTTGTTCGCTAATTCTTAGTTGTTCATTAGCCTGTTCTTTTCTCTGTTTTTATATAATTCAGTTTTGTCTACTTGGTTTTGTAGAGGATGGATCGATCAGGGACAGGTAGTCGCCAGAGGAGAGCGGCTTCAAGTTCTCAGAGGCATAGGCTTGAAGACCACAATGGTGCAGTGTTTGATTCTCTTAGCAATGCTAGTTTAATGGAGGTAATTACCTTGAATAAGAATCCATCCGCTTTCCATTTTGTATTTTTATGTGAATTCATCCAGCACCCAAAACAAAGAAGTTACAATAGAAGTGATCTGGTAATTTAGTCTTTATGTAATTGTCTCTCTCTCCGCTCGCTGCATATCATCTTAAGCCTAAATTTAGAGTAATATTCAAAGTCGAATTCTTGAATAATGCATTTTAGCATCCATATATGTTCTTTGGATTGCATTAAAATTGAATAGTTTTCATGAAACTTAAGGGCGAGATCACATTTTGAAGAGAGGAAATTTTTGGAAAAACAAAAACATTTGTAATTTAAATTTAGAATGTGACCCTTTTGTGAGAAGCTAAAATGGATTGTAGAACTGTTTATATGGGATGGTGGGAGTACTATGAATATGAAAAATTCTTGAATAATTTAAAGAGCATGGAGAATGTGTATACTGCATAAAATAGAGACATGACAGTTATTTATCCTCTTTATACTGCAGATTGAAACTAGGTCTCGAGCTCAGACTCCTAGTAGTTCTGTGGCTGGCGCCAGGACACGTTTGAAGGATGTTAGCAATGCACTGACCACATCCAAGGAGCTACTAAAAATTATCAACCGCATGTGGGCTCATGACAATCAGCCATCATCGACTATGTCTCTCATATCAGCATTACATACCGAACTCGAAAGGGCCCGACTACAGGTCAACCAGTATATTAAAGAACAGCGCTCCGACCAAAGTGAGATTAGTTATCTTTTGAAGTGTTTTACCGAGGAGAAGGCAGCATGGAAGAGTAAAGAGCGACAAGCAGTTGAGGCTGCGATCGAGTCCATTGCTCGCGAACTTGAGGTGGAGAGAAAACTGAGAAGGCAGTTCGAGAGCTTGAACAAGAAACTTGGGAAGGAACTAGCTGAGACGAAAATATCATATACGAAAGCGACAAAAGAACTCGAGACCGAGAAGAGAGCAAGAGAGATAATGGAGCAAGTATGTGATGAATTAGCTACAGATATCGGTGAAGATAGAGCCGAGGCAGCGGAGCTAAAGAGGGAGTCGGTGAAAGTACATGAGGAGGTTGAGAGGGAAAGGGAGATGCTTCAGTTAGCCGACAAGTTGCGCGAGGAGAGAGTTCAAATGAAACTCGCGGAAGCTAAACACCAGTTTGAGGAGAAAAATGCAGTTGTTGACAAGCTAAGAAATCAACTTGAAGCTTTTCTTGGAAACAGACGAGCTAAGAAAAAGGGATGTGATTCTCTAAATCTAGTGAACAACGATGAGATTGCCAGCTGCTTGAGTAGAAGTCATTTAGGTTCCCGTCAGATTGACGAAGAAGACGATGGAGAAGTCGAGGATGGAGTAGATAGTGAGGAAGACTCGGGAGAAAGTGATCTTCATTCCATAGAATTGAACGTGGACAATAGTAGCAAGAGTTTCAAGTGGACTCATGCCTCTATGGTGGCTGGTTACGATGCTAGAAGAGTTCCAGTTGATGATGAAATGAAAGCTAGGAATTCCATCTCGGGGAAATTGCCAAGGAAAAGTACTTCCCTTCAAAGAGTCATTTCAGATGGAGTTGAATGGGGCAGCCAAACAGAACGACTCCAGAACTCAGCAGATGTCCCATACGGGGATGACATGCAGAGGTACAAATCGGTCAAGGGTCTACGAGACCACATATTGGCCGGTTCAAAGATAGGGTCAGCTAGAGAAGTTTCGAGCCCCACTCGGCAATCAGGGCAACCATGGCCTTCACGAGATCCTGGCAGCGTGATTCATGAGAGACCTTCTTCAGTGCATGGGAGTGCTTCAAAGTCCAGGCTTGCTGCAGATGCTAGAAGGTCAAAACGCTGAGTTCCGTTTCAGTTGGTCAATGCTTTGCAAAAGTGGCAGTGCAGACACTGAGGCCAAATTCTTTGGCAGAACTCTTCACAGAGCTATGTTGAGATAAGCACCCAGGACGATTGCATTGCAGTGGTAAGAAGTTAACATCTTGTTGATCATTTAATGGCATGCATGCTATTGCTGTTAAGTTTACATGAAAACTGTCATGATTTGTAGTATATATTTTAATTTTATGGAATTTTTGTAGAGTTGTACTAATCCAAGTTAAGTTTCCATGTACAAAAACTTATCGTGTAACTGATTATAATTATGCGCCATTCAGTCTTAATATTGCAGTCTTCCCTGTTTACGTAGTACTAGTATCTTGTTTCGTAGAACTGCTACAACTGAAGAAAACATGGAACTGACTGAATCTAGTTGATGTTCGTTTAGGGTTTAGGCTCCATTCAGTCCGGCTTTGCCTTGTAGTTTTTCCCTAGAGTAACTCGCACTCTCAAGCTTAAAGGTTGCAACCGAGCTTTGACGAGTCAAATTTGTTAAAGCTCAAACGAACAATATTCATGTTTGCACAGGTCAAAATGACCATAAATGAGCTCGAGTAGAAGCTCATGAACTACTTTGTCTAGAGCCTTATCAAGCTAAGAGTCTATTAAGCAAACTGCAAAATGTCTAGAGTGTTTTTACACTGGTCTCCGTATACAAAACTCTAGTTTGGCTCAGTTAGTGAAAGGTTTTACGATTTTCTAGTATGGTCTCGCTGGTTTTGTGTTCGTTAAACCATGATAAACCATAGCACACCAGTAACCTCGTTCAATGGCTAGTGATTTGTCTGTCTAGAAAATTACAGTGACGAAGGAGGCCGAGGCCCCTACTCTCATCCAGCTTCTGGTTTCTCTATGTAGATTCGTGCCCTGTTACTCCGTATATACGAGTGCACAACCATTGAAGGATTACTCGAACAAGTTCAGAATTATCACTAGGGAAAGTTTAACCCTCGTTTTTCCTTGCAATTAAACGAGTGCAAGCCTGGAAGGATACCATTAATGGCGGCAAGTTGTGTCCATGCTCATTTACCATCCCTATCATTTGTACTTTAATGGGGTACGGGTATCGAACAAAATTTCAATGGGTATAAATGGATGGTAACATAAAACTTAATTTCATTCGTGAGAATAAATGGACGTGCATAAAAAACTTTAGAATATTAAATAAAAGGAAAAAAGCTCGACTTTATGTACTCCAAAATGTGAGTAATATCTTTTCTTTTTTGTCTTTTTTTTTTCTTTTTGTTTAAAAAGTAGTCAAATTTTACTTTATGAGGAATTGTGATTAGTCAAGCTTTATTCATTATCTTTTTCTTTTTTGGTATTTGCATGTTAATTGACATATATTGGTGGCGTAGCGGTGGTGATGTTGGACTGGCAGTAGCGGTGGTGGTTGACATTTTGAAATAGTGAGAAAATAATTTCTCTTTTATTGTATGTTGATTTGACATTCTCCCTTCAATTTCAAATAATCATCATTTTGGTCCGACACACTATTTAATAGGTTTAAATCTCAATTTGGTCACCTTACTTTCGGCCAAAATTCATTAAGCTCACTCTACTATTTTTTTCCTCAATTTAATCATTCTACTTGGCTTCAAAAGTCAATAAGGTAACTAGAGTCATTTCTGTTAGTTAAGCTGGATGGAAATCATTGAAAAAATAATAATACTCCTTACATTTGAAAGGTGTGTTGACAAATTCAAGTAACACAATAAGAAATTATGTTTGAGAGGAGAAGGAGACCCCAAAACCCCCAAATTTAGTAAGGGTGTTTTTTGATTTTCCTAACAAAATTAAACTTTCCATCCAAATATATGGATGAAGTGATGAACGTGCTAATTATGTGAAAGTAGAGTGATTAAATAGAGGGAAAAAAATGTAGAGTGAGCTTAATGAATTTTGGTCGAAAGTAGGGTGACCAAATTGAGATTTAAACCTATTTAATAAAAAAAACTTTACTGTATTATAAACATCGACGTAATGTGTGATTTTTTAAATGCATTTGAGCATGCGGTCATAATAAAAATAGATAAAAAAAAAAGTAAAGGTAAAGTGATAAAAATGTTTTTCTAAAAAGAAGAGTTTTAAAAGAGGACAATTATTTTGAAACGTTTAAAAAATAAAAGAAAGACAATTATTTAGGAATAGGGAGAGTATATTGGTTGAAATTTCGCCTGATGAACTACATTAATAATATATGTTTTAGTAGAAATTTTACCCAAGGTTTTAATTGAAATGATTTTTTGTAATGTTTATTTAATTTGATAATATTTTTGTGTTAATGGTTAAATGATTGCCCGAGCCCTTTTATAGCCCGCTCATTAATGCTTTTGTTATCAATTGGTATTGACTAAGGCTCCGTTTGTTTCACGGAAAATTATTTCCAGAAAATGATTTTTGGAAAATGATTTCCAGAAAATCAAAAGATTTCATTTTCAGGTGTTTGGTAAATCTTTTGAAAATATGTCAGAAAACATTTACGGGTGTTTGGCAAGCATACGGAAAACAATATATGAATAAATACAAAAATAAAAATAGAAACTAAACAATGTTTAGGATGTCCCTAGAAAATCAATAAGGGCCATCTTTTTTTAATAAGGTCCATCTTTTTTTAATATCACAATTACAAATAATTTTTTTGATAATTGATAAGAAAAAAATGTTTTAAAATAGATAATAGACAATGTTTAGGATATCTCTAGAAAATGTTACGGAAAACTATATATGAAGAAATACAAAAATATATATTCTAATATTAAAGCACATATTGAATATAAAATAGTGTTGAACTTTAATTAAATTTTCTCTAGTAATTCTCAATTAATCATTAGTGGTGTCAAATCAATATCTATATTTTTTCAATCTCACAATTACAAATAAATTTTTTGATAATTGATATGAAAAAAACGTTTTAAAATAAAAAAATTGACAATGGTTAGGATGTTCCTAAATAATATAGGTGACATTAATTTTAGAACGTAGTAAGCATTTATTAAAATTATAATTTATAAATAATATGCACAAATTTCATTTATATTTTTAAACAATTTATTTGTTGAGTGAAATATTGTGCGTGTAAGTAAATATGTGCAATTGTGAAAGGGGGCGGAGGGTGCCCGAACATTTGGAAAATGACGTCTGGGAAAATGAATCAGTAAAGTCATTTTTAACCTTCATTTTCCGTTGACTCGAAAAACCTTTTACGTTGATTGCATTTTCCTAAGATTACCAAACACCAGAAAATAGGGAAAACGTTTTCCAAAAGGCATTTTCCGTGAAACAAACGGAGCCTAACTCGACCATTTAAATTCGTAGCTCACACATGCGTCGCCTATACTCATCGATCTGCTTATTTGCTACCACTAGATACCACTACCTCTAGTTCAACGGTAAAAAATTAGGAAATATTGTTTTACGGGTATGTTTTTTGTAAGACGAATTCTTTTGACTCAATCACCATGTGTTGGTAGATTAAATTGCGAAATAATACAATTTCATCTTACGAATTAAAATCCGTAAGACGATCTTATAAAAAACCTAATCATCTAGCAGTGGTGATTTTAGTTGATCATCGATGTATCTAGGTGAGATGCTTTCATTTCAAGTAACAATGGTCTAATGTAAGTATGTAAGTGGAGACCAAATTAGAATTCGAAAATGAATATGGTCCACCTCTAAAGATGTAATGATCTGGTTCTTCTGGCTGGCAAATGGCAATATGAGATGATTGGAATAGAATATATACCTTTAATCTTTAAATTTTGAAACATTCTTTATTCACGTTAGTCCAACACTTGAACCCATAACATTATCAGATTAATTATGATAGTGGGGGCCAATTATATGATAAAACCATCGTGTAGTTTGCATCATTTTAGCAGGTAAGATATATACTTTTATTATTATATTAATATTATTTCAAGTAGGGTCTTAACTCTTAAGGGAAGGATACATACACAAACTTGAGTAAATTATCAATAATTGCCAAACTTGGAAAGACTTATAATGGTGGACGTAGAGATAATTGCAGGCCCGTTCACTTTTTTCCTATTTTTATAAGGGTAAATTTCAAGTGGATATAATTTTGGAAACAAGTTTTTATCTAGGTCCATTAATTTTTTTGGACATTTCATATACCTATTAAATTGGTTGTCAAATGACAAAAATGTCATTAATGAAGACAAATCTCATTTGGATTGTGCTGATGCCAATGTTAGGCATCATGACTGTTTTTACCGTTTTTTATGACAAAAAAAATTTAAAAATACTGATGCCAAGGCCAAGCATCAAGACCATTTTTACAGTTTTTTCAGGATAAAAACAAATCAAAAAATACTGATGCCAATGTCAGACATCAGAACTGTTAACACAATTTTTTCAAGATAATAAAAAAATTTCAAAAATGTTGATGTCAATGCTAGGTATCAGGACTGTTAACACAGATTTTCAAGACAAAAAAATCCAATAATGTTGATGTCAATGTTAGGTATCAGAACTGTTAAGACAATTTTTTCAAGACAAAAAAAAAATCTAATAATGTTGATGCCAATGCTAAGTATTAGAACTGTTAATACAGTTTTTTCAAGACAAAAAAAAATCTAATAATGATGATGTCATCAGAACTGTTAACACAATTTTTTTAAAACAAAAAAAATATAATAATACTGATGCGAATGATAGACATAGAACTGTTAACACAAGAAACCAGAACAATTACAGTTTAGAGCCAACATAACAGATTCATTCTTATGCTTCCAATACAGGATTCATTCTTTGACCCCTCTTCAGAGCATTCACGTAACAATATTTTTTTTGTATTAGTTTTGTCTTGTAGAGCTAATAGCCTGGGCATTTTGAATCATCTGTAACTATTTTTTTTCCAGTACACTTGCTGATTATATCAATATCAAGTAACATCAATAATAGTTAGAATATATCTCACCATACTATACAAGGAACACCTTCCTCACAACTACTTCATGTGGTTTATAGATTGATTTATTCATGGTAAACTTGGAAGAGATGATACTTAACTAGGCTCAAGAATTGTAATATAAACGGGCCATACCATGAACCTATGAGCAATATTTCTTCAAAAAACCAAAACCAATTAATTTGTAAGTAAGAGTCAACCATCTGTATTGACCCAACTATAGAGATCGAGAAAGGGGGTGTGTTGCTTCCTCCAAGCAACAAATCAATATTATGAGTGATGGAAGTCAACAAAGATAAAAGGCCTCTCAATGAAGAGGAATCATATTCTTTCTCTCGAGTTAGACCAGAATTGAGAATCCAATAGGTATTAAAACAAACTAACAAAAGTAGAGCTTCTTGTTAGATAATTTATGTACAAAGATGAGAACCTTCTTTGAGTCAATTTATGACAAATGTGTGAGTAATGTTTCTTCCGGTGAGATGTAGATAAAGTCTAGCTTCGGTAAAAGCCAGTAGTTGGTTCTTAGTTCCTAATTAAAGATTTATAGCATGACCATTTCCAAGTCATTACCTCAGCCTCAGCCATTAACATCTCTTCTCAAGCCTCTCTTTGTATTGAAACTCTCTTCTTTGAAGTACATTAGCTTTCTTGATTAGAGACCTCAGTTGAGAGCTTGAGTTTTCCAACCTGAAAAGTTTGACACGGTGAATAACCACCAGACAAATCAAGATTTCACAGTAAAACATTCCATGTGATCAAATTTAAAACTCGATGGTTAGTAACTTAGTGGCCGCAGTGGTTAAGCTTGAAAAAGAATATCATTTCTGAGATGATACGTGATTCCTAGATAAGCCTGTTCGGCTGTTCCGAATGTCACTCAAAGCTCCAACATAGTTGCACTGAGCACAGAACAAAAAAGTCAAAGCTCTAACACAACCTCTATCTGTTATCCAAAGTCAAGAACTCAGTTTCTTAGACCTACCCCCAAGAACCCTGGGAAGAGACAGCCAGTCGACACTGAGAGACAAGCATGTATAAACATTGCCTGTTTTGACAAACTAAATGGGCAAGCTAGCTGAACAAAGAAAATCAAAGATCAAGTGAATGATGATCCGCATTAGTGAAAGTGTAAGAGGGAAAAAGAAAACAACAACTTGTAAAGTTGACACCTGTGCAACTAAGGCACACAACTCATCTCAAGGTTATGCTTATGGAACTCTTCCTGTAGACTTCTTATGGAACTCTGCATTACCATTGCTTCAAGTTCACCTTTAAAATCCTACTCCTGCTTCCACTCGCAAAGATATTCCTTGAACAACTGAAGTATACCATCGACCTACGTACACACTGAATTCATTGTGGTTTCCAAACTACCTATCGTTCTATCTATCCCGTTCCAGCTTTCAGTTTCATTTTCTTTAAGTATACCACCCAATCCAACCAATCCAGAACCAGAACCAGCCCTTTGAAGTGAACAACCCCCTCTTATACCACCAATCTCTTTCTTTAGAGTAGAAAAATGCTTGTTAGCAGCCCTTCTCAACAAGTGTAAGATTCTCTCATCTCATCATGTTTTACACAAGCATCCATAAAACTCAAGCACTCCCCAGAGCCTATACTCTCCAACTCATGACCTATCACTGATAATCGTGACAACGCAGCTTCATCTTTACCCGTATGACAAAAACCTAACAATTACTCAATTTTAGGACATACACAATTCATCTCAAACATTACAAGCTTAACAAAAATCTGTCCATTTAGATCACAATCAAATCTTATAAAAACCTGCATATTCATAATCCTTCTTATACGAGCAAATCACAATTTTGACATTTCTGCTATAGTCACTAAATTGACCTTCAGTACGGACAATACTCTTGAATCCAAAATAAGGAAATGAAAATTTTCTTAATGAAAGAATCCCTTCGCTCCGGAATTTGTCAACAATTAGATGATATCGCATATAAATTAAGCCGGTTACCGACTTAAAGCTGGAGAAAACTAAATTCAATAAACTGGATGAAGCCAAGATACGATTGATAATGATAGAAAAACACAAGATCTTAAAAAAAAGATAGAGATAAGAAGTCAAAATTAGGGGGAAAGCGTACCATAGATGGAGAGAGAATCGTCTTTGATATGCTTAGAACGAGTCCTTTCCAGCTCCAACGTTTCCAGTGAACTCAACGAACATGCCCTCACCCACCCCAACATCTTCGTTCCCTTTGCATTTGGCGGTAAATGATTATGAAATGGGGGAAAGGGAAGCGAAGATCCAAAACCTAAACCGAACCAAACCACCTCCTTCCACTTTCTCTGGAAGTGAAGGAGGGGCGGAAGAAGGCGCGCGTTCCCTTGCTGGGGGTGGATTAGACAACGGTGGTGATGGTGGGAATGGTGGTGGAGGTGGAAGCTGCTACCTCTGAGGTTATGCTCTGTAACTAAAACGAAATATCACCCACTCGCTCATCAAATACAGCATATTGGTACTTACTACTTAAAAAATATGTCCAAAAAATAGATGAATTCATTTGAAAACATGTTTTAAAAAATATATCAACTTGTAATTTGTCCTTTTTTTTAATCTCTAAAGTCCACTTTTATTAATTACTTCCTAAAATACCCAACCATACCTACCTCTCCCCTCCCTATAAAAGTCATCCGGTACCTTCAACTTCAAGTAGGAAGAAAAGAGAAACAAGTCCTCCGGGGCATAGCCGAGTGGTAAAAGGAGGGGGACATAAGATTCTGGAGGCATGCAATGTGGTTCGATACTTGGTGGAAGCAATTTGCTTTCTTCTGAGGTTGGACCTTGTATGTGTTATTATTTGACATGTTCTCAAACCCTATATCATTCGGGCACATCTTGCGATTTTCCTGATAGTAGCAATAAGGGACCAGAACTACTACCCCATGATTCAACCTGGTTTAAAAAAAAAAAACAAATAAGCAAATTTCCACCTAATAATTACAGTGAGGGAGGCTCAAATCTGTTTATGATAATATGCAAATGAAGTAGACTAAAAGAGGAAAGTGGGTAATGTCTAATGTGCAAAGTATACGAGGAAAAACATTTAATTCTCCAACATGTACTTAGAGCATCCACAGTGGTTTCCTTTATTAACACCCTAAAATCTTTTTTTAGGGTTTTTTACCACATTTAAGCCCCACAGCGGACACCCTATCAATCACCCTATCCCTAAAAAAAGCTAACTCTCCCCCAACTTATTGGGTGAGTATTAGCTGACCTCCATTCATCTCTTTCTTCTCTCTCCCCCACCTATCTCCTTCTCCATTGGTCTTCTTCTTAGTATTCGTTCCCTTTCAAAAAATTTGTTCCAAAATTTAAAGAAGACAACAAAAATTGATTTTTTTTTTTTTGCTTGATCAGAACATCCAATTTTTGGCCAAAATTTTGATGTACTAAAGTAGAGAGCTTATGAATTAAATAAACAACTCAACTCACATCATCACTTTGATGATGGTATGCTTTCCCATTTTTCCCATTTTCTTTTTCAATTAATTTAGTGTATTTTTTGCACTATCATTTCCCCTTTTTATTATTTATAACTTAAAATTATGGGTATATTGATAATAGTAAAAAGCGTGACAAGACTTTCTTTAAATAAAAAAAAATTATATAATCAAAACATATAATATATTTTTCATAAAATATAAAATTTAAAAGTATAAATATTTTATTTCCATTGCGGTAGGAAAATAAAAAAATAAAAAATAGAAATATATTGGTAGTTAGGTTTGTTAGTTAATATGTCACCAATTCAAAGGGTTAAATAGAGGGTGCTCATTGGAGTTGAAATTTTTTAAAGGGCCTCTAAAAAGGTTTAGGGGGCTATATAAAGGGTGTTTTAGGGTGTAACCATTGTGGATGCTCTTAGTCCACTACTGTTGATCGGTTAGATTTTACACAATGGTTCTCTTTATTAACACCCTAAAACCTTTTTTATGGTTTTTTACCACACTTAAGCCCCACAGTGGACATCCTATCAATCACCCTATCCCTAAAAAAAGCTAACTCTCCCCCAACTTATTGGGTGAGTATTAGCCGGCCTCCATTCATCTCTTTCTTCTCTCTCCCCCACCCATCTCCTTCTCCATTGGTCTTCTTCCTAGTATTCGTTCATTTTCAAAAAAAATTGTTCCAAAATTTAAAGAAGGCGGCAAAAACTGATTTTTTTTTGCTTGATCAGAGCATCCAGTTTTTGGGCAAAATTTTGATGTGCTAGAGTGGAGAGCCTATGAATTAAATAAACAACCCAACTCACATCATCACTTTGATGATGATATGCTTTCCCATTTTTTCCATTTTCTTTTTCAATTAATTTAGTGTATTTTTTGCACTATCATTTCCTTTTTTTATTATTTATAACTTGAAATTATGGGTATATTGATAGTATTAAAAAGCGTGACAAGACTTTCTTTAAATAAAAATAATTGATATAATCAAAATATATAATATATTTTTCATAAAATATAAAATGTAAAAGTATTAATATTTTATTTCAATTGCGGTAGGAAAATAAAAAAATAAAAGATAGAAATATATTGGTAGTTAGGTTTGTTAGTTAAGATGTCACCAATTCAAATGATTATATAGAGGGTGCTCATTGGAGTTGATTTTTTTTTAAAGGGCCTCTAAAAAAGGTTTAGGGGGTTATATAAAAGATATTTTAGGGTATTATGGATGCTCTTAGTAATCGAAAAGAATAGTTCATCACCTCATCAAGTGATATTAATCGATCTTAGGTTCGATCCCTTCCCATGCCCCCCTTAGGAGGAAAAAAAAAGTGATATTAATCGAAAAGAAATACATTCCCTCTTGGCTTGGGGTTATATATTGAACAATTTGAAGGTATTTATCACTTTTATTTAGTTTGAAAATTCAAATATTGAAGTTTATGTTATGGGTTCGATAGGTAGTGTTGGAAATTGGGGTAAGCAATCGAGTAATGTTATGTACACTCAAAATACGCTCAAATTTGGAGTAATTTTCAAATTATTATCACATATTATTTAAGAAAAAATAATTGACTGTATTATAAATATTGGTGAAATATGTGGTTTTCTTTAATACCCTTGAACATGTGACCATAATTAAAGTAGGTAGAAAAAAATAAGGGTAAAATAGTAAAAGTGTTTTTCTAAAAGAAGAAGTTTTGAAAGAGAACAATTATTTTCAAACTGACAAAAAAGAAAAGGAGAACAATCATTTAAAAACAAAAGAAGTATAACATTATACTCAAAAAATTAAAAAGATGTACACTTCAAAAACAGTTAATTTGACTAAAAAGGTAAAATAAAGGTTAATAATTTAATATCACTTTTGGCTGCCCTAATTATGCTCACTTGTTTCTTTTGATATACATCGTACCAAGTCAATCAAAATTCTTCCTCAATATTTCTAATATTAAGCACATTAAGTACTTTTCATTAATTCTCCGTTAAATATTGACGGATGACTTCTTGTTGTAGGTTGAAACCGGTATAAGCCTGCCCTGACTGCGCCCTCTTTCCTGCCTGGGTTGGAAAACAAACCGGGTAGCTCTCATTTTCTATCTCCTATTTTCATCCCCATTTGACAATTTTCCTTTCTACCAATCAACACAATTAAACAAATCTGGAAAATAACAACAACCAATTCATGTTGTAGCAAACACTGCTTCAGATGGCTCTGTCTCTCTAATTGCTACTCACCATTTCTTGATACTGCCCTATTTAAGCTTATTTTTTCTTAATTCAATAAATATGAATTAAATTTCACCACAGATTTGGGAACTTAGATCGATGTCCAAGCGGCTAATCCACTAGCAAATCTTGAACTAAGGGGTACGTCCATCACCAAGGCTACCAAAACGGGAGCCAAAAGCAAAATAAGAGCCAGATCACGAGCATGAAAAGATGGTTTCTGGGAAGTTGATGGAGTAGTCAGCACCGGAACCCAAAACCCAGTAGTCATCTGGGTACATTCTAAAAAGATTGCAGCTATTGATCTGTTTACACTCTAAAAATAGCTGATCTGGGTACACTAAAAAAATGCAATTGAAGGAATAAGTGGGGAAGCTTGCACTGGCGTGGAGAGAATGGAGATGGTTTTCATTCTCGATCAGTCTTACAATTTTTCTCTAAACATTGTTAGATTCAATTTGATACGAATTGGGGGTTTTGATTAGCTTGAATTGAAACCAAGAATATGAAATCACTGTCAACAAGAAACCTAGAACAGCAGGTTACACGTTAGTGTTTAACAGACATTTGACGAAAAGCATGAAACATTGAGGATGAACTTTAATTGACTCAATAAAATAGGTATCAAAAGTGAAAAGCGAGCATAATTAGGGTACCAAAAGTAATATTTTACTTGTCATTTTGTAAATTCCAGCTCGATTGAACGTATGTGTACTTATATAGATAGTAAGATAGCTAAAGACACTTCCCTCTTGTTTATCCTTCAACCCCAAACATTGACAAGCATCCAATTCGCACAAGTGAATAGCTTTTCCTTAAAATTAAGAATAAATATCGATATCATTTGGGATACCAGGAAAGTTGATTCTCTTGCAAGACCAATAAAAATGTGAGGTTTAAGTTATCAATTCCAGAAGCGTGCAACCAAGATCGTATGGATGCTGCAGCCACTACAATATCAGGATACCTAAATGCTGCCTACAACTGAGCAAGGCGAGCATCTGTCGTCGGCCCAGAGTTCTGCAGTTTTTACTTCAACTTTAGACCAATTTCTGAAGGAAATGCTCTTCCACGATGATTGAAGATCATGAAGTCTTGGTTCGAGGGCAATGAAACAATCCTGCATTCCAACAAACAGGGATACTGACATTAATCATCATCAGTCTGTACGTTTACAAAACCTGAAGAATCATGTGATTCACAGCTTCAAGTGAACGTTAAACATCATAAAACATAAGACTTGCACCAACATAAATCACACACTAAGAATAGCTGGGATTTCCAGAAGAAGGTGAAAAGGAATATCAAATATTCAAGAGGTAAAATATGTACAGCTATTTTAAGAATCACACCAACTTACAGGTTCAATAAAATTCTGAGGCTAATATAATGTAGTTCTCTACTTTTTCGGATTCGCCAATGTTTTGCATTAATGTGTTAGACTAGAAATGTGTTGCTTTCATGAAGAAAGGGGTAAAATATTAAATTATTCTGTGTTATGGCTTGAGAATGTCTTTACAAGTCCAAATGTATATTGAGGTGGAGACAGTAATTCCAGAGGCAGAGGACTTGATGTAGGTAGCAACGGAGGTAGATGGATGGCTATGGTGATGGAAAACACGGTATTCATACAGGGGATTACTCGACAATAACTTCAAACCTCCCTCTTTAGATGCTGAAGCTCACTCAAGAAGTAATCTTTTGGGAAATTAAGACAAGGACCCCTATGATGCTCTCAATCTACCCCTTCTATGTGACACAAATAAGTCAGATACAGCAAAGGATTTTGTTAGAATGACTTAATTCACTGAAGAATCTCTTAAATATTTGACTTTTCTAAGGTGGACCCTTTGAGGAGAAAGAAGGGAGCACCGTTTTCCTTGTTGCTAGCTATTTGTTTCCATTTTCTAAAAAGTCATGTCTCAAAATAACTAGGCAAGAGCCGCAAGACAAGCCTTCTGGTTTCAGCATACAGGGACACAATGCATAATTTAGCAATTAATTAAATGTTTGTTTGACCAAGGCAGGCAATGGATCGAACCTGACCTCTAAGCCTTGGGCCTACCATTAAACCACTCCTAAAGGGTTATGGTTCATATGACAATTTGGTATGATACAGCTTTATATTTAGAAAATATTAATGATAAAATAGGATCAGGGTTATGGTTCATATGACAATTTGGTATGATACAGCTTTATATTTAGAAAATATTAATGATAAAATAGGATCAGGGATGGTAGAGATGAAGTGATCAGAGATACAATATAAATTACTTTCCTCCGCTCCACTCAATCCATGTTTTTAAAAATAAAATACTATGTAAGACGTACTATATGCCCTTGATGATAACTATTTCCCAAAATGAGCGTCCTCTCCTAGTTGTACATGGAAACTAAAAAGTTGACTTTTAGGCAATTTCTGTAGCACATATACAAAACTGCCTAGTGTCCACATTATACCATGCAAGTGCAGACCACTTGGCAAAGGTGAATCTAGTAACTTCATAGAAAAGGGGCACTCATTTTTCATACAATTTTACCCATAGACTAGGAAGTAGAACTCTGTGACTGTGAGAGGAATGGAGGGAGTCTGAGATTGGGGAAATTTAAACTCGGTACTTCTTTCAGACATCAGCATGGAATCATGCTAATGCAGTTAACCTCATATAGACAAATTAAAGATATATGTAAGTCCAGGCATCATACAGTGTGAACTGTGAAGATACGCAAGAAAAGAATTCCAATTATCTATGGGTGAAAATGCAAGGAAAAATCTTTTCAACAGCACACTAACATCATCAAATGGTTTCTGAATTTAGAGCTGTCTTAGAGAGTGCCAACTGAAGCCCTCTACTACAACTCGGAACTCAAAGCTGTTAGCACTACTGAAGCAAATTAAGTTTTCAGTGCACACTTTTATGCTTTATCAAAAGGCAAAGGCTGTGCTAAGATGTGAGTGAATGAAGTGAAAATTAGGGGGGGAGGGGGGGGGAAGAGAAGAAGAAAGCAAGGTGGAGCCACATCATTCATAAATGCCCTCCGCTTTTAAGGGGAAGCTTTGCTTTCGGAATATGATTCTGGCAAAGTGATCCTTTTCTGAAGGATTAAGAAATGAAAGACATAAAGGAAAACAAAATAAGAACCTTGCGTCTTTTACCTAACAGCCTGCAACACTTAATAGAGGAAGAATGCAAAATAACTAAACAAGCATTTTCTTTGTCCGGTGAGACTCTGTCCACATCTTACAAATGCATTCATTTACTACCAATCGTATGATCAACCATGGGTCACAATTGTAGCAAACTTTTTAGAGCCAAGTTGAGTAATAAAGAAAGCAGGAACCAATAACCCAACAGATACCATTGAGATACTCAACCGTCACAAACCAATGAGTCAGTTGATAGATTTCCTTATCCAAACATGTAATTGACATATTTCCATTGAACAACTGAAAGAAGTTAACTACCATCGGTAAGCGAGTGGCAAAACCGTATTAAGGTTTCCAAGTGAATAAAAAAGAAAATAAAGATAAAATTGCATTTCTAAAGTAGAAGCTGCACCAACACCAAACTACTACCACAGAAAATTAAACATATATTAAGCAACTCCAAGAAGCTTTTCACGTGGACAACTTCATAATTATTAGGATGTCCAAGTGGACAACCTCTTAATTCTTCTTATTTTAAAAGATTTCTCCTCTTTGATATTTTAAAAAAGAGTTAAAAAAAACATAGAAATTTCAAAATGGTTGTTCTTAGCACATGCTATCCAATTTTTATTTTTTCTTCATGATACTTTTGTTTCATCCTCTTTTGCATCATCTTATTATGCTATCAATCTTTGTTTACAGACCTCTTGAATATAATTTAATTCAATAGGATTCTTTATATTTTACTAATAATCTTAACTAAGGAAAAATGAGAACTAAGTGTAGTCGCTTTCTTGCTTAAATATCCAATATAATATTTTGGCCGATAACAATTTCTTTGCAATTCTCAAAAATTTAATATGCTAAATCTCTAGATATTTTTTAATTTTTTTATAAGAATGTTAAATTTCTAGATTCTAAAAATCCTAATATATTTGTCTAATTTGAAACCAATTAATTATTATTTTTCAAAATTAAATATTAGTGCATCCATCTTTATCTGAAACTAACTTCTCGATTTCAAATTTGAAATCATTATCAAATCCAAACTCTAAAATAAGATATCATTATCCCTTTTTGAACCTCCCTTACAATTCCTAATCTCCTCCCCAAAAAATAGAATTCCATAAATCTAGACGTACCCATTTTCTTTCTATTTATGAATGGTCTTCCAAAAGCAGGTAAATATAGTTGTAATTCCTACCTCCTACAAGTCAGATTAATTTGGAGGAATGCAATCATCTTTTCTTTTTCATTTTTTCCTTCCCTTTCTTCTTGTTATTTTCTTTCTATATTTGTGTTAATGCTTTTCAAAGGTTGTCTTTTAGAATCTAATGTTATGTTGGGCTTTTTTTTTAGCCATGGTGAGCTCCATTCATGGATTTTCTTTCCTTCTCTTGTTCATCTTAATGGCAAATGGGATCATCACTAAATTTACCTCTTTTTAGGAAAAACCAAAAAGGAAAGTGAGAATCTTCTTTTGGAATGGGGGAGTATGTAATTACGAATATTATTTTGTTTATGTAACTGTGGCGCCAACTCTTCCATTAAAACTGAGTTTTCTTTTGCAGGTTTTACTTTAAGGCCTATTTTTTGAAGTTCCAATGCAAACTTTGTATTTTTATCAAGTAAAGTAATATTTTCTATGTTGGGATGCTAACTAGAAATATGAGGTAGAGAATAGCAAGAAAAAGCAAATTTCATTTCAAAAATGTATATGTGATTATCTTTCATCCTAAATATACTCCCTCCGTTCCCGGCAAAGAATCCATCGAACTATTTTGGGATGTTTAACTTAAAAAGACACTTTCAAAAATTATGTTTACAATTTCCATAACAATTTTTTTATAGGTGAGTGTGACCCTTGTTGGTATGGGGATTGGAACCATGCCCTTGCCATCTCTCCCGCCCGTTTCACATGTGTTGTAAGCACACATTGCTTGTGCTCAAGTATTTTTGTAATTATGACCAACTCCAATGGCATTAATATATTCCCTTAATAATTAGACTTTTCAAACGTGGACTTTTTGGGTGGAACGGAGGGAGTATATTTTTATTTTGCAGATTTTGTGTGCACGTTTACTTTGGCAAGTTCTACCAATGCAATTTTCTATAAATTTCCCTTTATTTTTATATTTTTAATTTCTATCAAGCATGGTCAACTTATGCAAAAATATATATGAAGAGAGTACAAAAAATGGAAGAAGCAATGTTAGGCTCCAATTATTGAAGAACACTCCAAAACTCTTCTTTCTCTGCTACTTAAACCGGGTGGAAATCAAATGATTAAATATTGAAGTAATATGTAATAGTACTTATTTGTTTACCATTTTATGTGATTAAATATAAATACATGACATTTATAATTGTAAGTAAGTCTCTTGATAACAAACGACTTGAATTTTCATTGATTTTTTTTTGATAGGTAAGTGTGACTTCCTTATTGGTATGGAGATTGGAACCAAGGACCTCAAGGACTTTGGTCGAGTGCCCTTGCCATCTCTCCAACCCCTTGGGTCAATTTTCATTGAAATTTTGTGTTCCCCTCTTTCAATTTTACCTTCTTTTCTTCAAGTTAGTGTTAATTGGGTTATATCAAAAAGAAATCCTTAATATATATATATATATTTTTTTTTTTTGAAAAAGGATGTTTCACATGTTTTGACGCTTTTTTGTATTATATTCTATAAAAAAAAGATTTTTCAAAAGAAATCCTTATGTAAAAAAGAAGTGAGAATCCTCAACAAACCTTAACTCTTCAAAAAACAAAAGGCAGCATCATCTATTTCAAAGAAAATAGTTATTATCTATAGCGAACATAACCATTTAGAAATCCAATTTCCAAACCACAGTAATCATAAATTCATAAGAATATAGGCCCTGTTTGATGGGGCTTATGGGAGAGTGCTTTTTACTTATGACTTTCCATAAGTCATAAAAGTAATGTTTGATTTCAAATTTTTCCAAATAAGCCATAAGTAGGGTACAAGGGCATGGAGAATTTGCAAAATAAGTCATCAAGGCAAGTGCTGATGACTTATCTTGAACAGTATTCTTTAATGAATTTTTCAAATTTCAAAACTACCCTCGTTTTAATTGGAAATAGGTTTCCTTCACAAACTCTACTCATCGTTTTCTTTTCCCAGCCTGGAACGAGCAGCCGCATTCTCGCCAATTTGAGTCCTCTTCCACAACAAGCCTTCTCTCTCTCTCATCTTCTCTCTCTCTAAACACACACACACACAACACACATATATACAAAGAACCAAATCTCATCAAACGCAAACCCCTATCTATCGATCATTTCAGTCGTTCCCAGATTTCAATTTACGATCTGCTTATACGTATATGAATTAGATTTCTATTTGTATTGAATTGAATTTAAAGAAACAGATCCTTTTCTGTTTTAATTTGTTTGATCTGTGTGTTTTCCAATTCGGGCGGAACGGACGGACGGGTTGGGGATTGTAATGGAATCGGCGTTGAATGAATTATCAACATCGAAGAAAAGTTGAAATAGAAAATTAAGATGCCAGGATTATAAGATAATTACCAATTCAGTAATAATGCTGACATCGTCTTACTCCTGTCGTCTTGCTCTAATGGATCATCAGTTTCCAATCCCACTGGGTTTTGGTCTAAACATCGTGATGATGTTAGCTTTAATCAGCTCCAGAAGGTTCCTTACTCTTTTAGATTCATTTTTTAATTTTTAATTTTTTTTGTTATATATTTTTGTAGAAATCAATTGTGTGTTTTATGTGTGTGAATTCGATTGCTCAATTAGATCATTATGGAGTTTAATCTGGATCTTGTAATTAGGGAAAAGATTATATGATGAGGTTATTTTAGTCTTTATAGTTTTATTCAACACGTTTTTAACTTATTAATCAAACAGTCACATTTACTTATAACAGTCACATTTACTTATAACAGTCACATTTGATCTTAGTGATTCAAGCCAACAGACTTTTTCAGGAACAACTTTCTTCAATTTTCTATTTTGCATTCCTGCATATTAGTTACTTATTTTCTTTTTAAAAAATTATTTTGGTTTTGTTTCAACTAAATTGCGCATCATCATAAAATATACTCTTCAATAGTATATTCAATTTTTTTCACTGTTTTGACTACTATTATATTTTGTTGTTTATAAATTTAAATATTTTTTATAAAAAATTATACTTTTTTTTAATAAGTAAAGAGTAATAATATATAAATACGCACCAAAACAGGTGGTGCAACCTATATATACAAACAAAGAGCACCTACAAAAAAGCTATACAATAGTGAGTCTATCTAAGAACTCAACAAAAGAACTACCCACACTTTGAGCTCTCTGTAAACCAAAACCTGATTGTTTCTACAATGCTTTCCTACCGTCTGTCTACATTCAACACAATGTTCTCAAAGGCTCTGCGATTGCGTTCGGTCCATATACCCCAGCAACCCGCTAAAGGGGCAACTTCCCAAACATCTTTCTTCCTTTCTTTTTCTTGTAAAAGGCCCATTTGCAGAACATTTCTTTCACCGTCATGGGCATTACCCAGGCTATGATTGAACAAGTTGAAAATGTAAGACCACAAGACCCTAGCCACAAAACAGTGTTAAAAGCAAATGATTCACTGTAACAGCAAATGATTCACTGTTTCTTCATCTTTCTTGCACATATAGCACCAATTCACATATACCTTCTTTCTTTTTCTTAAGTTATCTCCCGTCAAAAGAGCTTCTAACGCTGCCTCCCACGCAAAAAACGCAACCCTTCTAGGCGCCTTTGACTGCCAAATGATCTCCCACGGAAAATCACGAATTTCTCTCTTCAGTAAGGCTTCATAGTAGGATTTCACATGTTCTGCATACTGTTCTCTCCCACACCCTACATCCCTGTTAAGATCCACATGGGTACCATACAGAATTTTGTATTTCTCCAAGCTCCCAGTCCTGCACATGCCTCCTAAATAAAGGGTTTCAGCTGATTTTATCTCCTGAAACGTGGACCATCGAACTAACCATCCCAACCACATCCTCAGCAAAGGAAAATAGGTTCGGAAATCTACGACTCAATTCCCTACCCTCTCACCATTTATCCTTCCAGAACCTAATCAAATTTCCTTTACCAACCTCAAAAGAACTGAATTTTCGTAAGTGCCTCCACCCTTTGCTAATCCCCTTCCATAAAGCTTCAGGCTCTAGCATGAATTTCCATAACCATTTTCCCATAAGTGCCTCATTGAAAAATTTTAATCTCTTGATCCCCAATCCCCCCAACAATCTTACACAAGAACAGACCATGTCCCAATTTACTAAGTGGTACTTCCTGTCCTCCCCATTCCCTTCCCACAAAAAATCTCGTTCCAACTTTTCTAGCCTTTTAGCGACCGAGGAAGGAATCGTAAAAATAGACATGAAGTATGTAGGAAGACTAGACAAAGTGCTCCTAATCAGCGTAAGTCTACCACCTTTAGAAAGAAGCTGTCTCCTCCATCCCACCAAACGCCTTTCAAATCTTTCGACAATTGAATTCCAAACTGCTGCATTTTGAACTGTGCACCAAGTGGTAATCCAAATACTTGGTCGGAAGCCTCCCAGATTTGCAGCCAAAGAAGGAAGCTAGCAGCTCTATGTCGTCCACCTTACCCACCGGGATGATTTCACATTTCGATATGTTGATCCTCAAACCTGAAACTGCCTGAAATAACAGAAGACTAAGATGGAGATACCCAAGTTGTTCCGTATTCGCCTCGCAAAACACCAGAGTATCATCGTATCAACTGCAAACAGAAAATGAGACACCTCCAAAGTTGAAACACTGTCTGATCTTGCCTTGAAACCTCGAATAAACCTCCCTTGCAACTGCCTTCTCTAGAAGTCGACTCATCACCTCCATAACCACTATAAACAGCAAAGGAGAAAGAGGGTCCCCCTGACTCAAACCTCTCGAACTAGCGAAGAAACCAGTAGGCTCCCAATTGACCAACTCTGAAAATCTAACAGTGGAAATGCAGAATCCAATCCATCGCCTCCACTTCTCCCAAAAACCCATCCTCTCTGACAATAGATCAAGAACTCCCAGTTTACAAGATCATAGGCCTTCTCAATATCTAAGTTGCAAAGTAAACCCTTGATCCCACTTCTTTCCCTCTCATCAACTATCTCATTAGCTATCAATGCCGCATCCAAGATTTGCTGACCTCCCACAAAAGCGTGTTGGGACTCTAACACCACTTTACCCACAACCTTCCTCAATCGCATGACTAAGACTTTCGAGACAATCTTATACATTCCTCCAATCAAACTAATAAATCTGAAATATTTTAACTCATCCACTCCTGCCCTTTTCGGAATAAGAGAAATGAAAGGAGCATTTAAACTTTTCTTGAAGCCCTCGCTGGATTGAAAAGAGTGAAACACCTCCATAATATCCTTCTTGACCACATCCCAACACTTCTGGAAGAATACCAAAGTGAACCCATCAGGATCGGGCGCTTTGTCTCCTTGCAAATTTCGCACCGCTGCTAGACTTCCTCCTCTGTAAAGACAAACCCCTTTTAGAAAGATGTTATCCTCAAGACTAAGGGATTTAAAAGATATACCATCCATCCCTGGCCTCCACCCTTCCTCCTCCGAATACAAATCAGTATAAAATCTTTCAATCTCTTGTTTGATAGCATTGATCTTTCGTCGCTGTGCCATTCACCTTTCACGAATCTGATTTCTCATCTTATGGATACTCGCCATCCGATGAAAGTACCTTGTATTTTTGTCTCCCTCCTTAAGCCAAAGGACCCGCAATTTTTGTCTCCACCTGATTTCTTCACAAGTGAGAAGTCTTTTAATCTCCATCCACAGTTCTTCCTTTCGGTTTCTCCCCTCTCTATCCAACTCCCCTGTACACTCGATTTCATCCAACCGGTGAACCTCTTCAAGAGATTCTTTCAACCTATTGTCAATATTCCCGAAGATGTCCTTATTCCACACTTTAAGATCCTCCTTTAACAACTTCAATTTCTTCACGATCCTGAAACACGGCTTCCCCTCGACATTGTAGGATCCCCATCGCTTTTTGATCCAATCCAAGAAACCCGGCTCCGACAGCCACATATTCTCAAACCTAAATGGAGTCTTCCCTTTGCAAATCTGACCGCAACTGAGCAAAATCAGAACGTGATCAGATATCACCCTCCGCAAACAACTTTGCAAAGGACCCCCAAAAACCTCTGCCCAATCCGAGGAAACCAGGAACCTATCTATTCTGGAGCATTGTAAACTGTCCCCACCCCTATACCAAGTGTACGCTCCCCCTGCTAAAGGCAAATCTATTAAAGCCTTTTCGTTAATGAAATCATTGAACACCTCCATATCTTGAGAAATCATCCTTGACCCCCTTCGATCATTCTGAAAACGGACCACATTAAAGTCCCCCCCACCCTATACACCAAGGTGCCGTTTGGTAGCCAGGATTAAGGCCAGATAGGATTAATAAGCCGAGTTGTCTGATGTTTGGTACGCAATAGGTGGTCGGGACTAATAGTACGAGTTATCCGGATAAAGTCATTATCCCCTCACTATTAATACCAAGGGGGAGGGTGGTATTATTAGTGCCCTCACAAAAAAAAATTGGGATTAACATTTGTAATCTCAAAACTACCCCCAATATACAAGTGTGGATTAATAGCGAGGGTACTAATAGTACTGAGATTAATAATGATGCTTATCCTTGTCCGACTACCAAACAAGCCCCAAGGATACTGCCAAGCCTGCCTAACTGAGCGTACACCAAGTTCAAGCCAAACCTCACCCCCAACTTTGAAAGGAATCGTTTATCCCATAAAATTAACACTCCTCCTGCAGAACCCACAACCTCTAATTGCTCCCAATCTGCCCAACTGTTGCCTCCCACACTATTAACAACCTTCCTGTTCATCTTTTCCATTTTAGTTTCTTGGAAGCAAACAACATGAGGCTTCCATCGTCTTATTAAAGCCTTGATAATCTTCTGTTTATTCAAATCATTAAAGCCACGAACATTCCAGCTAATAATCTTCAAATCCATATTAAGACACATTTCTTTTTCTCCTCCCCTATTCGTTCACTCCCCCATCTCCCTTCCAAATCAAGTTGCTGCCTAGTTGTTTCAGCACTCTTAGCCCCTTTGATCTGCTATTTTTGGGCCCATTGCTTTTAACTTTCCCCACTGAGCTTTTGTTTTTTTCTATCTCCATCAGCAGTTCCATGATTTTCTCCTCGAATCCATCGCAGGAGACTCCAAGAAACCTTCTGAAACTCTTAGCCCTTTTTTTCACCCATTCTGAGATATCAATAAACTGCTCTCTGTGGATCACTAATTCCTATCCTACTGACTCTTCTGGTCTAATCACTCTCAAGGGGACACATTCAATTGGTTCTCTCCCGAATTTTCTCAGATTTAGCATAGGTAAATTCGCCAGCTGCAATAGGTCTGAAACGAAACAACATCCTCCATTGACTTCTTCAATGCACTGTCCAATTCTCTCCTTCTCCGAGAAACAACCCTCCCCCGTTTCTTCGTTCCTTACGCCCACACCAGAGTCTTCTCCTAATCTTCTCTCAGTCCCTGACTCCTTTGAGCAGCCATCTCCTACATCACCCACAACAGCTTCCGTATTTGTCTCTTCCATATTCTCAACTTCCGACCCAGACTCGTCTTCTGAGAGCCTTCCTCTCCATCGATATCGACAACTTCTATATTTACCGCATCGCTATATTCAGATTGCGACTTGTTTCGATCTGTGTCAGGATATCGGGCCTGGAGTCACCTCCCTCATTTGGCATAACCTCCTTGGGTTGACATGACGAATTAGAGCCCAATTCTTCTGAAGGATAGGGCACAAATATTTTTCCTCCTACCACCTCGTGACTAGCCTCAACAACCCCTTTATCTTTTTTCTGAATAAACTTACGGGCCACCCAAATTAATTTACCCCTTTTACGTTTCTCGAGCCCACCCTTGGGCCCAAGCTTCTTTTTTCCTTGACCCCCCCCACCCCAAGAGCCCACACCTGCTACTTTTGAACCCTGCCCTGAGCGACCCCATTTCTATTATATGAATTGGATTTGAAATTCAAATCTCTGTCGTCCCACGTGCCTTCACTGCTGTCACTGCGAACCTGCACAGTTCTGCTTCTGGGGATATTCCTAAAGATGTCCTTATCCCCAAAATTATACATATTGAATGTAGAGCGAATGGTACATCTAAAACTTCTTCCAAATATTTTGACCCTTGAAATTTATCTTCTTTCAAATACAAACATTTATTTGAAACCTATGACCAACATGTTCCGTGCTTAAAGCACAAATTCATAACTAGTAGGGATATGTTATTACCCTTGTAAAACATTATCAGAAACTTTTTTTGCCGTATCAAACTTGTTCAATTCATGTACATATGTCATGATCAGTGACCGTGGATAATGGGCATAATGGTGGAGTGTCAACATAGTTAAAACCAAAGACTTTGAAAATCCAAGACACTGAGGGCATGGCCATAGAAACAATATATCTAATCAGAACCATCAAATATGGATTTAAGTACTCCTGAAGGCTCCAATAATTACTTCATACTATCTTTTCTAAACTCATCCTTACTTTATACAAGTAACTAAAACATTTTGAGTTAATTAATTGGCCTCCCATGAAGCATATCTAATTGTTTTTGTTGTTTAGAACTCTAAATCTCTAATTCCGTGTGTCGACACGTACACATATAGACCAAATCGAGACTATTTGTATTTCTACATTTTCAAAGGCATGAAGAGAATCATATATTGTAACTTGAATTCTTAGAAATAGTACACTTTGCAAACAATAAAGCGACATAGAAAACATATATAGAAAATACATTACCTGTTCTCATCGGAATCAGGGAGTATGGAAAGGAACTTTCCGGGCACAGTAAGTCCAGCCCACATGCTCAAAACCAACCCTACTATCAACTCCAATACAACCTGAATTTTTCCAAAATCAAAAATCCAAATCCCATCAACACCCAATAGCATATATACAACAACAATATAACATCTACACAAAGAGAAATCGTAAATTTACGTTCATGGGGGGTCCAGAAAACTCCTCCTCTGTAATTTTGAGCAAAGTCTTATCTGCAAAATCATTAATTTTACGAAATTGAATCAGAAAGAACAGAAGTGAATAGCTAATAACAACAAGATGGGTGGTAGAAGAAGGGTACATTGAACGGTGGCATAGGCAGCATGTGAGAGAATAAGAACTCCGAGGACACCGACGATGAAGCCCACACCCATTGGTTAATTGATCGCCGGAGATGAGGGAGTTGAAGTAAAGTGCTGGCGAGCATTTAAAAGTTAAAACTCTCTGAACAAAGGAGGTTTTGTGCGAGGGAGAGATATCGGCAAGCAAGAAGAACAAAGCAGTCAACTCCTAATTTTTTATTTTTTTTCCTTACACATCTTGACATAAGATTTATATAACTCAGAAAAATAGATTGCATTTTTTCCTTAAGTACTTGCCATGATGTTCAAGGTCTGAGTTTGAAGTGGTCACCAGCGATGTTCTTGGAGTCGTATTCCCCCTAAGCAGTGACAAAATACTTGGGCCTCCACTCTCTTTGGCATAGTAACACAACTATCCCGTTATTAGAGAATCAAGTTTTCAGCTTCGTGGTAGGATCAAATTCATGAGCACTTCCAAATAATTTCTCAATCCAAATACTAATAACGGAAATGAACTTAAGGCAAAGCATTCCAATACAAGCTAATGAAACAGAGTACAGACTGATTAATGGGACAGAGTAGATTAAACCCTAAATTAATTGAAAATGAACTTATAGATTTATACAATCTAGAGTATCCAATATGAAGACGATGTAAACACAATAAAAATATAAATCAACTTATCAATTCCTTAATTCGTAAACCCCATTCTCGACCTGAATCCCCGCATCCAATTCCTCAATTATCTCAAAACCCACCCACCATTATCAATTGTTGCAAGAATAGGAGAAAGGGAGATGGAGATAGAGATTACCAGGTCTGAAGTGAGCTCCTGTGAGATGGGCAGCGGCAGACCGAAGGTAGGGATAGATCGGTGAGAGTACGGGCTACGGATAGAGAGGAGTGAGAGACGATCGAACGAGTTTAACGAGAAAATAAACGAGGAATTTGTTTAGCGGGATAAACAAACACCACAGCTAATTCAAACACCAAATTGAACAAGAAATCGAGATTGAACAAACAGAAAATAGAGAGAGAGAGAGAGAGAGAGAGAGAGCGTACCTTGTCTGAGAGAGATGACTGAGAGAGAACGAGAGTGAGGGATTTGTTGTTTGGGGTAGATTTCGGTTAGGGAGTAACGGAGGGTTTGGTTGTTGAGGGAATTATAGTTGAGGGGCGTAATACCGAAAATGGTGTACAAGGGGAGTGAGGGGTAGTGATGTATTTTTCACACATTAAATGGTGTTGTGTTTGGGTAAAATATTTTTGGTTTTGGGGTGTGCCTCTCTTTCTATTTTACTATACATGTCCTCGATAAATGTTCCTAATTGGTAAAACATAAAAATTAAGAAATATAATTAATGATATGTTGTAAAATATCTATAATACAATAGAGGTCAGTGTGACACGCTTACAATTGACTTGGGATAAAAAAAGATCAGGATTTATTGTTTTACGATAATCCAATGGCCCTTATTTCTCTCAGCTCTCACATGTGCGAATGACGGTTTACTGTTTTACGGTTTTACAGTTTTACAGTTTTATGTTATCGTAATTAACTTATGTTTTACAGTTTTACTATTTTACGATTTTACAGTTTTACAGTTTTATGTTTTTTTTTTCATATCTTTCGTTTACTTTGTTTTCATTATCAAGATAAGAAAATTGGCAATGAAATGGAAAAATATATATCTATCATCTGAGTTAAGAGATAAAATTAAGAGAAAATTTGGAGGGAGTGGACAAAACCAAGATCGGGTTATAGGTTAATTTTTGTTGTGAAAGTGAAGATTGGAAAAAATGGTTGGTCTTTTCTCTAGATTTTTTTTCAGTGGGAAAAAATGGAATTATGCACCCCACTCCATATTAACATTTGAACTTTAAGCACTCCAAAGTTTACATCGAATTCCTAATATTTCCCTCGAGTTAACATCGTGAAAAACCACGTGTTATTTAACGTGAATTTTCTAACCGTTGTCGCGACTAGGGTGAAAAATATGAAAAAATATAACGTCAAATGTCATTATGGGACAAACCTTAGGTTGAGGTTCACTATGTGATTTGGTTGATACTTTGGGGGAAGGATTGTAATTTGGTATAATTATAAGGAAAATATTATCCCTACAAGACTTAGTAATTGTAAGAAAAGTTATAAAATTAGTTATAAGGCTAGCAATGTTGTAATTATAATTTATATCATATTTAAATTTAAAATTAAAAAATACATTACTCTCAAAAAATGAAATTTAGAAGTTATTTAATTTATTTTGTTATCCTTCATTTTCTTCCATCAACCTCATCTCTCATAGACCCACCACCACTACCACCTCAAATAACATCATTAACTCAAAAATCATTTTTTAAAATTTTATTTCTTTGTCTAATTTCTTACTCTTTCGTTCAAATTAAATATATGCAAAACTCATCATTTATAGACTCACCACCATCAGAACCTTAAATTTCACTATTTACAAAACTAAATTCAATTTTTGGAATTTTTAAATTTTGATGATTTAAACTCAAACCCATATGAAGATTTAAAAAATTGATGATTTAGAAATCTAACAATATCGTATTCCACACTTAAACCACCACTGTCATGAACCTCATGGTTACAATCACCCCCACCACTACCCCTAACCAACATCCCTGCAACTACCACCACCAGTATCACCACCACCAAGAAATATGTTCACCATGCCTTACTAAAATAGAAAAATAAAATATATTTAGCTTCCATTAAATTGAACTGCTTACTTCAAACGTATCTCCTATAGATTCTAATGTTCTTCTCTAACAAAACGCAAAGATTTGTCAACAAAGTTCTCCAGTTTTTTTAATCTTCTTGACATTATATCACCTTGCCTTAATGCATTTTCTTAGATTATTCACAAGTAATTATTAAACATGCTACATAAGTGCCTAATATCTTGATACACACCAAAAAAATGTATTATTAAAGTTACATTTCTTCATATACCTCTAATAATGTCTTTCCCAACCTATGATGTCTCACTTTCATACATAATTTTTATATTTGTCCGACTTTCTCCTCTCTCGTTCATGGGTGTTAAAAACAGTAATGGAAAATCATACATGTTATAGGATTATTTTGGTCATATTTTACTTGTGACGCAAAGTGAGATTTGATTATATTTTTATAATTTAGTTTCTCATTTGATATTTAAAATATATTTTAATTAAAATAATAAATAATTATTTCAATAGTTATACTTTGTCTCATTTAAAATTCATATGCGAAAAAAATGCATTACTCCAAAAAAAATGAAATTTAGATTCTATTCAATTTATTATTCCATCCATCACTTTCTTCCATCAACCTCGTTATTCATAGACTCACCACCACTACCACCTCAAATTTCACCATTAGCACAAATGTTAATTTTTGATTTGATTTTATTTCATTTTCCAATTCCTTACTCCTACCTTCAAAGTAACTCATTTCCAAAAGCCATCATTTATGGACACACCACCACCACAACCTTAAATTTCACATTTTACAAACTCAAATTCAATTTTTTAATTTTTCAAATTTTCAAATTGAAACTGAAACTCATATGGATCTTTGAAAATTTGATGATTTGAAAATCTCACAATGTTGTATTTTATCTAAACCACCACTATCATCCCTACAATCACCGTCATCACCGCCCTTAACACCACTATCCTTGCAGTCGTCAACACCGTTATCACAATCACCAAGAAACGCACTCACCTCATCTTGCTCAAATGGAAACATAAAATCTCTTTAACTTTTGTTTAGTCAAACTTCTTTCTTTAAACATCTCTCATTCCTTAGTTTCAATACACTTTTTGTGCAAATTACTAATTAAGGAGAAAATCTAATTTTAGGATGAGATTACTTAAAAGGATGTCGGTTGGTGACAACCTATTTCAATAAAAGGAGAATTGCGGTAGAAGAAAGAAAGTCGATAGTCAGAGGAGGGAATATAGAGATTCTCACATGTAACTACCTCGAGTATGATGAAGAGGAGCAAGCAAATTAAGACCAAATGAGGTTAGAAGTTTGGAACTCAGTTATGAAGATGAGTAAAATATTTTGAATCCAGTTATTTACGATTACTAACATTGGTTTTGTTTGTAATATCTATAAGTTAGGGACTATTGATAGTTTTAAAAGCTGTTGTAGTAGTCTGAAAATTTAAAGAAGTAAATAGTAGATTTTAGCATTCTTTTCTAATAAAACGCATCGATTCATCAATTGGTTCTTCACTTTCTTCATCTTCTTGACATTATGACGCATTTTCTTAATTCGTTTCTCTTAGCTTATTCATGGGTAATAACTAAGCACGCTACATATTTGCTTAATAGTTTGATACTCACTAACAAATCTATCATTATAATTACGATTTTCTATATACATCTAATAATGTCTTTCCCGAACAAATATATTTAAGAAATAAAGAAAAATAAAACTATATTATTTTTTAGTTTCAAATATTTTTTTAGTTTCAAATAAAGTTTTAGTCTCTTGAGTAAATGTATTTTTGTCATTTTAGAATATATTGGACGATATTTGTAACGAATATGATAGGAGGGGGAAAATGACTACAAAATCAAAATACAAGACGAAATGAATAAAATTCAATAATGTAGGACCTAACTTTAATAGTGGGTGATTTATTATAGTTAGGACTATTTTTATCAAAACATTATTTTTTGTCATGGTAAATTTACTTGTTTTGTCCTTAATTAAATGGTGGGTAGTTTATTTGGTGAAGAGTTATTTTTGTCTATCAATTAAATTGTAAAAAACAAGCTTGACTTTTATTGTGAGAGATATAGAAGAGATCCATCTTACATTGGTTATAAATTAATATTAATTTTAGAAATCATTAAAGTACACACCTAATACTTGTTGAAAAATTAATGTCTTTAGTAAAAGAAATTATGTAACTTGAGACACAAATTTCTTTACGTGTCATTTGTTTGTTAGTAAAGGTAATTGTGCATATGTGTTCTACTCGGTGAGAGTATCAAAATGATATATTTATTTGTACAAATCGAGTTTTGAATGAATAAAATATCAAAGTTTAAAATATGGTGTTAGAAGTAAGTCATTATAGTAAAGTATTCACCCAATATTAATATAATAATATAATCACATATTGGTTAAGAAATGATATTGGTAGTAAAAGTATTTATATATAAGATTTTGACTTTTATTAACAATAGAAGAGATTAATAGTAAAAGATTAATATCACAATATCATATTAACTATTATTTTTAGCTAATGACTAGAAAATGAAAAGTTTCATGTCAAGTGATATGGAGGCTTGAAGATTCAACAATATCAAAAGTTTGGTGATGTGATACATCTTTTCTATTGATAATAACACAAATAATGTGGAATACATCTTTTTGTAACCAATGTGAGATCCATTATCTATAAACATTTTAAACCAATATCACTTTCCTAACCAATGTGAAATACATCTTTTTTATTGGTAATAAGTTTTTTATAAAAAGACTTTTAATACATACATCAATCTCTAACCAATGTGGAATGCATCTCATAATTTAGTAATAATAGTAGAAGTTTTTTATTTTAAAAATATTTTAAACCAACATCTCTTTCTATATAATGTGATACATCTTTTCTCTTCTCTTCTTTTCTATTGATGATAAAAGTATAAGTTTTTTTTTATCTAAAAACTTTTAAAATTAACATCACTTTTTAACAAATGTAGGATGTACCTCTTTCATTGGTAATAATGGTAGAAGTCTTGTATCTAATCTAAAATAATTTAAAATCAACATCATTTTCTAAGCAATGTGAGATATACATCTTCTATTGGTAATAATGGTAGTAATTAATAATAATATTTTTATGTGATACATCTTTTCTCTTCTCTTCTTTTCTATTGATGATAAAAGTATAAGTTTTTTTTTATCTAAAAACTTTTAAAATTAACATCACTTTTTAACAAATGTAGGATGTACCTCTTTCATTGGTAATAATGGTAGAAGTCTTGTATCTAATCTAAAATAATTTAAAATCAACATCATTTTCTAAGCAATGTGAGATATACATCTTCTATTGGTAATAATGGTAGTAATTAATAATAATATTTTTAAAACCAACATTACATTCTAATCAATGTGTGATACATCTTTTCTATTGTTAATATATAATAGTAAAATATTTTGTAACAAATGTAATTTACATCTATTGTAAGAGTGAAAGCCTTTAGTTTAAAGATTTTAAAATCCAACTTTTCTTTTTAAATAATGTGATATATATCTCTTTTATTGATAGTAAGAGTAGAAGTTTTTCATATAAAACTTTCAAAACTAACATCTTTTTCTAAACAATGTAAAATACATATCTTCTATGGTGATAAGTAGAAATCTTTTATCAAAATAATTTTAAGACCAACATCAATTTATAATCAATATACAATACATCTCTATTAATATTAACTAGTCTTTGTGCTCGTGCCTATGGCACGGCGCGAGTAGGAGAGGATGTCAGTACTGGAGGGTGTCAATATTTAAATTAATTAATATATGTTTTAATCATGTTTCAAAAAAGTCTAAAATAACAAATTGAAAATGAAGACCTCTCGATAATCAATTAAAACATTATGATTATTCAACGGTGGAGAAAAAAAAATTAAAACTTTTATTTGTAATTTTATTTAAGAAAACAGAGGCGATACCTTGTTAAATTTTATTAATAGAAATAAAATTACAAATTTAAGGAGGACAACCAGCTTTGCCCTTATACAATTAATAATCTTTCGTTAAAATATAAACTTTTTTTAACACATACACCAAGGGTAAAAAATCGGAAGAATTCCAAATTAGTAATTATACATATTATTACTTATTCTATTTTTAAAAAATAAAATAAAAACAGTTTATCTTTTAGAGTGGTCTTAATAACATAAAAAATTGGAAGAATTCCCAATTAATGGTTATACATATTCCAAAAAAGCTAATACTCATTTTAAAACCCAAACCACCTAAAGAAAAACTCGATAAATTGTGTTTTAGATATTTTTAAAAATCGGAAGAATGTTTTATACACTCAATTTAAATTATTATTATCACTTCTATTGATTTAAATTAACTATTTTTCAATTTAAAATTTTGGTATTTTTCTTAACTTTGTAAATAAGACAACATAAAAAATAATTATTTTTCTTAAGAGTCATGAGCATCTAATTTAGTCGTCCAAAATTATTACAATAACTCAACAGTTTTGATGCCGCCTTCGAGACATAAATTATTACAATAACTCAACAATTTTGATGCCGCCTTCGAGGCATCAAAACTGCTGCCATTTCAAGTCCATAATAACATACAATGGGTGTAGATTTTTAATTGTGTCAGCACTGCTGGGTATTTTGGAATTTTGTACCTTATTGTAATTTTAGACAGGTAGGAGATTAGTGAGACATTACACTATACTCCCCTTTCCTACCAGATAAAACCTTTGCTTTTTTCAGAAATATGGTCGGTGCAAGGATTGGAGAGGATTTCCTCCCTAATTTTACAATTGAGTTGCATATTTAGAATTTTTTAAGAGTTTGTTCATTATTAAACAAATAAAAGAAAAGAAAAATTAAAAAGAAAAGAGGGGAAGTTGGAGATCGGCAGGGAGAAGTGGGGGAGTTGGAGAGGGGTTGCACAACTACCCTTCGCACATGTGAAATCTAGACGAAATTGGGACCGTAGGATATCAGTAAATGAATTGATCTCAGCCGCTCTTTATCTCAAGTCAATTGCGAGTGTGTTTCCCAAGCTGTATTATAATATAGATATTACCATTAGAAGGGATATTTCTTATATTTGTTATAAATTAATGTTAGTTTTAAAAGTCATTAGAAGTTTTTTATCTTAAAACTTTTGAAACCAACATCATTTTCTAATGAATGTGAGATAAATTTATTCTATTAATAATAATAGTAGAAATCTTTTATCTTAAAACTTGTGAAACCAACATTATTTTCTATTTAATGTGAGATACATCTCTTCTATTGTTAAAAAAAATTTCTAAAAACTTTTAAACTAAAATAATTTTTTGTAACCAATGAGGAATAAATCATTTTTATTGTTAAAATTTTGTTTAAGGACTTTCAAAGCCAATATCAACTTCTAACAATTGTAAACATATATCTTCTTTTGTTAGTTTAGTAAAAGTCATTTATCTAAATACTTTTTAAACAAACATCAATTTTCAACTCATGCTTGTTAAATCACTTTTATTGGTAATTGTAGTAGAGATGCATCTTACTTTGGTTATAAAGCAATGTTGATTTTAGAAATCATTAAAATACTCACCTAATACTTGTTGAAAAATTAGAGTTTTTAGTGAAAAAAATTATACAACTTGAGACATGAAATTCTTTGCGTGTCATTTGTTTGTTGGCAAAGATAATTGTGCAAATATGTTCTTCTCACACAAAGGAATTACATCTTGATGCACAAATATGTACAAATGATGCATATAGATGCCAAAAAGTTCGCAAAGTGTCTTTTGTTGGTTTTAATAAATGATTGTCGATGATTAAAGTGGTTGAAAATTTGAAAAAATATACCAGCGTGCGATTTTCCTATTAGATGCACTCCTTAACACAAAGTCGTCATGTCAAGTCAAGAAGAGCCATTAAGAACAATTGTTTGTTAATAGATGATAGAACATATAAATAACTTTTATATTAATTTTTACACACATAGCCCATACATATATCAGGGCATAAAAACTTCCAAACATCAACTATAGTTTATGATATGCATAAACAGACTAGAGTCGGCCTATATAGTCGGATGCTCTAGTCTTTTTTATTCTTTCTTAAACTAACTTTATTTTTTGCTTATGGTACCAAATACTTCATTATTTGAAAGCCTCCTTATCAAAATTAATTACTCTTTGAGATGACCAGCCTCAATATCTTTGGTCATGTTTTTAAAAAACTCCAAGAGTGTATCCGGGTCAGGAATACCCTCGTGGAGCTTCTCGTATTCGAATGTCCATGTCACCAAGCTTGTTTCTCCCTTTTTATCAACGTGGAGAGTGATGCGGAAGGACTTGTAGAGCTCCTTGAGATCACCTTCAATCACATCCAACATGACAGTTTTTTTCTCCTCATCTACACGAACAATGTCTTTCGCAACACGGTTTTTCCCATCTATGGCATCACACAAAGTTCAATGAATTAAGAAACGTCAATCGCATCATGATAAGTAGTATTAAGTGATGGCTTACCATGGAAATATTTCCAAAAGAGGACAGATTCATCACTTCCCCAATCACCTTCATGAAGATCACAACCCTGAACATGATTAGGGGCCAAGTTGGAAACATGGTGTGGTTTCTTCCCCCAAAGCTCATGAAACACATCTCCACATGACTTGATTTCAATTTGGACACTCTTCTTACCGGTTAAACTCATTTCTTAACAATAAACTTCTACTAAATCAAACGTATTGATGAGCAAAAATATATAATAACCTTTTGCTATTTATAGAGTAGAACTTTTCCTTCTTTGGAGGTACTCAGTCTTCCTTTTCTTATTTTTTGGTAATAATTGTTGGATTTATTCCGTAATGTGACCCATATGAATTAATGTTAAATAAAGTTTTAACAATACAATGTCCCACTTTGATAGTTAAATGAGAATAAAATTATGTTAAAATTTGGGAGTTTTAAACTGATACTCTCTCTTCCTGTGCCTTTAAAAGTTGTACATACTATATACATAATAATGCCTTTGACCAAAGTCAATGATGTTTATCAAAGTGATCATTCCTTTTGAGGCAGTGAGCACATGATCCAGATAAAACTTGGCTTTCTTCCATGAGAAGAAACCAAGACTATCAAGCGCACTCTCCCCATATAAATAGGGTTGCTGTGAGGCGGCTAACATAAGGTGAATGAAGGGAAACCAAAAAGAAAAAGGAAAAGGAAAGAGTGTCTTTGGACAGAAAGGTTTTCTTTGCCTTCTGGAGAAATTAAAGTGAAAGGCAAGGTCAAAATTTCTGCTTTCCATAACAGTTGTAAGTCAACATTATGGATCCAGTTAGTTTCCATTACATGTATTTGTACATTAAATTGTGAGAATTATGTGTTCCAAGATTTTGGGTTTTATTAAAATATCATGAGTTTCTAGAAAATGATTTATGGTTGAAACTCATGTGTGTATAAAAGTTTAACATGTGGTATCAGAGCTAAAGGCTGCGCACTCATAATTTCTCCGATTAAAGTGTCTATTATATTTTTAACTGTAAAGTTTGTATAGTAATTGTACATTTAATATTGGTTGCTCTTGTACTGTTTAGGAGTGAAATTAAAGTTTTTGTGCAGTAAAGTTTTTGCGCAAAATTAATTGGGTGTTTGACACCGGTTATGTTAAATTTCAAGTTTTGCCAAAAATTTGTAGAACAAATTGGATATTATGTTTTTATTTTCCAAATAAAATTTTAATGTTCTGTTAAAAGCTTGAAATATAAAAGTATAATTTATTGTGAAGGCATTAATAGCTTGTTAGTCACCAAAGTGACCTGACTAAATGGAATGTCTAACACATTAAATTAATTTTATGTCAGTTGTTCATGAGTACAGAGATGCCTCTAAAAATGACAAGAAAAGTTGATTGAACAATTGAGTTTATAGACTAATTGCTAGAAGGTTGTCCAAAGACGGACCATTGCAACTAGTCTATAACGTTAAAGGGACTAATCATTGTATCTTGGTTACATAAGATGTATATCCAAAGATAGACAACTTATTTGACTATTGTATGCTATGATTGTCCATTAAAGTTTCTATCGTATGACATCGATTAAATTGTTTATGTGTTTAAGGCTTACCCAAAGGTGAACTTAAATACATGCTTAAAGTTCATGATAGTTTATGAATTTATTAAAGCAAACTCAAAGCACTAATGGTTGAGCATGTATAAATGTTTTACAACCTCATTAAGTCTTTTTGCATCTGGAAGTTCAGTTGTTAAGTTCAACGGGCTAAACTATACTGACTAGTCTGAACAAATCTAGTTTACTCTGGGTGTTATGGATCTGGACATAGCTATAGTATCAGATGAAAAACTCGCATCCATTACTTAGACTAGCTCAGAAGATGAAAAATCCATCTATGGGGCTTGGGAGCGGTCTAACAGGCTGAGTTTGAACCTTATGAAAATGACTATGGAAGAAAATATCAAGCTATCGATGCTAAAGACTAAAGATGCTAGAGAGTTCATGCTGAAGGTTAAAGATTATTCTTAGTCGGATCTTGCTGATAAATCCATTGTAGGCAATCTCATGAGTGAATTGACTTCAAAGAAGTTTGATTGGTCAAAGTCAATTCATGATCATGTAACAGAAATGTCCAACCTAGCAGCAAAGTTGAAGACTATGGGAATGGATGTGAGTGATAACTTTCTCATACAGTTCATAATGAATTCCCTTCATGCTGAATTTGGCCAGTTCCAGGTGAATTACAACACCATGAAAGATAAATGAAACTTTAAAGAGTTAAAGGTCATGTTAGTATAGGAGGAAGGGAGATTAATGAAAATAAAAGATCACTCCATCCACCTCATAGTCTATGATGATGCTAGTAGCAGCAAGTTCAAACCAGATAAAAGGGACAAAGGCAAGAAAAGTGATAAGGCCCCAATAACGGTTTCTAAGGGCCAAATTAAGAAAAATAAAATTAGGTGTTTCTTCTGTAACAAAAGATACGTAAAGGCCGATTATCCTAACAAAAGGAATGGTTCGAGAAAAAAGGTACATATTATGCTTCTGTATGTTTTGAATCGAATCTTATAGAAGTTCCTAATAATACCTGGTGGTTAGATTCTGGTGCAACTACTCATGTGTCTCATATTATACAGGGATTCAGTACGATCCAGCCCATAAACGAAATGAACAATACTTTTTATGGGAAACATGATGAATGCACGGATAGAGGGAATAGGGACTTATAGGTTGCTTTTGGACACTGGGTGTCATTTAAACCTGGAAATATGTCTCTATGTACCTGAATGTGCCCGAAATCTTGTTTCATTAGGGAAGCTGGATGTAATAGGTTATCGTTTTGAGATTTGTAAGGACAGTTTTTTGTTGTATAAAAATAACTGTTTTTGTGGGTCAGGAAAGTTGTATGATTCACTCTATCGTATAAATCTCAACAATGATTTTACTGAATCTTTGTTTCATGTTGAATGTAATATAGGCATTAAACGTAGTACACCAAATGAAAGTTCAGCTTACTTGTGGCATCAAATATTGGGTCACATTTCCAAAGAAAGGTTGTTGAGGTTGATGAAAAGTGGAATTCTTCTTCAATTGGATTTTAGTGACTGGAACGTATGTGTAGACTGTATTAAAGGAAAGTAGACTAAAACCACAGTAAAGAAGTCATCCATAAGAAGCACTCAGCTCATAGGGCTGATACACACTGATATTTGTGGTCTTTTTGACGTTCCAAGTTGGAGCGGTGAACAGTATTTCATTACCTTTATTGATGACTACTCACGTTATGGTTATGTTTATCTACTGCATGAAAAGTCTCATTCTGTGAACATCCTCGATGTGTTCATAAATGAAGTGGAAAGGCAGTTAGATAAGAAAGTGAAAATAGTGAGATCAGATAGAGGTGGTGAGTATTACGGAAAATTTACTGAAAAGGGACAATGTCTAGGTCCATTTGCAAAGTTCCTTGAAAGTCCTGGCATTTGTGCAGAGTATACAATGCCCGGGACTCCTCAGCAGAATGGTGTTGCTGAGAGACGAAATCGTACATTAATGGATATGGTTAGGAGTATGTTAAATGATTGTTCCTTACCCCTATCAATGTGGATGCATGAATTAAAGACCGCTGCGTATCTCCTCAATAGGGTTTCTAGTAAAGTTGTCCCTAAAACACCTAATAAGTTATGGATAGGTAGGAAACCTAGTTTGAGGCATCTTCGTATTTAGGGTTGCCCAGCAGAAGTAAGAGTATATGATCCACATGAAAAGAAACTTGATGCTAGGACAGTCGGTGGATATTTTATTGGCTATCCTGAAAAGTCTAAGGGGTATAGGTTCTACGGTCCAAACCATAGTACGAGAATTGTTGAGTTAGGAAATGCTCGGTTCATAGAAAATGGCTCAATCAGTGGGAATGGGAAACCACAAGACATACAGGAAATTCGGTTAGAAATATCATTACCCGATATTCCTGTTGAAGTTGTTGTTCCAATTGTTGTACAATCAAACAACATACCAGAACAACAAGTTAATATTCAAAACCCACAAAATGAGAATATTATAGATAAACCAGTCACAGCTGAGCAAGATATTAATGAACCACAACAGGAAGTAGCTTTAAGATGGCCTGTAAGGCAGAAAAGATCAGTTATTCCTGATGACTATGTGGTGTATAATCTTGAGCATGAATCTGACTTGAGCATTAATAAGGATCCAGTCTCATTTGGTCAAAGTGGTGAATAGTAACAATTCAAAAAAGTGGATCAATGCCATGAAAGAAGAAAATAAGTCGATGTATGACAATGAGGTTTGGGACTTAGTAGAGTTATCTGAAGGTTCTAAAAGAGTCGGATGTAAATGGGTCTTTAAGACCAAACATGACTCAAAAGATAACATCGAAAGGTATAAGGCCATACTTGTAGCTAAGGGTTATACACAGAAGGATGACATTGACTATAAAGAGACATTCTCCTCGGTATCAAATAAGGATTCTTTAAGAATTGTTTTGGCTTTGGTAGCTCATTATGACTTAGAGGCCCCGGGGTTTGCTTTCAACACACCAGAAATCCTGCAAAGCTTTCAGCGTTGTTGTTACGCTGTTAGAATAGTGAGTGATCGAGAGATAGTGAGCGCCCCCTCCTATAAAGCCTCGAAGCCCTGCCAAAACTCTTCCAAAAGTAAATCCAACCGGTTAAAGTGATCCCTAACCCCCCCCCCAGTTAGGTATTCACCCTATTTTCCCGGTCCAAAAACCTCGGAAAGAGCAGTTGCTCTGCCCGAGTAAAAAGGCCAAATCAGCCAGAAACAAGCCCTTGTTCTGTCTGATTTCCGCCAGCAGCAAGCAAGCAGCAGCACAAAAGCAAGCAGTTGCTCCGCCCGTTTTACGGGTCCCAAAAGCAACTTTCGGAAGCAGTTACTCTGCCCGAACCGCAGCAACAGCAGCAGCAGCACTAAAGCAGCAAAAAAAGACTCCATCTCTTGAGAAGGACAGAGTGAACACACCACGCTCTAAAAGGTGTGCCTTTAAGAGCGTTAATTTATTAAAAAGCTATTTTCCATCCGGCCCAATGTAAAAATATAAGCCGTTGTGCTACCCGGATTTATTTAGAAAATAGCACTAAAAGAGCCATTATTATGGCCAAATATTTTTAAATGCATTTGTAATTGTTGGAAAGAGACGGCTGTAAGTCCGTAAATAATGTAAATATTTATGTATTTGTAGGTAGTTAATGCTTTATTTATTTGCTAGAAAAATATAACAAAAAGCATATTTTAGCCAAAAACCGCTTTTGAGACTTAAAGAGCAAGTTGGGTGCCTAGCACCTTCCCAACTCGTAACTTAGCCTCCGAACCCGTTTTTGCAATCTCTGGTTTTATTTTTTGGTTTTTCTTTATTTCTTCCTTAAAATAAAGATGACGACTCTATTAAAACATTTTGGATCGCAGTGGGGCATCGCAACATTCTTTTCTTGCACTTTTCCATTTTTCCCTAAAAAAGGGAGAATGGAAATTAAAGGGTGATGTATTCATATATCCTGGTATCCTCTAAAAAAGGGATAACTTGATATAGAAAACTCAAAAGCACTCATAGTGATCCGAAATAGGCCTTAAGGCAATTTTCGCAAAGTCCATAGTGGGGCCCGCAACATCCTTTCTTGCACTTTTCCGTTTTTCCTAAAAAATGGAGAATGAGAATGAAAGGGTGATGTTTTCCTGCATCCCTGGTATCCTCTAAAAAAGGGATAACTTGATACAGAAAATCCATATCTCCCATAACGGAACAAAAACTCACTTCGGTAACCGAGGCGTATTCAACACGCTATTTTAGACAACACCCTTTCCGCATTTTTAATTTCGTCTTCCCCTAAATAAGGGAGGGTGGAATGGAAAGTGTGGTGTCCCGCTTCCGCACGTACGCGCACCCCTATCCAAGGCGCACGAGGCGCAGGCGCATCCCGGGAAACCCACAGTAGGCAGTACCTTCCAATCACACGTCGGTTGCTGATGACTCCATTGTCTTTTCACAAGCGGGTTATACGATAGTGACCCAAAATGACGTGATGTGCATATTTGCAATCATCCTCTCTGCTGATATCACCTATGATGCCCACAGTAAGGTGTTCTTTTCCAGTTATACCCTTAGTTTTGTGTTGATTTACACACATGATCATAAGTTTTGCTTTGTAATATTTTATATCTAAACTCATGTATGCATGCTATTTGTTTGGCTTTGAAACCGCCAGCATTGAAAGGTATGAACATCAATGTTTAAAATGATGCCCATCATATCGTCATCAATACACTAATTAAGTTTTTTTTAATGTAAAAGCATGCTAAATATGAATTAAATGCAAACTAAATACAATCTTTAGATTGTTGTATTATATTTAATTGTAAATTAAAATGATGTAATTACGTTGAAGTACCCGCTATAATAATGCATGCTACGGTGTACTACACCGATGTATGTAATTAAATATGTTTTGCGTTTGCGCCCATATGTGCCTTATAGTTATTAATGATCCCTAGTCGGCATGAAAAAAGAAAAAAAAATGTACGCCCATTTATGAAAATGTGATATAACATGACGCATTCATATGCACAATTTGTTAATGTTTGATTCTAGCCATGTGAGTTTTATATTTACTCATCGCACTCACACTTATTGCTATGAATGATTCTTTTTCGTTATTTCGACTTAGCAACAATTCGTTTACTTGAAATTAACTTATGCTTCAGTTAAATTCTTTTACCAACTTCTTTATGCCTTTTGATCGCTAAACTCCATGCGGGTTATTAATGATTACTATGCTTGCGCCTGCGGTGTAAAGTAATCAATAATATATATATATATATATATATATATATATATATATATATATATATATATATATATATATATATATATATATATATATATATATATATACACACAATTGATGATTATAATTATGAGGTGAGAGGTACATAATGAATTATTTAATTTTGAGATAATTACTCATAAAGCATAAAGTAAATTCAATGTGCTTAAATCACCCATTATGACGAGCAATAAATGATATTATGACAAACATTCATGTCATATAAAATTGCATTAAATATGTTCATTATACCTTGAATTATTTACTCAATTGACATTGGGCACAAACAACATGATTTATTTTCTTATGAATCAAAGTAATTATATTACTTATTTTTAGGTCGTGAAGCGTGGAAATGTGATTACTTTCTTGCTTGAATAAATTAAATGCATAAAAGTTGTTACAATTATATTTCGTGGGAGAATATATTTGATTCATTAATGATGCTCCTGAGGTGTCAGGAATAAAGTACATGTCAACAGAGCCTAGGCTTTCCTTAACAGCTTTACTGTGCTCGAACACACTATGAGACCAAACAGTATTTACCAGTGACACTTCTCGACTTCAAGATGAACTCTTGCATTCGAGAAGTAGGGGGCTATACTAAGGAAGGGAAAGCATGATATGTTCATTCCCGAGACCCACACTATATTTTGTGCCGGAACACGTTATTATTGTGCATGAGCCACACTTTTCTCAGATTTTGTTCCACGCATACATGCACTTTCTGCTCGCAGAACTCACGACCAGATGAACAGCGCCTGCCAACGCGTATGCTCCCCGTTCGAGTTTACATGCGGTTGAGCTTCATATTGTCCTCCCTCTCGAGTTTACTCGCGGTAGAGTTGTACACAGCGCCTGCCTGCGCTTATGCTCCCCGCTCGAGTTTACTCGTGGCTGAGCTTCATATTGTCCTCTCGCTCAAGTTTACTCACGGTAGAGTTGTACACAGCGCCGGCATGCGCTTATGCTCCTAGCTCGAGTTTACTCGTGGCAGAGCTTCATATTGTCCTCCCGCTCGAGTTTAGTCGCGGTAGAGTTGTACACAGTGTCTGCTTGCGCTTATGCTCCCCACTCGAGTTTACTAGCGGTAGAGTTGTACAAAGTGCCTGCTTGCGCTTATGCTCCCCGCTCGAGTTTACTCGTGGCTGAGCTTCATATTGTCCTCCCGCTCGAGTTTACTCCTGGTAGAGTTGTACATAGCGCATGCCTGTGCTTATGCTCCCCGCTCGAGTTTACTCGCGGCTGAGCTTCATATTGTCCTCCGGCTCGAGTTTACTCGTGATAGAGTTGTACACAGCGCCTGCCTGCGCTTATGATCCTTGCTCGAGTTTACTCGTGGCTAAGCTTCATATTATCCTCCCACTTGAGTTTACTCGCGGTAGAGTTGTACACAGTGCCTGTCTGCGCTTATGTTCGCTTGCTTTTCAAAGGTAGTCCTGCTCGCATAGTCGAGTACTGGGACTTAACCTTGGCCCAACTGGCGTTCTGCTCGCTAGCTTATCAAAGGTAGTCCTGCTCGCAAAGTCGAGTACTGGGTTGACCTTGGCCCAAGTGGCGTTCTGCTCGCTAGCTTATTAGAGGTAGTCCTACTCGTATAGTCGAGTACTGAGACTTAACCTTGGCCCAAGTGGCATTCTACTCGCTAGCTTATCAAAGGTAGTCCTACTCGCAAAGTCGAGTACTATGACTTGACCTTGGCCCAAATGGCGTTATGCTCACTAGCTTTTAAAGGTAGTCCTCCTCGTAAAGTCGAGTACTGAGACTTGACCTTGGCCCAAGTGGCCTTATGCTCGCTAGATTTTAAGGGTAGTCCCGCTCGTAAAGTCGAGTAGTAGGACTTGACCTTGGCCCAAGTAGCGCTCTGCTCGCAATAGAAAGACTTATACAATCTAGTTCTAAGGCGTAATGGTTAATTAAAATATACAATAGCGGTCAAAAGCGACTAAATCTGTGACCCATCCTAGCACTTTCGTTATCTTGTCTGCCAAGATGAAAGTGATTAAGCCTTGGCCATCCGGAGAAATTAAAGAAGATTACGAGAAAATAATACTCCTTACTCTTGAGATGAATTTCGAAGAATAATGAGTAGGGGGCTACTGATGTGCATATTTTGGATCCGCCTTAATGGCATGGGGCCTCATCTAATAGCCCATTATATTTTACATAATGTTGGAAGGCTTGGGGCGGGCAGATAGTCCACGAGCTAAATCCATTCTATCCAGGTATAAGTAAGGGCAAATTTCAAGTGGGGTACAATTTTAGAAACATGTTTTCATCTAGGACCATCAATTTTTTGGACATTTCATGTAACTACAAATTGATTGCCAAATGACAAAAAATGCCATTAATGAAGATCCAGCCTAAAAAAATTCAAAAAAGCTGATGCCAAAAAAAATCTGATGCCAAAAAGCTGATGCCAAAAAAAATCTGATGCCAAAAATCAACCTGATGCCAAAAATCAACATGATGTCAGGCATCATGTTGCTGATGCCAAAAATTGGACAAATCTATCGAGGCCTTCCCAGATCTAGTAGGACGACACACAAAAAGTTTAAAATCATTCACATGGGGTTGGGACTTGTCAAATCCCAAACTTTTCCTTACTTTTCAAGTTTCTTGTGCAGAGTGCAGAGTGCAGACCATGGTTTTGTTTTGGGCTCCATTTTAACTTTTCTTAGTCCCCTCATTCTAGTGCTTTCGGCCCTTCTTCTTCATCATTCATCAACTATTCATTTCATCATTCAAGAATTCTTAGATTAATATAAGAAAGAGTTCTTTCTTCAAAAGCACAGATGTTATTATAGAGCAAGCTTCAACCTTCTGCATAGAATCTCGAAGATAAAGAGGAAGTCGAAAGTCAAAGTCGGAGATGAATTTTATCCCGCCTTTCCTGATGACTGCCTTAAACCTACTTTCCTTATTTTCTTTCCCTCTCTCTCCTTCGTTCAATTAAACCTAATTGGGGGTAGTGATGTTTTTTTATCCCAAAAATGTACCTAAAAGATATGTCTAAAAAATGGCTGGATTGATTTGAAAACATATTTTAAAAAATGTACCGGCCTGTAATTATTTCTATAAGTAACCCCACTTGTCTATAGTGAAGAGGCACTCTTTTTTTCTTTTTTTTTTTTCTGATTTAGAATCACACATGCACTTGGGGGCTACGCGCCCTCTCCTTACTCAATGTACTGATAAACACACCGGAAGTTTTTTGGCGGGGGCCCTCCCCGTCGACTCACAATGTTTATTTTACAGATAATATAGCCAGATATCCACCACCGACGACAACATGGCCGCCGGACGGCAACTCCGACGACCCACGTCCACCGCTACCTTCGGCACCCCTAATATGATGCTTTTTTGGATACATCACTACTATAATTTTTAAATGTGGCATACATTTCTTCTTTTGGTAATAGTAGTAATATAATTTTTTAACTCTTAGGCATTATGATTTAAATGTTGGAATATAAAACCAATATCATTTTCTAACAAGTTGGGTGATGTGATATATCTCTTCTATTGATAATAACATATAAAAAAAAATTATCCAAAGACTTTTATAATCAATATCTATTCCTAAATAATGTGAGATACATCTCTTTGTAACCAATGTGAGATACATTATCTATAAACATTTTAAACCAATATCACTTTCCTAACTAAAGTGAAATACATATTTTCTATTGGTAATAAGTTTTTTATAAAAATACTTGTAATACATACATCACTCTCTAACCAATATAGAATACATCTCATCATTTAGTAATAATAGTAGAAGCTTTTTATCTTAAAAATATCTTAAACCAACATCTCTTTCTATATAACGAGATACATCTTTTCTCTTCTCTTCTTTTCTATTGATGATAAAAGTATAAGTTTTTTTTATCTAAAAACTTTTAAAATCAACATCATTTTTTAACCAATATAGGATGTACATCTTTCATTGGTAATAATTGTAGAAGTCTTGTAATCTAATCTAAAATAATTTAAAATCAATATTATTTTCTAACCAATATGAGATATACATCTTCTATTGGTAATAATGGTAGAAGTCTTGTGTCAAAAGACTTTGAAAATCAACATCACTTTCTAACAAATGTATGATATATCTCTTCTATTGGTAATTAATAATATTATTTTTAAAACCAACATCAATTTCTAATAAATGTGGGATACATATTTTCTACTGTTAATAATAGTAAAATATTTTATAACCAATGTGAGATACATCTTTTGTAAGAGTAAAAGCCTTTAGTTTAAAGATTTTAAAATTCATCTTTTCTTTTTAAATAATGTGATATATATCTCTTTTATTGGTAATAAGAGTAGAAGTCTTTTATACAAGACTTTCAAAACTAGCATTTTTTTAAAACAATGTAAGATAAATCTCTTCTATGGTGATACGTAGAAATCTTTTATCAAAAGAATTTTAAAACCAACATCAAATTATAATCAATATGAAATACATCTCTACTAATATTACCATTATAAGAGACGTTTCTTATATTTGTTATAAATCATAAAACTTTTGAAACCAACATCATTTTCTAATGAATATGAGATACATTTATTTTATTAATAATAATAGTAGAAATCTTTTATCTTAAAACTTTTGAAACCAACATTATTTTCTATCTAATGTGATATACATCTCTTCTATCGTTAGTAAAAGAATTTTATCTAAAAAAATTTAAACTATTTTTTTTTTTGTAACCAATGAGGAATAAATCATTTTTATTGGTAAGATTTTTGCTTAAGGACTAGCTAACATCAACTTCTAACAATTGTGAACATATATCTTCTTTTGTTTGTTTAGTAAAAGTCATTTATCTAAATACTTTTTAAGCAAACATCAATTTTCAACTAATGTTTGTTAAATCACTTTTATTGGTAATTATAGTAGAGATGCATCTTACATTGGCTATAAATTAATGTTGATTTTAGAAATCGTTAAAATACTCATCTAATACTTATTGAAAAATTAATGTTTTTAGTGAAATATATTGTGCAACTTGAGACACTAAATTCTTTAAGTGTCATTTGCTTGTTGGCAAATATAATGGTACAAATATGTTCTACTCTGTGAGAGCATCAAAATAATATATTTATTTGTCCAAATCGAGTTTTTCATGAATAAGATATCAATGTTTAAAGTATGATGTTAGAAGTGGGTTATTAGAGTAAGTTCTTACCCAATGTCGATATAATAATATTATCCCACATTAGTTAAGAAATGATGTTGGTAGTAAAAGTCTTTTTATACAAAATTTTCATTATTATTAGTAATAGAAGAGATTAATAGTAAATGATTAATATCACAATATCATATTAACTATTAATTTTAGCTAATAGTTAGAAAATGAAAAGTTTCAAGTCAAGTAATGTGGATGTTTGAGGATTCAACAATATCAAAAGTTGGTTGAAGTGGAACAACCATACTTCTCCTCACCAACTTTAAATAAATATTATAAATATATATATATATATATATATATATATATATATATATATATATATATATATATATATATATATATAGAAAATCATGGTATAATTTTAGTATGACTTTATGGTATTTTTCCCTACAATTGTTAAGTGGGTCAATTGTGGGTTCAACCGCTTTAGGCCCTTTTTCAAACAGGCAAAAAGAAATATATCTTGTTGCAAAAATATGCACAAATGATGCATACCGACGCCAAAAAGTTCGGAAAATATCTTTTGTTGGTTTTAAAAAATAATTATCGATGATTAAAGTGGTTGAAAATTCGAAAAAATATACAAGCCTGCGATTTTCCTATTAGATGCATGACATTTAATTAAGACTTTTGGCCAATATAAAATTATGGATCATCCATAAAGTGAACCACTCCTTAACTCATAAGACATTTAATTATGTCAAATTTCAAGTGGGTATAATTTTAGAAACATGTTTTCATCAATGTATATAATTTTTTGGACATTTCATATAACTACAAATTGGTTGTCAAATGACAAAAATGTCATTAATGAAGACCAAAAAAATCAGATAATGCTGATGTCAATGCTAGGCATCAGTTAACACATTTTTTTCAAGACAAAAAAATTCAATAATGCTGATGCCAAGGTCAGGCATCAGAGCCAGACATTAAGTTGCTGATGCAAAACCCATGCATCAGGTTGTTGCCAAATTCAGACATCAAGTTGCTGATCCCAAACCCAGGCATCAGGTTACTGCAAAATCCAGACATCAGGTTGACAAATCCAGGCATGGTTGCTGATGTCAAACCCATGCATCAGGTTGACAAATAACTGATGCCAAGGCTTGGCATCAGGATTGTTTCACAGTTTATTCAACCAAAAAAAATTCAAAAATGCTGATACCAAGGCTTGGCATCAGGAATACCAAAAAAATTAAAAAATGCTGAATTCAGGCATCGGGTTGACAAATTTGGCATCATCTTGAAAATCTAGACATCAGGTTGACAAACCAGGCATCAGGTTGATGCCAAGGCTTGGCATCAGGACCTCCCTTCCCTGTCACCAACCCCGCCATCTCTACTCTATCTGTCGCCCACCATTCATGTCGGGTCTGTTCCCTCAATCTCCATCCCCCGCTGCCTTTGACCAACCACGATCTTCAACCATCAAAGCCCCCATGGCCGCCATCAATCTTTCCCTCCCTCATCTTCTCCGGTCAGTCCAGCCAGTCTTCAACCCCCCTCGTGCTTGTTGCTTCCGTCTCCCAGGCCGCCCATGCGCTAGCTACGCCTCCGTCTTCTTTCCCTCTTGCCGGCTTCAGAACGGCCCACAGATCCGACCTTCATCCTCAGTCCAGTCGCTCCACCTCCGGCCAAAAGCTCCAGCAAAGTCGCCAAGGCAAGAAATATCTCCATCTTCATGCTCCCGCTAAACCCATTCAGAGCCCGGCGCCATCTGGGAAGAATCTCCTGAATAAAGATGTAGGGACTTTCTTCAATTACAGAGGGTTCCTCTGTGATTGACTCGAGAACTCGTAGAAGTGACGAAGGAGAAATTTGTCATCATTAAGGGTAGTGACGTACTTTCGCCCCAAAATTGTACCTAAAAGATATGTTTAAAAAATAGCTGGATTCATTTGAAAATATATTTTAAACGATATATCGGCTTGTAATTTGTTCATTTAATTAAGACTTTGGGCCACTCCTTAACACAAAATCGTCATGTCAAGTCAAAAAGAGTCATTAAGAACAATTGTTTGTTAATAGATGATAAAACATATAAATAACTTTTATATTAATTTTTACACACATAGCCCATACATATTAAGGCATAAAAACTTCCAAACATCAACTATAGTTTATGATATGCATAAACAGACTAGAGTCGGGCTATATAGTCGGATGCTCTAGTCTTTTTTATTCTTTCTTAAACTAATTTTATTTTTTGCTTATGGTACTACCACATACTTCATTATTTGAAAGCCTCTTGATCAAAATTATTTACTCTTTGAGATGGCAAGCGTCAATATCTTTGGTAATATTTTTAAGAATATCCAAGAGTGTATCTGGGTCAGGAATACCTCATGGAGCTTCTCGTATTCGAATGTCCATGTCACCAAGCTTGTTTCTCCCTTTTTATCAACGCGGAGAGTGATGCAGCAGGACTTGTAGAGCTCTTTCATATCACCTTCAATCACATCATACGTTACCGTCTTTGTCTCCTCGTTTACATGAACGATCTCTTCCACGACTTCCTTTTTCCCATCTATGGCATCACAGGAAATAATTTTCATTATCAAACAAATAAATACATAACAACTAATCGCATCATTAATTATACAGTTCATGGGAGTTGATGAAAGAATTAATTAATATGGAGTATAGGAGATGGCTTACCATGGAAATAATCCCAACTGATAACAGATCCAACACTTCCCCATTCACCTTCATCAAGATTACAATCCTGAATTAAATTAGGGCTCAAGTTGGAAACATGTTGTGGTTTCTTCCCGAGGATCTCAAGAAACAGATCTCCACATGACGTGATTTCAATTTGGACACTCTTCTTACCGGTTAAACCCATCTATAATACAATAGAGGTCAGTGTGGCACGCTTACAATTGACTTGAGATAAAAATGGTCAGGATTTACTGTTTTACGATGATCCAATGACCCTTATTTCTCTCAGCTCTCACACGTGCGAATGACGGTTTACTATTTTACGGTTTTACATTTTTATAGTTTTATGTTATCGTAATTAACTTAATCAATTTAAATTTTTTCCGATCCGTAATTTCGTAAACAAATTAATTGAAATATTTGTTTTTTTTAACTGTTATCGTAATCTTTTTGTCCGACCCGTTTTTTCCGACTTGCAATTTCGTATACAAATTAATCAATTTACTGTTTTACCAAGATTTTACGGCTATTGAATAAAAAATTATTTTGTAACACCAATTTCCAAACAATGTCGCTCAATTTTTTAAAAGAATTTTCATTGTAGTTTTTAAAAAGTTGATGAATGTCAAATTTTTAAACGAAAAATTATGTGCATGCATTCATTTCAATGTAATATTGATATATATGAAATATAAAGAATGTCTCTCTGTTACGTTTAATCTCACAATCTCAACCGCTTTTATCACCTTTTTTTCCATCCCTATTTTATTACTGCGAAAATTATTGAGATATTACGGTTTACAAGACGGTTTAGATTTATTATTTTACATTTAATATTTTACAGTTAATATTTTACGGTTTTACAGTTATTTGCGAAAATTAGTTATTCTTTTACTGAGATATTATGATTTTACAGTTTTATGGTTGCGAAAATTTGTATTTGTATTTTTTTTCTTTTTAATTGTTATCGTAATTAACTTAATCAATTTAATTTTTTCCGACCTGTAATTTCGTATACAAATTTTAAAAAATTTAAAAAAACGTAAGTTTTGTAATTTGAAATATATATATTTTTTCTTTTTAACTGTTATCGTAATTAACTTAAGCAATTTAATTTTTGTCCGACCCACAATTTCGTATACAAATTATTAATTAATCTCTCCGTTACGGGTAAAGAGGCCCCGTTTGAAAGTCAATTTTTTTTTAGAAAATAATATTTTTAGTTGTTCATTTCTACAATATCTGCTTCATTTATTGATAAATTTTCAAACTGGCGCCGTGCCATCGGCACGGACAAGAGTACTAGTGTTGTGACAATAATAATCATTACACATACTCTCTCTCATTAATTATGTATACATTTCACTCACTATCTTTCTACAATGTGTAATAATTATAGTATTAAATAAAAGGATATATTATGAAGAATTGTATAAAATTTATATGCCAAAAATTCTTAGGAACATTAGTTGGGACATCCCAAAATCGAAAATATGAACATCTATCCGAAACAGAAGAAGTATGTTTTTTCTCCTCTCTATTACCTTCTCCTTATTCTTATATTTTTTCTCTTATGGCTTTTTTTTATTTTTTTCTTCTTCTTTTTCCCTTTTTATTATATAATCTTATCATAAGTGGGATATCAATCAAGAAAATTAAAAATTGATCTAGTGGTATAGTGTAGATGCACAACAAGATATAGTTAAATAGTCAGGTCTATGAGTTGAAAAGGATCCGGGAACGTTCATTATTGCATATTTGGTCTTTGAATCTTTAAATCATTCAAAATAATCGACATAAAACTAACATGATATCACAGGAGTGTACGTCTGTTACAGAACTTATATTACAAAAAGTAATTTGTAGGAACTCATTACCGTATGACGTATGTGATTAATTCTAGAGTAAACTTACATAAACATATTCGTGTGTAACCTTTATAACTCATTGAATATAATACGGAAAGTTAAAGTGTAAAATGTATATGAAAAATAAAAAAGGAAAAAGAACCAAATATTTAAAGGGGAAGGTATAGAAGAAAAAAAAAAGGTAATTGTTTGAAACGTTGTAATGTTGAACCATGAGATCAACATAATGTCAAGACTCATCATACAATACGTGAACTCAATATGAGTTATATATGTAGGTGCACGAGGTTGGAGATATAGCCAATTTGATTAGTACATTTGTAGGTATGCCCAAACAAGAAAGCACAAAGTTAGTATGAAATTAAAGAAGCCCTTGAAGGTTTCTTAGGCTTTAATGAACAAACATTACTAAAGTGCATTTGTAATAGTCAATGCTTGGACACTAAGAGGTGGAACAACTTGCTATGGTTGTCATATATGAAGCATTAAGTTTCAATATTTAATATTATTAGCAAACACATCAATTGTCATCAAAGGGTCAAGTAACCCAATGTTGAGCTTAAATTCTATTTGTAAGGCACTCAAAGTATCCATACACATTAAAGGTATGTTTGGGACATAACACACCCAAATTAAATCATTGATGCCCTTGTGAAGGCCCAAGCAAAACTCGAGTTTGATAATGACGCTTCAACTAGCTCGAGCACCAGTAACACGAACACGAACACGACCTCTGATCAACTTTGACACCATACTTTATGCCCTAAGCTAAGCACTAATTGACCAACTTCCTAAGGTGAGAATCACGTAGTGAAAGGAAACAATGGCCACATGTTTCCAAGTAAAACATGGAAGATGAAGAAGCAAATTAGTTACACCTTAAGAATTGAAGGTCAAATCTTATGCACAATTGAATATGTGCACGTGAAAATGCCAAGGACATGTTAGATATTGTTGAAGTCACTTGTGATGGTAGTAAAAAAGTCGACAAAGCAAAAATGTTAATTCACTAGTAAGAAACTTTTAAGATGTTGAATGAATAAATTAAGGATATTAATCATTATTTCATGGTATAAAAAGTAAATGTATTTGGTACACAAAAATCTCAATTCAGATTTCAGATGTTGCTCATTCATGACCTTTTTCTAGAGAGCTATGAAGTTTTTACTACGGCAATTGGTTGCTTGTTTAGAGAGCATTAATTTGTACATGGGAGCTCCGCGATGTAAAACATGTTGCTCCCAATCTGATTGGACACCAAAAGGGCCTTCACCCCTCATACAATCCTCCTGATCAGGATCAACCGCAAGTAATCTATTCCCATATTTCATAAATTGTTCTTTCATCCTCATTGCAACTGCTTCTATGTCCTATTGTAGGAAGACCTACAATATAAGATCACATAGTAAGTATCCGACACTAGCCCGTCCATACTCTTATTGATGATCCTTATCATCACATTAAGTATAGATTAGCAAACACCTTATCGTGTTAAATGGCAAAAATACTAAGTACTCGCTCCTTTACCACAATGGAAAATCCAATCTGAAAGTAAACAATTTAGGGAAATTATTATGCCCATGTTTAGCATACCCTCAACATGGTGCATTGTATGAGGAAATTTCTATGTTCTTTTTAGTGTTATAATGTAAAAAACGAAGCCAAACATTTGACAGACTAAAACAAACTTTCAGAAATACCCTTAGTTTTAAGGATATAATAATTTTGCTAATATTTACCTGTAGTATACGAAGGATAAGCTTGGAAACTAAGAAATTTTTTAAAAGTTTGGTTTTTGAAACAAGTCGTTAAGTGGAACATTCCAAATAGGATGCGTGGAACAAATGGAATATTTCTGAAGGAGGACTGATCCCAAAAGGAAGAGATCTAAGTGGATCCAATACCAACTTAAAAGCAGCCAACCATAATTTACCATCAATAAAGATTTATAGAAGAGAAGAGTCTTACCTTCCCGTTAGATGAAAGAAGATCCACTATTGCTGTAACACCCCAAACTTGGTACCGAAACCACGAACCCACAATTTGGCCACGTCACTAACAATCATAACTTAAATCATAAATAATTCAAATCTCATAATAATTAAATCTTAAACATCCTTGACTAAAGTCAAAAATAAATCCCAAGTAATTCGATACAAAATCAAACTGATACTTAACATGAATCAATAATTTATTCAATGTACTATCAAGTGATTCAATAAGAAATGACTAGATCTAAAATTCTCAGAAACCGTCATCTTCGTCTACCCGAGCCGAAAAATGCATGTCATGTACTATCACGTGAGGGGACGTGTGCCCAGCTCGTGACCAGGATTTGGGCCGAGCTCATCAGCTTCCTTGTGCCAAAATCGAGCCGCACCTTGTACTATTGCCCAATGAGATTGAAGGACTCCGAACGCTCGTTCAACGTCCTTTCTTGCAACCTCTTGCATTTGTTTGAACTTTATACTTTAAGGATCTTCTGTATATGCAAAGCTTTTGACAAATGAAGCCTACTTCGGGTAAATATATACCATCTGCTAGATAATATCCTTTCGTATATTATGTGTCATTTAATGTAAACTGAACTTAAGAAGAGAGTCCTTGCAATACATCATTGAACAATGGAGATTCGTTGAGCACATATGTCGTTGTTAGAACCTGCAACCCTGAAAAATGTATGTCATATCCAAAGGTCTTGATAAGCGACCACTTCTAGCATTATTGTTGGAACCCTTTGATCTCCTCGAGTGAATTGATCTCTAACTTGGATAAATAATTGGCTAAATTCCTTAACTAATGGAGTAATTGTGTAACCAATGCGACTTTAAGACGTTTGACTTTCTTCGAATTTCTGTCTCTCGATTGTTGTTGTAGTACTCAGTGATTCGTTTCCAAAACTCCTTATCATGTTGAGAGTTACCCTTCATGCTATCTCTTGAAATAACGAGCCAAACACTTGCAAACATTTTATCATCTTCAATGCTCCACTTTATTTTCTGCATGTATTTTGTTTCTTTATCCGCTTCATCATCAAGAATAATGTTTTCAACCATTCTTCGGTGGAAAATGGTGGAATTACGTACAGATTCACCGACACTATCCCTTCTTGTATCAACTGATGTTGTTTCGGCATTCGTAGAATATTTTTCGACATTAGAAGAGTTGGAGTAGTATCAACATTCGTAGAATATTCTTCGACATTAGAAAAGTTCAATAAATTCGTAAAATAATTGTTATCCATAGCCAAAGAAGTAAAATGAAAATTTTGTGTTATCTAATGAAAAAGTATAGAAAGATATTTGAAAGAATGTAATGTGAAAAAAAAAAGAAACTATTTATAATTTTTTTTGACCGTTTTAAATTATAGTCATTTTGTATCTGTTTTAAAAATTATATTGTAGTTGTTTTAGAAATACAATTGCACTGTAGCTTTGAAAGAGACAACTTATGACTTCAAGTGGTCCAAGATTAGAGCATCCACAATGGAGCATTTTATCAACACCCCAAAAGTGGTTTTAGAGTCTTTTTGCAGAACTCAACCGCACAATGGACTCCCAATTCCGCACTCAATCCCTATACCCCGGCAAATGGATCGCAACAGATCGGGGTACTAGTAGCGTGAACAGTTGCTCTTCGTTCCCTCATTTCTCTCTCTTCCCAACCGCCTTCTTCATTCTCTCTCTTCCCAACCGTCTTCTTTGTTCTCTCCTCCCTAGTCTTCTCTCTCCCACCGTCTTCCTCGTTCTCTCTCCCCACACCACTCCTCTCAACAACAAAACCCTCTGCTGCCGCCGCTTTCGCCGCCTCCATCTTCACTCATCGACCAACGAAAATTTCGGAGATAGTGCTGAGCCCAAAACGCCCTCTCATTGAGAAGAGATATTCAAGGGAGAGAGAGAGAGATAGACGCAAAAGCAGCACTGATTTTACTCTTCCCTTTGAATCCGTGAAGGGATCTTCAGTTTTTGAGGTACAATTTCTTAAATTTCCTATCTTTTTGCTTTTGATTTTTATTTTCCCATTTATTTTCCATGATTTTGTTTAATTTTATCATACCCCCTTTCCGAAGAGAACTCTGTTGCTACATCGGAAAAGTTGAATCTGTTGCTAAATTATTTTAGACTAGAATAGAGAATCCATTGGTGAGAGTTAAATTGTAAATTGTAAACATTCTTTCACTCATCTATGAACAAATCTTTTTTTTTTTAAAGTAAAAAAAAATCTATCTTACTGTACTTTGATCTGTGACTAATGGATAATGTTTAGTCCTTTTGGGGTGATAAATTAGAGTTTAAATGTTTTAGTGTCTTGATCCGAGGTATGTTAGATTCTACGTCGAGTACCCAAGTTCAAAATTGATCCGTCAATTCAAGCATATATGTCTCAATGTCGTCTTGGTCCATGCATTGTTTGGCATTTGAATTTTGTTCATGAAATTCGAATTCTGTTCGTTTTACTGTTAGTCTCAAACGAGTATTTTATGTATTTTCTTTAAAGAAAGAAAAAAACTCTATTGATGATGAAGAGTTGAAATTGAACAGTGTCAAATCTCATCAGCTTATAGTGGTGTGCTCGTCCAAATTTCTGGTTTGGAATTTATAGAATGTTGTTCAATTGTTCTGGCACTGAACTGGAGTTTTGACGAGAATTGGGCGCAAGTGTTAGTCTGAACCTAGTTTTGGCACTATCTCCGTAGCGGGGTTCAAAATCAACACCCACAAGTAGAAGTCCGCTTTGCTATGCTTTCTGGTTTGTACCTAGGTTTCAATCATGTCATTTGGGCATTGAACTTTTTTTTTACCTGAATGGTTTCTATGAGTTGGTTTCATGTTAATTAGCCTCTCTCTGTTCGTTTTTTGTTGGTGCTTGACTTGATGTCAATTGGATGTTGTTCAGGTAGTTTAGAAGTTGAACAAGATTTTTCAACCTAAATGGTGATTATGTGTTGGTAAATATATATAGTTCATGACATGATACAAATTAACATATACTAAAATGATTCTAGTAACTAAGCAGGGAAGGGATCTATAGCCATTGGAATTTAGTTTAGGAAAAGTTTGTTCCGCTTTGTCTTTTGTGAGAATGTCAAACTTTCCCTGTCCATTCCGATCACTGCTAAGGTGATATATAAGTGAAGATTTACAATATCTTTCCTAAGCTAAAATCAAGGAGATTACAATCAATCCTAATCAATCCTAGATATCAATAAGCTGACTATAAACAAGGAAGATACAACAGAATAAATCTATCTAAATACATTATTTAACACACCCCCGCAGTCAAAACGGGAGGTTTGTGAACGTTGAGACTGTCGCGAAAATCTTCGAAAAGAATCAAAGGAAGACCTTTAGTGAAAATATCCGCAATCTGGGAGCGAGAAGGGATATGTAGAACACGGACGTGACCACGACTAACTTGTTCTCGAACAAAGTGGATGTCGATCTCAATGTGTTTGGTACGCTGATGCTGAACAGGATTGCCGGAGAGATAGACTACACTAACATTGTCACAGTACACTAATGTCGTTGTTGAGATAGGACAGTGAAGCTCAAGGAGTAGATTCCGTATCCAACATGATTCGGAAACAACATTAGCTACTCCTCGATATTCGGCCTCAGCACTGGAGCGAGAGAGAGTAGCTTGACGTTTAGAAGACCAAGACAGCAGGTTATCGCCAAGAAATACGCAGTAGCCGGATGTTGAGCGTCGGGTATCGGGGCAGCCGGCCCAATCAGCGTCTGTGTAGGAGATGAGCTTGGTCGTAGAAGAAGGGAATAGATGAAGACCGAGATGTAGAGTCCCTTGAACATAGCGTATAATGCGCTTAAGAGCGAGCATATGCGTGTCCATAGGATTGTGCATAAAGAGGCAAATCTGTTGAACAGCATATGAGATGTCCGGCCTGGTGAATGTGAGGTACTGCAGAGCGCCGGCAAGACTCCTATATAGAAAGGGATCGGCATAAGGAGTGCTAGAGGAAGCACTAAGTTTTGGTTTAGTGTCGACGGGGGTAGAGCTAGGTTTACAAGAAGCCATGCCTGCACGGTCAACAATTTCTTCAGCGTACTTTCTTTGAGATAAGAAGAGACCGCCTTTGTGGCGAGTAACAGCGATACCCAAGAAGTAGCTTAATGGCCCCAGATCCTTCATAGCAAATTCTGAGCTAAGGAGTTTCATGATGGAATGGCGCAAAGCATCAGATGAAGTGGTCAAGATTATGTCATCGACATATAGAAGAATATATGCCATATCAGTCCCGTGCCGATAGATGAAGAGAGAATGATCAGACTTGCTGTTGGAGAAACCAATACTTGAAACAAAATCGGCGAATCTTTTGTACCAAGCGCGTGGTGCCTGTTTAAGCCCGTACAAAGATTTCTTGAGGAGGCAGACATAATCCGGGTGAGTGGAGTCCCTATAGCCCAAAGGTTGATGCATGTAGACAGTTTCCTTGAGATCGCCATGAAGGAAAGCATTCTTTACATCCAACTGGTGAATGGGCCATGCTTTGGACAAAGCCAAACTAAGAACTGTGCGGATGGTAGCTGGTTTGACGACCGGACTGAAAGTTTCACCACAGTCAACCCCGACCTGCTGAGTTTTGCCATCACCTACAAGACGGGCTTTATGCCTCTCAAAAGAACCATCAGAATGTTCTTTATGTCTGAAAATCCACATGGAACGAATAACATTAACATTAGAAGGACGGGGTACTAATTCCCACGTCTTATTCATAATAAGAGCATTATATTCATCATCCATGGCCATTTTCCAATTCGGGTCTTTAAGAGCAGACACGGGGTTACTAGGAAGAGGAGATTTAGGAAGGTGAGAGAATAAAGCATATTTGGGATTGGGTTTGACTATGCCATGCTTGCTCCTAGTTACTGGGCCGGTGGCTAAAGGAGAAGAGGGGGGTTGGTGCGGCATAGAAGCAGTTGAGGAAATGTCTGGGCTGGAATGTGGGCTGGGTGGGGAAGGAAGAGGCGATACTGGGTTGGACGAGGTAGGAAGATGGTCTGAGCCAGATTGAAGAGGGGAGGCTAAATAATTTAGAAGGAGAGGAGAAATATTATCTTGGAGAAAATCATAAGTTTGAGGGGATGGTTTGTGAAGAGTAGCAAACGGAAATTTGGTTTCGTAAAAAATGACATGATGATAGAGAATGATTTTATTAGAGGAAAGATCATAGCATTTGTAACCACGATGATGGTCTGGATACCCTAAGAACACACACGGGGTAGAACGGGCTTGAAGTTTATGAATAGTAGTCGAAGGGAAAAGAGGATAGCATAAACACCCGAAAACACGGAGATGAGAGTAGGAGGGATCTTTCTGATATAGAATTTTAAGTGGTGAATGAAACCCTAATAATTTACTAGGAAGTATATTAGAAAGGTAGGTGGCAGTTGTAAGAGCATGATGCCACATAGAAACAGGAAGGAAGGAGTGCATCAGTAAGGTACGTATGATGTTGTTAATAGACCGAATTTTTCGTTCGACTTTGCCATTCGAGAAGATGTATAGGGGCAAGAAAGACGAAAAGAAATACCATGAAGCTGACAGAAAGACCAAAAAGACTTATTATCAAATTCTCTGCCGTTATCACTTTGAATGGTTTTAATTTCTCGTTCGAATTGAGTTCGAATAAAAAATTTAAACGTTAAGAAGATGGAATAAACGTCAGATTTTTTTGATAACGGAAAAGTCCACAGGAAATTCGTGTAATCATCTAAAAGCAGGAGATAATAACGATGACCTGAAGAACTTAATACAGGAGATGTCCAAATATCACAATGTATAATGTCAAATGGCATAACAGTGTAAGAACATGATGAGATAAAAGGAGATTTCACATGTTTCCCAAGAGAACAAGAATGACAAATATGAGAATTAGAGGTTCCAGTACAATTAATAAATTTAGTTTTGCGAAGGGAGTCAAAAACAGAGCTCCCGGATGACCTAAACTGGTCATGCCATAAAGAAGAGGAAATAGCAAAAAAGATGGAGAAGCAGATTTAGCGGAGGTGATGGGGTAGAGATCTCCTTGACTGTCACATCTCATTAGACGCGCCCCCGTCCGAAAATCCTTCACAGAAAATCCAAACGGGTCAAACTCAACAGAGACTAAATTATCAGAAGTAAATTTACGAACAGAAATTAAACTTTTGATAATTTTAGGGGCATGAAGGACGTTATTTAAAGTGAAGGGGGGGTTTGGGAAAGGTAATATAGTGTGACCAAAGCCGTGAATAGGAATGGAATGGCCATTTCCGACAGTAATACCATGAGATGTGCTCAAATTAGAATAAGAAGTGAGAGTACCATTGTCGGATGTCATGTGAGAGGTTGCCCCGGTGTCCATGTACCAGTTAGGGGCCGGAGGAGAGAGCCCGAGTGTGTGCATCGCAGCTTCAATGTCCGTGGGAGTCGGCTGATTTGTGGCAGAATAAGCCTGTGGAGGACGTGGACCAAGAAGCCCAGGCTGAGAGGAGGGAGTAGTGGGCCGAGTCCAAGGGGTAGTGGGGTATGGGCAAGGTGGAATAGCCCAAGGTAGAAACGACCCAGCCCACTGATGTTGAGCAGGAGACATCCACGGGTTCCAAGTCAGGCGAATCGGTTATGTTGGCCGAGTTGGCGACCACCGCCTCTGTTGGTGCCGCCTCTGTGGCCATTGCGGGCACCGCTGCCCCTGTTGTTGTGACGACCTCCACCACGGCCCCTATGCCCACTGTTACCGCCGCCACTGTTACCGCCCCGACTACCAGTGCTTAAAGCACGCTGGTGAGGGGATGAAGGAAAAGAGCCCTCATCAACGTCTTTAGCAAGCAAAACTGTGGGTGAACTGTTCGCAGCCTGTTTGGCGAAGCCAGCCTCCTCAAGTGTAAGCATCGACCGTGCTTGATAGTAAGGAGGAATGGGATTACTCTGGCGAAGAAGAGTGCCGACTCCACTGTATGCTTCAGTAAGGCCCGAAACCATTTGGAGTACAAGTCGATTGTTGGAGACTTCAGCACCTACGTTCTTGAGTTGGTCGGAGAGACTCTTGAGCCGTTGACAATAGGCTGAGACATTAGGAAAGTCCTCCATTTTCGTGTGAGAGAATTCCTGCTCAAGGGTGACGGCACGAGATGTTTTGTTGTCTTGGAAGATGTCGCGCAGGCGAGTCCAAGCGTCGAGTGCCGATAAGCCGGGTTCAAGAATAGTGTGAAGAAGGTCACTGGATATGGTGGAGTAAATCCAGGAGAGAACTGTAGCATCAAGTGTGATCCACAGTTCCTTTTCCTCATCGGTTGTAGGAGCAGCAGCCGATGCCTCGATGTGGGAGATAACACGGTAGGAACGGGCATGGATGGTGAAGAGCTCCGCCCACGTCGCATATTGGACGTTCTCCATTTCAAGAATGATAGGAATGTGGTTCTTGATGTTGGAGACGGCAAGGGCCGGGTGGAAAGATGACTTAGACGAAGCCATGAAAAAAAAAACAAGAAGAAAGAAGGATGAAAGAAGGCAGAAGACGGGAACGGCAGAAGGAAGCGGCGCACAAACAATTGCCCTAGTGCTCTGATACCATGTGAGAATGTCAAACTTTCCCTGTCCATTCCGATCACTGCTAAGGTGATATATAAGTGAAGATTTACAATATCTTTCCTAAGCTAAAATCAAGGAGATTACAATCAATCCTAATCAATCCTAGATATCAATAAGCTGACTATAAACAAGGAAGATACAACAGAATAAATCTATCTAAATACATTATTTAACATCTTTGAAATAAATCGAAATTTTCCTCCCATTGCAGCAAAAATTAGATAAGTACATATAACTTTCTATCCTGAATAAACAATGCCCCAAAACAATTTTGTTTAGTTAAAAAAATTTACAGTGTGACCCTAAAGACTCTGAAGTGGATTAGTTGATGGCCATCTAGTTATATTCTTGTGGGAGAGAACAAACAATTGCATAATGAGTTTACCTAAATCTAACCCGAAAGAAGGAAAAGAAACAACTAAATAAAACACAGAACTGTAATAGAGATCAAAAACATTATTCCGAAACAATTGGTGATGAATCCTATACTAAAGTTACCCAGCTAAGTTTGACAAACTTTGACCCATTGTAGACACCCCAATTTCGTACCCCTGGTATGTGACATGACATAAAATATCAAGACCTGTTAAAACATTAACAAATGTCAAGTTACAGGGTCAAAAGTGCAAAAGGACAAAGCAGGATGCGCAAAAGAACGAACTGCAGGGACCAAAAGTGCACAAAAAGAGCAAAGTTTCAAAATGGGCATGGCCAACCCCAAAATTGGGCATGGCGCCCAAATTTCATGGGCATGGCGCCCAGTTTAGTTGATTACGCCCAGTTTCTTCAAACAGTGCACCTTCATTTGCCGTAAAATACAAATTCTCCTGCGCTGTGTACAAACGGATGAAGCGTGAAGAAGGAATTTTAATTCCTTCTGAGTCCTCAGTTCAGCCTATAAATAGAGGCTCTCGGCTCCTCATTTCAAAAAGAGAATTCCTTCGATAAAATTCTCCGCGTTATCGTTACTCTGGAGAAATAGAGAGCGAAGTGAGATAGTGAGCGATCACCTCAAAAAGCCTCGAAACTCTGCCAAACCTCCTCCAAACACAAAACCAATCGGTAGAAGTGAACCTTAGCCCCCCAGCTAGGTATCCACCCTATTTCCCCGGTCCAAAAAATCGTGGAAAGAGCAGTTGCTCTGCCCGATTTAAAAGGCCAAATCAACTAGAAATAAGCCGTTATTATGCCCGATTTCAGCCTACCTCAAGCCAACAAACAACCAAAAACAAAAAGTTACCCTGCCCAAAACCCTAGGCCGAAAGTAACTTTCAGAAGCAGTCACGCTGCCCAAATTCACACAACACACAACACACAACAAAAAAAAGACTCTCTCTCTCCGAGGGACAGAGCGAGCACACCCTAGGCTGTCTGTAAGTTTTATTTTAAAGTCTTTCATTTTGTAAAAGTATTATTTCCAATCCGGCCCAATGTAGATATATAAGCAGTTGTGCTGCCCGGATTTAGTTAGGAAATAATACTAAATATAGCCGTTGTCATGGTCAAATATTTTCAGATATATTTGTAATTATTTGCTTTATTTATTCATTAAAGTCTTTACTTATAAAAGTATTATTTCCAATCCGGTCCAATGTAAATATATAAGCATCTTTGCCGGATTTAGTTAGGAAATAATACTAAATGTAGCCGTTATTATGGCCAAATATTTTCAAGTATATTTGTGATTATTTGTAAAAGAGGCGGTTGCAAGTCTGTAAATAATGTAGACATAATGGATGTATTTGTAGGCAGTTAATGCTTTGTTTATCTGTTAAATTAATATAACAACAAGCATACTTTAGCCAAAAACCGTTTTGAGACCGAAAGGGTGAGTTGGGTGCCTAGCACCTTCCCAACTCGTAACTTAGCCTCCGAACCCGTTTTCATTATCTCTGGTTTTCTTTTTTTGGTTTTGCTTTATTTATTCCTTAAAATAAAGATGACGACTCTAAAACATTTTGGATCCAGTGGGGCCTCGCAACATTTTTCTTTGCACTTTCACGTTCTCCCCTAAAAAAAGGAGAATGTGAATGGAAAAGTGATGTATTCCTATGTCCAGGTATCCCCTAAACAAGGGATAACTTGACGTAGAAAACCCAAAGCACCCATAGTGATCCGAGATACGCCATAAGGTTATTTTCATAAAATCCATAGTGGGGGCGCTGCAATATTCCTTCCTTGCACTTTCACGTTTTCCCCTAAACAAGGGAGAATGGGAATAGAAGGGTGATGCATTCCCATATCCTGGTATCCCCTAAAAAAGGGATAACTTGATGCGGGAAACCCAAAGCTCCCATATTGGATCAAAATCCACTAAAGGCAACCGAGACGCATTCCAACGCACTATTCCGACAAAGACTCCTCCCGCACTTTTGATTCGCCCTCCCCTAGACAAGGGAGGGTGGAACGGAGCGTGGATGTCACCGCATCCGCACGCACGCGCACCCCTATCCAAGGCTACGGGCGCGGAGCACCGCATTCCTGAACCCACGTGGCGACTCGCTGGGAGATCGCTTTTATTTTAATGAATAAAAATGGAGGGCTAGACTCAAGAACCAAAACTTTTTTTTCTTTTGTTTTTCGCTAAAGTATGCTTGTTATATTAATTTAAACAGCTTGAATATTATGCGTTCTTTTAACATCCGTGTCTATATTTGTGGATATGATCCTCCATCTTGCAGCCAGCTTCATTTCAAATCACGTATATACTTGAAAATATTCGTATTTTTCAAAAAAAAATTTGCAAATATATATATATATGCAATATGTTATGTGCAATAATTTCCGGGCAGTACAACAAAAGGGCCAGGGCTTTATTTTTAAAATCTTTTCATTTTCGGCCTTATATTATTTTATTTTGCTTTATTTTCATTCTGCAAAAAATATATATATACATGCATTTATTCTGTCATTTTATTTTGGGGATTAGGACCCATTTTTTTTAGAAATAGATAAATTCCCCGCTTTTCTTCCTATTTCTTGATGGTATGCTTGCTTGCTCGCGCTTAAGCTAAAAAGCCGAGAAAATTCATATACAACAAAGAAGACTGCTATATCTGCTTTTCTATTTTTTATATCCTCAAAAAAACTTTTTCTCGCTTTTTAGATACCGCACACACGCCGCATGCATATAAATATATTCGAATCGAATCTACTACACCATAGCCCCTACCCTCGCATGAGCCAACGTTAGACTGCATATAGTTTTTCAGGACACTTCAAAGACCGACCGGTTTTTGCATTTTAAATCATGAGTCAGCCCCATTCAAAAAAAATGTGCGCAAGTCGAGAAAAAATATGTGCGCAGGTAAAAAAAAAAAGTGCAAGTCAAAAGAAAAAAATCTCTGCGCAAGTCAAAAAAAAAATTTGCGCAAGTCAAAAAAATATATACACTGGGGCTGATTTATTGTTTTCAAATGCTCGACCTAGATCACTTCGAATGGTGGATCCCGGAAAGAGTATAGGCCCTTCGCTCGATCACCCGATCTCGGGAGTCGAAGGCGTGGAATACGTTGGTCCTATACTGGAGAAAGAATCCACTATTCCAGGAAAAATCCTGAGACTGTCAAAATTAAGCAGGTGCTTATCTAGTCATTTTGTAGGGGAAATAATAAATAATAAAAAATACTAATAAAGGCACGCCAGATCTAACCCGTAAAGCCTTCACCAAATTCTTTCTCGATATACCACCCATTTTCCTCGTAAACCCGGCCCGAATTTGGAAAGGCGTAAACAAGATCGCCGATTGATACGGGAAGCAAGTGCAGAAATCCGAACAAAGGGTATCGTAAATGCAGTCGTAAAAAGGTAGAAACAGCTCGAGGGTACGATTCGCATGGCATGGCGCAGAAAGTGAAAACACGCCATGGGTACATATGGGGCTCTGTGGTATGCTCCAACACCTAAGAATGCAGAAGAATGGCTAGACCAAAATTTGGGTGCATAGTCGATCGAATAATGAGCCAAATGGCTAATCGGTACAAAGCTTGAAATCTAGTGGTGAGGTAATCTCTTCCCCCCTCAAGAAGCATCAACCTCACATGTGCTTCCAAACCCAAATCCTCAACCAAACACTAACCCACCAAACACTGCTGTCACTCCAAATCCTAACCCTCCACCAACTCCCTACTACCCAAATGTCAATCCTTACCCATCCTATCCTCCATATCCTATCCCAAACACCAACATTCCCCAGAGTCCAAATGACTTCCCTTTTCCCATAATCAACCCACTCCAAAACAGCCCACATATGGATCCCCAAAGCTATAACCCGTAAACAAGTTACTACCTACTTACCTCCCCGATGATCCCGGTCATCCAAATTTAAACCATCCAAAATCCACCAAATTTACACTACCCAAAAATCCATATCCCGCCAATAACCCACCAAATTAAAAACCCGTGATCCCTCGCCAATCCCACCACCAAAATCCACCAACCCAAAATCTCTATCCAAATTTGCATCCCTATATCGCCCAAAATCTCTATCCACCAAACCCATATCCATCTCAAAATCCTTACCCAACTCAAAATCCCTATCCAGCCCAAAATCCACCAGCTTACATAGCCCAAAACCCGTATCCAGCCTGCCTAATCTATACCCACACAAAATCCGACCTGCATCCATACCCAACACCACAAATTTTAAATTAACCCACCTTTCCAAATCCTCGCCAAAGATATACCTAAAACCAACTCCCCAAGCCACCAAAATGGAGGCCGACATGGAAAACATGAAAACCATGATGCTCAAACTTCTCAACAAAGGGGAATTTTCTACGCTGGCACCGGCATTACAACCTTCTCAGCTAGCATCGCCTTCAAAGTTCAAAATGCCCGACATAGAAAAGTTTGATGGACCGGATGCCCTATATCCCATCTAAAATCCTACTCCACCGTATGCAAATAAGGGGAGCTAGCTTTGAAGCTATGGCTTCCAATTTTCACCTCACCCTAGTAGGGCCGCAAGCAATGGCCGATGTTGTCGACAAGAGATCAATACCCGGGATAAATGAGGAATTCCTGAAAGGTATAAAGACAACACTAGCCTGAAAAATAAAAGAGACCTGAATCATGCACCCAAAGGGAGAAAGAAACATGTGCCGAGTTCGCAATGTGGAAACGAAATTGGCCTGCACTTTTGATGCACTGATCCGCCGAGTCATGCCTGATGTTTATCAAAAACCTCCGCCCCCATATACCCGAACACACGCTGATCTCCCTTACAACGCCTTTAAAGAGAAGAGGGAAATAGGGGTTCAGATTGAATGAGATACGGACCGCAATTAAAAGTCAATACACCTTCTAGTTCTTTCCATACTCTAAAGGGAAAGACGGCCGCATCTAAACACTCGTATCGAACATGGTAGAGATGCATCGCCCACTTTTCCTACCCAAGCTATAGTGCTACTCCATGGTCCTATGGACCGCAA
>CM028380.1:104566275-104600518 GCA_013146195.2 Codonopsis lanceolata | reverse complement strand
GGTAGATGGCATCTAAGCCGACAAAACTTCAACATTGGCCGGCCGAATTGGAAGTAGATGCTTGGCCAATGTGAATGGTGCCGGCAGAGGCAGAGTCCGCAGCCCGATGGGCCGTTGGATATGGGGAGTTCTCGAGGCGTAAGAGGATGAGTCTTGGGTTGGTATGGTTTGGTGGAAGAGGATATGGTTAGGGGAGGGTGGAGGTGGAGTTGGTGGGGAATTCAGCCTATATCGTCGAATTTTCACCGATGTGGGAGGATTGGGAATGGGTTCGTAGAGAACCGTAAAGAAGGGGCAGGTAGAATAGGAATTTTGGTTTTTGAAGAGAAGGTCGAGGAGGTTGATGAGAAGGCCGAGGAGGTTGATGAGAAGGGTGAAGAATAGATCTGCTACTGACGACGAAAGTTCAAGAGGAACTTGGCAGCAGCAGGTCTAAGGGTTGGGTGTGGTTGAAGAAGTTGGTTGGGATTGGGGTGGTGAGGAAGGTGTGGATGGGTCAGTGAGTAGTTAAAGGGTGAGAGAGAGGAGGAGGAGGAGGGGGTTCGGCTCCTCCCGATTTTGAGGCTCCTCCTGATTTTGAGGCTCCTCCGAGGGATAGACTTCTCCGAGGTGGTGAATTCCTCCGAGTAGATGACTCAGAAAGAAGATAGATGAAGTATAGATGAAGGGTTGATAAGTATAGTTGAAGGGTTGGATGTGTATAGCGAAGGGTTGCAGTGAGGTAAGGGCGTTTGGGTTGTCGTTTGTAGTTGGTTGGTTCAGAAGGTAGCGCAGTTGAAGGGTTGACAGTTGAGGTTGGGCGTTGACGGTAGGTAGGGTTGGCTGGCGGTAGAGAGGGTTGGGTACCGGTAGCTCTCCTTTCTTCCTCAGGCCGAATAGAGACTCACCGCTTCATCGGTAGAGGTTGGAGGATCGCCGGTGGGCTGGTCTTCAAAGGTTTTACGAAGTTTCCTTCGCTTTGGTTTGGGAGGGGTGCAGGAGGTGGTGAAGGGTTGGCGGATTGGGGTGGTGGCTGAGAGGATGGCTTGGCTTGGGTAGATGGAGGAGAGGAATGGCTAGATTGGCCCGGTGCCTTCTTCTTCCGGCCTTCCTTCATCTCCTTTCTCGATCCATTTGGCCTGCTCCTCTTCGTTGGAGGTGCCACTTCCGGCCTTGTCTTCTTGGCTTTGCCTTTGCTCGCTATTTTGGACCTTAGCAGCAGCTTCGCCTCATCACCAGCCTGGCCTTTAGATGGAGGTCCGTGGCCACTTGATCATCAAATTTAGCAGAGGCCTTTTTGAAGGTCTTGCTTGCAGCTACATGTGCTTCCATATTGAAGCGGGTGACCAAGATAGGTGCAGGCTTGGCCACTTTTTCAAGAGAGACCGGCGGTAGACCTTTCTGCATCCGGCGCTTGTTCTCGTATTCAGTGTATTTACTGAAAAACGAGGCTGTGAGTTGTTTGTCCTTGGCCACCGTATACAACTCATCTTCTTTCAAAGAAGAGTTGATGGCTGCATCATCCCTTAAAAGGGCATTGATCAGTCTGACGAAGGGGCGTTTGCAAGTGGGGTTGCTCTTTGCTTTCTCCACCCACTGCTTTAGCTCGTCGAAGATGATGAGCCCCCAGTTGAGACGAAGCTGTAGAAATACAAAGACTGGTCGTTGATCTGTTGGCCAAGAACATGTCATGTGCTCCACTCTTGAATAGAGCCCTTGTCTAGAAGGTGGCTGGTGCAATAGACGTCAAGAGGGAACAAGTTTCGGAGCATCTTCCCTTGTGGCTCCCGGAGAGTGTCTACTCCCCTCATGGCTTCCCAGGCATGTAAAGCCTCAGCCGTGGTTGCTGAAATAGCTCCTCCGTAATGCACGCCAATGATGGTGGAAATAGATTTGGCGGTGACAGAGATGGGACGGCCTCGAATCCACCCACGAAGAGCAGTCTGGTTCATGAGCTCCATTCGTTGATAAAATTCTTCTGCCAGGAAGATACTGTAGGTTTTGTCGTTGAGGCAGAAGAGGGGCAGAATCCCAGAGGCGTCCATATCCTCGCAAGCTTTGACGCCGGCAGCCTATAGAATTGATTGACGAAGGTCAATGCACATGCCAGAATGTATAGCTTGGGTCCAAAGCGACAATGATGTCATGATGAGGCGGATAGATGGGATATCCTCGAAGATTGATATTTGAACCGGGAGGAATGACATTTTCGTGGTCATAAGCCTTCCCACTGTCCGCGCTTAGATTTTGAAGTTCTTGCCCGAAAGAAAACAAAATAAAAGTTAGGCTTTTCATCTAGACATCTAAACAAGTAGGAATTTCAAAGTTTTCCAAAATAAATTGAAATTTTCAAGCAAAAACTTGAAACCCTAGAATGTTTAGAGAAACCACACTCGAGAAATGCATAATGTAAGTTTTCATAAGAATGAACAATGAATAAACAAAAACGATCGTTAGTATTCAAGATTAAGAACAACAATGGCGAATCATCAGTATAAACTCGAAAATGACCGCTTGAATTCCAAAAGGATTTTAGGTTGATAATGAAATGCGTAACAAGACATAGAAAATTACGAGTAGAGTAGAGAGAAGCGTACTCATTGTTGAAGATGAGAAGAAGAAACAAGAAGAAGAACTTGAATTTGCGTAAAGTAGTTACTCGAGAGAGAGAGAGAGAGAGAGAGAAAAGTTTCTGCTCAAAGGGTTTCAGAAGTTTGGAAATGACGGTTCGAGGACTATTTAAAGGCGAGAAAATATCGCTTTGAAAAGCGGGAACTTAAGATATTTTCTTAAGTACCAAATTTTGTCCTTGACCCCTTTTATTGCTTTAGAAACCTCTTTAGCAAAAAATAGACTAAGTAAGAGTACTAACCTTTAGGTCTTCCTAAAGGAGAACTTACGCCTTCCGATTAGTCTAATACTGGTCTACCTATGAAAGAAACATTAACAAAATTTTAAAATTAAGCAAGAGGATCAATCATACCAAGATTTCTCCTTAAATAAGCAAACCCGGTGGCATCCAAAGTGGTTTTGTGAGAATGTTCCGCTAATTGATGCTCGCTTGGAACATATTCCGCATCGATGTTACCTTTTTCCACATGATCTTTGAGAAAATGATAACGAATATCAATGTGCTTTGTCTTTGAATGCATCATCGATTTTGGAGATCGAGATAGCCGATGTGTTGTCACACATGATTGGGCGCTCAGCCTTGATGTTGTAGTCCACTAGTTGTTGCTTCATCCATAGCAGCTTGAGAGCAACAAATGCTTGCAAAGAATATATTCTCGCTTCGTGGTTGAGTTTGCCACCGATCCTTGTTTCTTGCAAGACCATGAGACGAAGTCTGCTTTCCAAGAAATTGACAAGTCCCACCGGTGCTTCTTCTCGCCACTTTGCAGTCGCATAATCGTGATCCGAGTATCCAACTAGATTGAAGTTGTTGGATTTTGAATACCGTATGCCTAGATTTGTTGTTTTTGAAACATATCTCGATGATACGCTTGGCGAAGCAAATGTGACTCCTTTGATCTCGCCTCGAAATCTAGCACAAACACAAACAAAGAAACATAATGTCGTCTACTAGCAAGAAGGTAAAGAAGTGAACCTATGATTCCTCGATACTTGGTCATGTTCTCTTGCTTTCCCTTTTCATCTTTGTCAAGATGGCGCCGGTAGACATTGGAGTTTCAAATCCTTTGGTCGAATCAAGACCAAACTTCTTGATTAGTTCCTTTGCATATTTGGTTTGGCCGATGAAGATTCCGTCTCAAGTCCGTTGTATCTCGCAGCCTAGAAAATAGGTAAGTTCACCCATCATGCTCATCTCGAACTTGCTTTGCATCGCCTTCTCGAATCTTTTGCACATGCTTTGGTTAGTTGATCCAAAGATGATGTCGCCCACATAGATTTGTACCGTAAGAGAATGGCCTTTGTGCTTGAGGATGAATAAAGTAGTGTCGATTCTTCCTCTCACGAATCCTTGTTCAATTAAGAACTTGGATAGAGTTTCATACCAAGCTCTAGGAGCTTGCTTCAGCCAGAGAGCTTTCTTGAGTCGGTAGACGTGGTCCAGCTTTGTCCGAGATGACAAATCCCGAGGTCGCTCCACGTATACGCTTCTTGAAGATCACCATTCGTAAAGGCACTCTTAACATCCATCCGATACACTTTGAAGTCCATGAACGAGGCATAAGCTAGAAAGATTCTCGATTGCTTCTAGTCTAGCAACAGAGCAAAAGTTTCATCAAAGTCAATTCCTTCTTCCCTGCCGGTAGCCCCGAGCAACCAATCTAGCTTTGTTTCGTGACATTTCCATCTTCATCTCTTTTATTTCTCGAATACCCACTTGGTGCCGATGACCGGATGATCGGTCTTTGAACTAAGCTCCACACCTTACATCTTTCAAACCGGTTCACTCTTCTTGCATAGCTTCAATCCAGCTTATGATCTTCGATGGCTTCATCAATCTTCTTTGGTTCGAAGTTCCGATACAAATGCATAAGCAAACAAAGTTTTTCTCGAACCTTATTTCTCGCACGAACTCCTCGAGTTGAGATCACCAATGATTTGAGAAATGGGATGATCTCTTGCTTCAATAACGCTTGAGGAAGATCACTTCGTGGATTCTTCCCTTAAGAATTTCGGAGTTGGTTGAGAAGGAGATTCACCAAAATCCGTTCAAGAAATAGAGTCTTCAAAACTTTCATTTTCTCGTGAACAAGAAGGATGAGAGATCTCAGAAGGTGCTTGGGGTAAAATGTAAGAGATGGGTTCGTGGTCAACAGATGAGTTGTTATCGGTATCGGTAGAGGTCTCTTCTACCGTGAAGGGTTACCGATATTGGGATCCGCAGCTGTCCGCTTTCTCGATAAGGATTGGAAGTAGATGCTGTATTTGTACTGCCTCATCATTATCGTAATCATTAGCAACGCTCGAGCCATTCTAGGCTCTAACAAGTCATATTCATCAAAAGAAACATGCACGTATTCTAAGATTTTTAAGTTAGATTTATCGAAAATGCGAAATGCTTTTGAATGTTTGGAATACCCTTAAAAATTCCTTCGTCTGATTTTGCATCAAATTTTCCTCTATACTCTTTTCCATTGTAAAGAATAAAACATTTACAACCGAAGATTTTAAGAAATCCAATGTTTGGGATCTTCCTCTCCATATTTCATATGGAGTTTTATTATGAAACTTGTTTACTGTGGATCTATTCTGGGTAAAGCAAGCAAGATTGATCGCTTCGCCTGTAAATACTTCGAAGTTTAGCTTCGCCAAAGATTGTTCTAGCCGCTTCAATCGTTGTTCTGTTTCTTCCGCTCAGCCTACACCATTTTGTTGAGGAGTACCGGCGGCAGAGAAGTTGTGGCCGATCCCATGGTCATCGCAAGATTTTCTACACCATTGTTTTTGAATTCGGTCGTTGTCCGATCTTATGTCACAAATGTCTTCAAGCTTTTGAGTTTGAAGTCTTCTAAAAAGTGCAGTGACTAGATCATACGTTTCATCTTTAGATGTCATAGTTTCAATCCAAGTGAATCTAGAGTAGTCATCAACTACTACAAGTGTGTACTTGTCTCCGAAATACGGGTCCGTTGTAATAGGTCCAAAGAGATCCATATGCAGAGTTGAAGAGGTCTGTTTGTTGATAAAACAGACTTTCTTTTGAAGGAAGACTTGGAAAGTTTTCCTAGTTGACAAGCTTTACAACTTCGTCATGATCGGCAGACACCGTAGGTAGACCTCGACAAGCCCATTTTTGGAGAGCTTGGAGAGGTGCTTGAAGTTGAGGTGATCGAGACGCTTGTGCCATAGCCACCGTTGTCACGAACATTGTTGGCTACTAGACACGTGTTTGAGAATCTCCCTAGAAGATTTAAGTCCACGACATAGACGCTTCCTTGTCTATTGCCTGGCCAAGATTGTAGAGCACGATTCACCTGCCTTTGATGAGGCACCGGTTGAATTGAATTGGCATAGAAGTCCTTTGTCGCACTTGTGATATGCTCGTAAGATTGTGCTTTAAACCACTTACTAGAGAAACTTTGTTGATGGAGAGACTTCCTCTAGTAATTGAGCCATATCCAATTGTCTTTCCTCTTGCATTGTCTCCGAAAATAATCATGGGTCCTTTTGCTTCAGCCTATATTCAGAAGAAGACTGCTCCCAATATGTGTCTTGAATGCAACCACCGCCTAGGTACCGATGTCTTTGTTTTCTCGATTCTATAGCCATGAAGCATTCCTCAGAAAAGAGTTAAAGCAAAACAAGGTACCCTTTATTTGGGTCCTAAGGATTAGCAACCTTTGCAACCCATACCGCTTGACCTTGAGAGAACTAGGTCTCTGATCTTGGGTGAACCTTAGCAGCATTCTCGTGCCGATGGCCTAAGCAATGGCAAGAATGACATAAATGGAAAGTCCATAGAGAACTGTTAGAGTCTTCAACCGAAGAGTGCTTATGATCATTCCTTTTCTTGACATTCATTTTCGGTTCAGCTTGCTTGTTGACTAGACTTAATTGGTTTCTTTCGACTCTTCCTAGGTAGGTTACCAACACTTAGCTTTAGCTTTTCTCGTTGAATACCTTTTCAGAGGATTCGTAGAATACCTTTAAGTTTACCTTCAACAGTAAAGCAGCTTTGCCTGCTTCATAGACAAACTTGATAGTTACCTAGAGGTTTAGTAGGTCTACCGTCCGCCAGACTTTGCCTTGGCATAGTCGCCCTGTAGACTTCACTTTCTACCGTTACCTTCTCGTGTTTCTCATTTGAATCATTCATTTTGGCTTTTCCTTTCGAGCTTTAGGGTAAACATAAGGAACACTTGAGTAACCAAGGCCTTGTTTCCCTATATTTCCAAATGTCTGCTTAGAGAAAGATATATCATTAGCGCTTCGAGGATTCTCCTTTCTTTTGACAAGAGATTGTCGGAAGAGACACATCCGAATATCCTATGCCTGCTTTTATCATTGCTAGATTTTTGGCTTGTAAGGATTTCTTCAAATGCATCCTTGAACTATTCCAGAGTCAATTGTCTTTGCAAGGCAATTTTCTAGGTCAGTCCTTTGATGTGCTCAATGACAAATCAATTTTGTCATGAAGAAATTTGTTTTCTTCCTTCGCTTGATACTCTTTGTTGACAGCTATTGAGAGTTTGAATCTCACCGCCATCAAAGATTTCTCACTGTGAGTTTCTCACGCTTCTTGGCCGCTTAACATAGGCTACTCTAAAGGAATTAAATTCTTCAAGCATATCCCGATTATCCTTGAGAAGTTCTTCCTCATCAAGCTATCACCGTTGGTTTCATTTTTGTCCAAAGGACTTGGTGAAACTACAACTTCATTTTCGTAGTCATAGGTAGGACATGAATCATGAGCTATTAAGCATATGTTAGCTTGCTCACAATCCTCTTCCTCCTCTTCTCGAATCGCTTCAAACCATGTAGCAACCTGTTTATCTTCTATGTCTTCACCAACATACCTTTTGTTTTTGAAATTTTCTAAACGAGGGTTTTCTGTATGCTTCAAATTTTGGCTTAGGACATTTTGAGGCAAATGACTGTGTTTCCTACAAGCTATAACACACAAGCTCTTCCTTAGATGAGCTTTCACCAATCTTCCCGAAAGGTTGTTGGTGAGTGTTCTTCCTTCCATATTTTGCAAATTTTTGAAAACGCTTAACAAACATAGCAAATTGTTCATCGATAAAAAATCATTTTCACCGGAAGAAGTAGAAGGTTTGTTTTCAACAATGATTTCTTCTTGGACCATGGTCGGCAAAGACACGCTCGAACTGCTTGTCTTGCTCTAGAGCTTGATTAACTTCAAGTTCATAAACCTTTAAACTTGCGTAGAGACTACGAAGAGTCATCTCGCTTAAGTTCTTAGATTCTTTCATAGCCGTGGTCTTCACATGCCATAAGCTACCTAGAGAGCCTAGAAACCTCATGTTCATTTCCTTTTGTCATATGCTTTACCAAGAGAAAAGCAACTATTTATTACCTCACCGAATCGATCGTATGCTTGTCTCAAGGTTTCCTTAGGATCCTTTTTGAAAGAATCAAACCGCTGGATGTATGTATATTTTCTCGTTGTCTCTGTGTCTTGGTCTCCTTCCAAGTATTCTACAAGAGCTTCCCACATCTCTTTCGCAGCTTGTACATCGAATCACTTGGGGTATGTGCTTGTGTCTAGAGAGCCGGTGATTATGTTGATTGCTTTGCTGTCAAGTTCAACCAAATTTCTATCGCCCTCCGTCCATTCCGATTCTTCTTTTGGAACTTCGCAGGTTCCCGCGATGGAGGCTAGAAGATTTGCCTTCATTGGTACATGTTGACTGCAGCGACACATTTCCATAACTCGTTGTCAATAGAGTTCATGAATCTCATTACTTTATCCTTCCATACATCAAAATGACCTTCGTCCAATATTGGGACGTGGTTAGCATTAGATGTAGGCAAAGATATAGTGTGTTTGTGCCATTATGTCGTATCTCTCAAGAGTTTAATCTTGGAAAAACTTGTTTTCAAGAGTAAGGCTCGATACCAATTGTGGGTCCCAATGAGCACAATAATAAGCTAGAAGGGGGTTGAATAGCTTATTAACACTTTAAAACTTTTAAGTAAGTTCCTTGAAAGTTACTTGCAATCTATGAAAAGAATCAAGTAGCGGAAGACCTTCAAGAAAATTGTTCCGTGTCCGCCGATAAGGACTACCTAGACCTTTTACGATTACTTAAGTTCTCACTGAAATGGATAATATAAACAATGAAACTAAGCAGCTCAATAAATAGACATGTAAGGAAATAACACAAGTATTTTGGGATGGTTCACACTATAATGAGTGCTACGCCCACCACCAAGGCAAACCTTGGATTTAAATTGTGCACTATGTTTTCCACTTAGATCAATTACAAAGAATATCCCTAATGGATCGTGTACAAAATATTGACTTGTGTTTGTCTAGGGAATTAAATATCTCAAATACAAGATATTTAATTGCAAGTGTATATAGTTAATGGAAGTAAACAACAAGAAGAATAAAACAATAAATGTTGAAGAGCAGCCTTCTTGTTGTTGACGAGGACTTCTAGATCCGTTGAGGATCTATTGAATGCACCGAAATGAAAGACTTGGAGTTGTGTAGATTCGAGCAATTCTTTAAGTGTTCGATTGATTCTCAGACTTGTCTCTTTGTTCCAGCTTCTTCAATGGCAGTGTGCACTTCAAAAGATCCGTTGAGAGGACGAAGACTTCAACAAATTTATTCATAAATGCATTAAATGCATGGGGTCAAGGATTTTCGCTTCACGCATATCTAGAGCAGTATAATCATTTCGAGATCTTCAAAAGGTGGGCGATTTGGTGTCGATCGAGAGATGAAGCGTAAAGTAGGGGATACCGCTTTTTCGCTTTCATCGCTCAGACGAAAAGTATTCCTGCTGAAAGTTGCTTTCGGCTTGACATGTCGAAAGACTTGGATTAATTCAAATAATATATGGGAATAAGTTTGAATTAATCCAAATAGCTTTGAGAGACACGTAGAAGCTGCATCACCGACACGAGGTCTACCGATCTTAAGCTTTGAAGTGTCTTCCTAGTGAAGCCGAGAAGTGGTCTTCCGATGAACCCGAAAAGTCCTACAAAAACTATACAAGGCAAAGTTCTATACACAGTTGCCACGCTAATCGATACGCACCGATTAGCCATCAAGTATAAAACTAATGTAATGTACCGATCAGATATAAATTTAACATAAGAATCAACAAAAACGACGGTGGTCATAATGTTGTTCTTCCTCCTGAACAGGGCGAGAGGAAGATGCACCGGTGTTTCTACGCTTATGAGACATTTTTGTTTGAGCAAAATAAAACTTTAATATTTAACAATTTAAAATATAATTATTTTTAAAATTTAAAATTAGAAATTAAAATTTACTATTTCCTAAAGCATGCAAATATACGTAAAATTATCTAACACTCTAACATGGAAAAATTGGACGTCAAAATTAAAAGAAGAGTTAGAGTTACGTGTTTTGCAGCCTTTACAGTTGTCGGAGTTCGAGCTTGGTGCCGGCAACAATGGAGTCCTCGCCTAGCTTCAATCTTCAAGTGGGTTGAAATGGTGGATGAATAGATGAAGAGAAGTTGAAGAGGTTGAAGAAGGGTGAAGGATTCTTGAGTAATGGCCGGAATTTGGAAGAATTTTTGGAGATCAGCCGTATTTTTGGAGAGGAGAGACGGCTGTTGCTTGCTGCTGGAAGGAGGTAGTGAAGATTGGAGTGATCTGTTTGAAGAAACCCACATCCCTTATATAAAGACACCTTGCGGTCGCAAGGTGGCTTTTACCTTGTGTCCGCAAGGTCAGCCGCCCAAGCGTTTGGCATTCCTTAACCGATTCCCACGTCTGCCAGTACTGTTCACGATGTTCGCATTTACTGAGGACCTTGCGGTTGCAAGGCCCAGGGCACCTTGCGTCCGCAAGGTCGGCAGATTGGCTCCTTTTCGTTTCCTTTTCATCCTCTTTCAGCAGATTAGCAGTTAAGTCCCTTCGTTATATTCCGTTATGTTTCGTTACTTTCCTGCATTATAAAACTCTACAAAAACTCTAAACTAAAATTATTAGCAACATATAAATACAACATTAAGATGCTTTTCTCCCCCAAACTTAAATTTTGGCATATCTAATTTTTAAAATTAAATGTCAAAAATACATTTAACGGAGAATAGCATATTTAAATTAACTACAAAAGCAATACAATTCATAATAGTGGGTCCGTCTTTGTTTAACGTCTTTGGCTCGACCCAACTGCAAACCTAATCATTGGGTGGTTCATTGTCAGCTAAACGAATTAATTCAATTGTTCGTTCAACTGACATCGGTTCAAGGTATGGCTTGAGCTGGTGTCCATTAACTTTAAAAACTTCATTATTCTTTGGATTTCTTATATCAATCGCTCCATGAGGATAAATTCGGACAATTATGAAAGGACCAGACGATTTAGATTTTAACTTTCCAGGAAATAACCTAAGTCTAGAATTAAAAAGTAAAACTTTCAATCCTGGTCAAAACATCTTATTGGCTAACCCCATATCATGATACTTCTTGGTCTTCTCTTTATAAGTTTTAGCATTCTCATACGAATTTAACCTATGTTCTTCTAATTCATTCAATTGAAACAATCTTTCCTCACCAGCCAAAGTTAAATCTAAATTTAAATCTTTAACATCCCAATAAGCTTTGTGCTCGATTTCAACTGGTAAATGACAGGCTTTGCCATATAAAATTCAGTATGGACTCATTCCTATTGGGGTTTTAAAAGCAGTTCGGTATGCCCATAAAGCATCCTTAAGTTTAGATTCTCAATCTTTACGATTAGGCTTAACAGTCTTTTCTAATACTGCTTTAATTTGCCTGTTACTAACCTCTACTTGGCCAGATGTCTGAGGATGATATGGTGTAGCTAACTTGTGAGTTACTCCATGTTTCTTAAGGACATTATTCAATAATTTATTTGTAAAATGAGTTCCTTGGTCACTTATTATGGCCTTTGGTACTCCATATCTAGCAAACAAACCTTCAACAAATTTAACCACAGTTTTACCATCATTTGTTTTAGTAGCTATGACTTCAATCCACTTAGACACATAATCTACTGCTACCAAAATATATTCACAATTATATGACACTGGAAAAGGACCCATGAAATCAATGCCCCAAACATCAAATATTTCAACAACCATGTTAATATGCAAGGGCATTTCGTTTCTTTTTCCTATTCCACCAGTTCTTTGACATTTATCACAAGTTCTATAAAATAATTCACATACTCTAAAAATAGTAGGCCAATATAAACCGGATTGTAAAATCTTTCTAGCAGTTTTATTCCCACTAAAATGACCTCCACAAGAGTATTCATGTCATAATTCCATAATACTTTGTTGGTCTTTTTCTGGAATATATCGCCTGATTAAAGAGTTTGAGCATATTTTATATAAATGAGGCTCTTCCCAAAAATAATTTTTCGCTTCAGCCAAAAATTTCTTCTTTTCATAATGATCAAAATCAGGATTTATGATATCAGACACATGATAATTGACAAAATCAGCATACCAAGGGTCTAAATCTTTCATTGCTAGCAGTTGCTCATCAGGAAAATCTTCATTTTTAGGAATTGGATCATCAAGAAATTGACGTTCAAGTAAGGGTGAAAATTCTAATCTAGACAAATGGTCGGCTACTACATTTTCAGTTCCCTTTTTATCCTTGATTGTAATGTCAAATTCTTGTAATAATAGCATCCACCTAATTAGTCTAGGCTTAGCATCTTTCTTACTTAATAAATACTTTAAAGCAGAATGATCAAAAAATATTATCACTTTCGATCCTAACATATATGATCTAAATTTTTCTAAAGCATACACAACAACCAAAAATTCTTTTTCTGTTGTTGTATAATTTAGTTGTGCATAATTTAGTGTTCTACTAGCATAATGTATCACATGAGGCTTTCTATCTACCCTTTGTCCTAACACAGCTCCAATTGCAAAATCTGATGCATCGCACATGATTTCAAAAGGGAGAGATCAATCAGGGCCGGATAAAATAAGGGCAGTAGTTAGTCTTTCTTTTAATAGATTAAATGCTTCTAAGCATTCTTGATCAAAAATAAATTCTATATCTTTTGCTAACAAGTTATATAGAGGCTTACGGATTTTTGAAAAATCTTTTATGAATCTTCTATAGAAACCAGCATGCCCTAGAAAACTTCTAACACCTTTAACAAAAGTTGGAGGAGGTAGTTGTGAAATAACTTCAATTTTTGCTTTATCAACTTCAATACCTTTATTTGACACAACATGCCCCAAGACAATTCCATGTTTGACCATGAAATGACTTTTCTCCCAACTTAGGGTTAAATTTGTTTCACACACATCTTTTCAAACCGATGTAAGATTTTCTAGGCAATGATCAAAAGAATTTCCAAAACCGAAAAATCGTCCATGAAAACTTCAACACATCTTTCAACTAAATCGAGAAATATAGAAATCATGCATCTTTGAAAGGTGGTTGGTGCATTACATAGTCCAAAGGGCATTCTCCTAAAAGCAAAAGTACCAAAAGGACATGTAAAGTTGTTTTCTCGGTCTTCGAGTGCTACAGAATTTGGTTGTAACTAGAAAAATCATCAAGAAAACAATAGTACTCGTGACCGGCTAGTCTTTCAAGGATTTGGTCAATAAATGGCAAAGGAAAGTGGTCTTTCCTAGTTGCCGCATTTAGTTTTCTCAAATCAATGCACATTCTATAACCGCTATTGTTCTTGTAGGGACTAATTCATCTTTTTCATTTTTAACAACCGTAATTCCCGACTTCTTAGAACTACTTGAACCGGACTAACCCATTTACTCTCGATATTGGGTAAATTATACCCGCATCTAGAAGCTTAAGAACTTCTTTCTTCGCTTCTTCCATGTGGGGTTAAGTCTTTGTCTTTCTCTTGAAGGTTTACTACCTTCTTCTAAGTGTATTTTATGCATGCACATAGAAGGACTAATACCTTTTAAATCAGCCAGGGACCATCCTATAGCTTCTTTATGTGTCCATAAAACTTTCAATAAACTTGTTTCTTGCTCTTCAGTTAAATCAACTGCTATTATGACATGTAAAGTTTTACCTTCCCCTAAAAATGCATATTTTAAGTGGGGTGGTAATGGCTTTAATTCTTCAACTGGAAGAGATTTAACAGATGACATAAATTCAGAATTTTCTGGTTTAATTGTTTCTTCTATTTTAATCTCCTCGGTATTTCCTTCTTTAATGTCTTCCTTATTTTCTACTTTAACATTCTCTATCTCAATTTCTTCAAAAAGAGATTTTAAAATCTCTACTTCATCTTCTTTAATTTCATTAGTTTCTTCTTCTACTTTTTCTATTCTATCAGACTTAATTTCTGATTCTGATTCTTTCTCTATATTTTCTTTATCCTTATTTTTAAGAGCTTCTAATTTCTCTCTTTCTTGTCTTTCTTCCTCTTCTATTTCTCTTTCTATCTCATCAATGTCAATTTTTATGGGAGGTATAAGACTATCATCATAAACTATAAATACATCTTTCTCATAGTCATCTTCTTCATTATCTTCCTCAAAAGTTTCAGTTGATAATTTTTCGATTTCGTCTATGGAAAAACATGCATTTATGTCACTAGGTCTATTCATAGCATCATAAACAGAGATTTCAACAGTTTCACCTAGAATTGACATTGTGAGTTTACCATTCCTCACATTTATCATTGTATTGGCAGTGGCCATAAAAGGTTTGCCTAACAATATAGGAACTCCATTATTTGTGCAAATCTTCCTTTCCATCTCTAGAACCACAAAGTCGACTGGAATGATTAGTTTATCAACCTGAACTAGGATGTCTTCCACTATACCCAAAGGGTATTTAACTGAATGATCAACTAATTGTAATTGCATATTAGTGGGTTTTAGTTCTCCTAACCCTAATTGTTTATAGACCGCAAAAGGCATCAAATTAATACTTGCTCCTAGATCTAGCATGACTTTCATCTTTTTAGAGCTTCCCAAAGAAACTTGGATATTAAAGCTACTGTGGTCTTTCAACTTAGGGGTAATTCGGTTGTAAACAAGACTTACATTTTCTAAACAATAATTTTCTCATTGTTTTCAAACTTGTGTTTCTTAGAGTGAAGATCTTTGAAAAACTTTGCATAGGCTGGAATATTTTTTATAAAGGAAGGTTAACATTCACTTTGGATAACATATTATAAATTTCCAAAAATTGTTTGTCCATTCGGTTTTTCATAAGTCTTCTAGGGAATGGAATTTGAGGAACATATGGTGGTGGAGCCACATAAGGTTCCTCTTCTTCTGGTTCTAACTCTTTTTCTACTTCTTGATTTTGAATTTCTTTTTCTTTTTCCTTGTTTGGAACTTCTACTTCTACTTCTACTTCTTGATTAATTGTTTGATTATTCTCATTACTATTATCCTTTTCAACTTTTTTCGTAATTATCTACCGATCGCACATTAGAAGAATGAACAGATCACTTACCTCTTCTCCTATTACTTTACCGCTCTCAAGAAGACAGTGATTGACTTTGCTTGCTCGGCTTGACTAGGAACTTCCCTTCTTCTCTTTCTCTTTTCTCAGTTTCAAATAAATGTGCTTTTTCAAAATTTCAACTTCTTCAAGCAAATATTTTAACAAAACTGCTTGACCTTTACTTGTTCCATCTTGTTTTGGAACTTCTTCAATTCTCAATTGATTTTGATTTGGAAATTGTGGAGGTTGTGGTTGTTGAGGCTGGAATTGTTGAGGTTGTAAAGGCTTATTTCCTCCCCAAGAAAAGTTAGGATGATTCCTCCAACCAGGATTATAAGTGTTTGAGTAGGGATCATTCCTTGGCCTTGAGGGTATACATTCATAGCATTAGCTGTTTCAAGATACATAGCACTTGATGGACAAAAATTAGTAGCATGGGAATATAATCCACATAAAGCACATGCTTCTTGAATTGGCTAATTTTCAAATTGAGCTTGTGTATCTAATTTTTCTTGAACTTGGTATAGACTCCTACTTTTACCTCTAACACTTTTCTATTGAGAATTAATACTTAACATCTCAAATAATTCCTCTAGTGCTTATGGTGTCATTCTATTAATAGAACCAACAGCTGCACTATCAACCATAGTTTGTAAGCCTGGTGAAAGACCATGATAAAATTGAAGCACTAACACATGTTGAGCCAGATTATGATGAGGACACATAATGAGCAGATTTTTAAATCTATCCCAAGACTCATGGAATGTTTCACCTGGTTCATTTTTGAATGACATGATTTGTTTTCTGTATTCAGTGAGAGATGCATGCTTATAGTATTTACTCATAAACAAATCATATAATTGAGCCCAAGTATAAACACTACTAGGTGTTAGATTCATAAACCATCGCTTCGCCAGATCTTTTAATGCACTGGGAAAGTATTTCATTTTAACTTGGTCTTCAGTTAACCCTTCTAAAGGAAAAGTACTCATCATGTATTCATAATCTCTTAAGAAACTAACAGGATCTTCTTGAGGCATTCCATGAAAGGAAGGTATAGCATTAAAATAATGGCCTTTTAGTTCAAAATTCTTACCGTGATCCGGTAAGACTAGACATGATGTTACTACATTTAATGAAGGTCTAAAATCATTAATAGTTCTTTGATTTACCACTACTTCCATATTTCTTCTAAAGTGTTCTTCTCTTTGATTTGCATTAACCTGAAGAACCGATTTTCGTGATTTTGATTAATATTATCTTCCATTGTAGGATCAACCGGAGGATCCTCTTGATTCAATTGTTCTTGATTATCAGGCTGAGGAGCTAGATTTTCAAGATCTTCTTGATTCCTTCTAATATTATTTATATCTTGATTTAGTTCTACCAGTTGAGGATTCAAAGATCTACGACCGTGAATAAAATAAATTAAAGCAATTTAAAAACAACTAACTATTAAAAATAAAATAAAATCTTTTTGTATTTTTATTTTTATAAAAACTAAAAATTAAAAACTAAATTAAATTAAAATTACACTACCAACAAACTAACTATGTGAACTAGCTTGTCCCCGGCAACGGCGCCAAAAACTTGATCGATGTCTTATTTTAATTATTTTCTTGCAAGTGGACAAGACTATTGGAGAATAGTTTTGGAAGCAAGGGTCGAACCCACAGAGACAAGAGATCACAGATAGGGCAATTTATTGATAGCAAATTATTAATCTAAGGGGGTTTTTATAATTCTTCTATTCTAACTACTATTATTATTTAGGTGTTTAACTAATTAGCAGCAATTACAGGTTATGAAGATCTTATGGTGGATGACAATCTAGGATTAGGGTTTCACTTGTATCTCCTCTATGTTTAATTCAAAATAATTATCATTCAATTGCTTGGGTTCGTTCACAAAAGATAGATATAGTCTGTTGAATTATTGGTTCAGCCTCCATCCCCGCATCATTCATCCATTCTATATCCTAAGCACAAGAACATATGATCTATCTGTCACCTAGGTCATGTATGAACCTGGCCCTAACTTATCACTCTCGTGCATCGATAGGTCCAATTTATTGTGATGGTGAGCCAGTGTACAACATATGCATATTGGTCATGCAGTTATCCGCACCTCGATCTAGGCCTTTATTATTTGCGATTACATTCATTTGTTCAAAGCGAAATAATATAGGGATTGATAAACACCACGATCAACAAGAATTGAATGAACATAAATATGAATTAAAACATAAATTCGATACAAGGTACCTCCCACCTCCTAGATTAATGATGATTTAGTTCATCCTTGACGATGAACAACACATGGAGATAAATGGAGACATGTTTTGATCTTCAATGCTTGTAATTACAATAACTAAATATGTTATACAACCTAAAATCTATCCTAAAGCTATACAAAACTATTTCCAGTCGTTTTTTCGTCTGCCTAGGCTTTGGCTACCGACTCCTATTTATACCGAGGAGTTGTATTTCAATCGAATCTCCAGTGAAAATGCAACTTTTCGTATTCTGACCACCTTGCGGTCGCAAGGTATGGAGCACCTTGCGACCGCAAGGTCCTCTAAAATCCGGGCTTTGATTTTTCATCTTCCCGCCCACCTTATGGGAAAGGTTCTGAACACCTTGCGACCGCAAGGTCTCCAGCGTGTTTTTCTTCTTTTCTTCTTAAGCTTTTCATTCTGGCCCCTTCTTGGATTTTGCATATAAAAGCCTTGTGCTTTGCATATTTTCACTAAAAACCCTGAAACTCACAAAATCACTAGAAAACGCATATCAGTAACCAAAAGCCTCGTGAAATAGCATAATTTAAGGCTTAGAAGTATAGGAAATCGACGTATAAAATACATCGATCAACTACCCAACATAAGTTTTGTGCGAATATGGTATCTGATGTTGCCATATGTGTCAAATAACTACCTAGGCCCAACGTCTGTTAATGAAAAAATGTTAACTCTCACGTGTTCTTGCACGCGATGGCTATTTTGGTCATTTCCGTCGTCAATCTTTATCACCAAAGTCGTCATCCTCCTTCCTGCGAAACCCAGCTCCAAGTTACTAGTAGGAACCCATAATTTTAGAAAAAATCAATCACTAGACCATCTCCAACCAACAATTCCAACCCAGTTCAAATATGTAAATGAATTGCAGTAATCTAAACCCCCAACAGATTAGAAAAAATTTCAGTTAAAATCAAGCCCACCAGATTAATCATGAAGAAAAACTCAATTACCACCACAGCTCGACTTGCACAATAGTATATCTAGAATATACTTAATCTACAATTATCAGCAACAATATTCTCAAATTGCAAAAAATAACCAACAAAAATAGAAAGATCTTACTTGAATTTGGTTAGGAGAGTTCCAAAATTCAAACACCAGAGTTCGCAATTGGGCTGGAGTTGGAGTGGCTTGAATACGGAGCTTCTGAACTAGAGCGAACTCGTTGGTGCTGCTGTGAAAGGAAACAAAATTGGCTCCAGCTTTGGCCAAAGTTGAAGAGAGCATGGAAGCTGATGCGTCATAGATGGGTGATGGCGAGTCGGGAGCCGGAGCGAACTGGGGAGAGAGATTGAGAGAGGAATGAGGACGCCGACTATGAAGACCCACAACTTGGATGCTGGGTCGGGTATAGCAGTGTGATAATGGCCGCCGGATCTGGGTGAACAGAGGCGGAAAGAGCCGGCGAAGGTGAGAGAGACAGATCGATCCCCTTTGTTTTTTGACATGTCGTCAACGACTTCCCTCCCAAAGGAAATGACCAAAATACCCATCACGTGCAAGAGCACGTGAGACTTAACGTTTTTTCATTAACATGCGTTGGTCATAGGTAGTTATTTGACACAAATGGCAACATCATATACCAAATTGGAACAAAACTTATGTTGGGTAGTGATATGGGATTGAATGTATACTTTGGGGGGAAATTTATAATTTGGCCCGAATTCTATGTTAGCCACTGATTAACCTCCATGCACACCAATGCAACACCCTAAATACCCCTTTGTGATTGTCAAGCAATCAGAAAGTAAATCAAAGTATTACGTGATGTACACAAGCTTACTATCGTGCCTCAAGTCTGAAGACTAATAGTGTATTATCGCAACGTGAAAAATTCTTAATTTGACAATTAAAACTTCCATTTAAGAATTCTCAACGGGTCATATTTAGTGAACTTGTTCTCTAACAAGCACCTGCAATATATGTACTTGCGTCACAACGCTGATGCTAATAAAATGCAACATCCTCGTCATACGAGCATACATCATACGCATAAGTCTCACAAGGCTATTCAATGTCCTTGTCTTGAAAAGCCAACTGATTGAGAACAAATTTAAGACCAAAACCCTAGAAGCATATTTCATGATTACCATCAAATGCGCAACCATGCTCCATAGCTAAAATTGGTCTAAGGACTTTATCGTATATTTATAAACTATTAATAATATAAACATAAGATAAATAAATCCCTTCATTTAAATATAAATTCCAATAATATTGTTTTACAAGTAGAATAAAAATCCAATCTAATTGGAACGCCGGGCATTCTACTCTAACAATATCAACTTTTCATGTGCTAAACATTCATAAACTTTAGTTCATGGAGTAATTGTTTCAGTCATATGAGCTCACATGTTGTTTTAGCCATGACTCGATACATTGCTTCAGAAGTGGATAGGGTGACAACAAATTATTTCTTTCTTTTCCATGACATAAGATTTCCCCCAATAAAAAACAATAACCAATGGTTGGGCGTTTATCAGGTGAACCTTCTCAATTTACATCTAAATATCCAATCACCTGGGTATGCCCCTTGTTTTTATATAGCATACCTTTGCCCGGCTCTTTCTTGATGTACTTTAGAATATGAATGGCTGCCTCCCAATGACTATCACATGGAGTACTTACAAAACTGACTCAAAACGCTCATCTGGAACGCAATATCAGGTCGCGTTACCATGAGGTAGTTAAGTTTGCCAATAAGTCTCATGTATTTGTTTGGGTCTGATAAGGGCTCCCCCTGATCAGGTAGAAGCTTAGTATTCAGATCCATTAGAGTCTCTATGAGTTTACAGCTGGACATGTTTGATTCTTCCAAGATATCCAAGGCATATTTTCTTTGGGAGATGAAGACACAATGTTGGGATTGACCAACTTCTATTCCCAAAAAATACTTGAGTTACTAAAATATTTTGTCTGAAAATGATGGAATAGATGTTGCTTGAGTTACTATATACCCTCCTGGTCATTCCCGATAATCATAATGTCATCCACATAAACAACGAGATAGATGCCTCGATCGGAAGAGAGATGGAGGTAAAATATTGAATGATCGAGCTTACTCTGAGTCATTCCAAATTGTTGAACAACTGAACTAAATCGCATAAACCAAGCCCTTGTGGACTGTTTCAGTACACAGAGAGCACAACAGAGGCGACAAACCAATCTAGAGTTAAACTCCCCCCAAGCAACAAACCCAGGAGGTTGCTCTATATAAACTTCTTCCAGTTCACCATGTAGAAAGATATTTTTGATATCTAACCGATAAAAGGGTTAGTGATGAATAGTTTCCATAGAGAGGAATAAGCGGACAGAGGCCATCTTGGCAACCGGAGAAAAACATGTCTCCATAATCAAGCCCATAAATTTGGGTATACCCTTTTACAACTAGTCGATCCTTCAACCATCTGTAGTGCCATTAGGCTGAACTTTGACGCTATAAACCCAATGAAAACCAACTAGAGATTTCCTAGGAGGAATGGGAACTAAATCCCAAGTACCATTAGAATGTAATGTAGACATCTTATCAGTCATCACCTGACGCCAACCAACATCTAAAAGAGTTGCTCCTACAATTTTAGGAGTAGAAATAGAGGATAAGGATGACACAAAGGCAGTATATGATGGAGATAAACGATGATAACTCATGAAATTATAGATGGGATAGGGATTGTGAGTAGAGCGAATTCCTTTATGTTCGGCGATAAATCGATTAATGTCAAAGATCGGAGCAAATGACATGACTGGAGTAGATCGTGATTCCATGGGGCCAGATGTAGGTGTAGGTGTAGTAGTGGTGGTAGATTCTGTTGTAGGTTCGGAGGAAGGGCTTGTAATAGGAGGCTGTGGTTGGGAACGATGGTAGGTAAGTGGAGGAGGTGATGAGTCTGTAGTAGGAGCAACATTGTCAATTACAACTAATGGAGTGGTACTAATGGCTGGAGGAGGGGAAACCTTAGGCACACACTCAACATGATGGGGAGAAGGAAAGAAGAGAGTTGCCTCAAAGAAATGGACATCAGGTGAGACAAGATATCGGTTAAGCTAAGGTGAGAAGCAAATATAACCTTGTTGTAAGCGAGAATATCCCAGAAAAATACATTTGAGAGACTTGGCTTGTAATTTATCTCTTCCCGGAGTGAGATCATGAACAAAACATATACACCCAAAGACACGTGGAGGAAGAGAATAGAGTGGCTAGCTAGGAAATAACAGAGAATATCTTGATTATTTAAAATGGAGGATGGCTTGTGATTAATCAAATATCATGCACTAAGAACATTGTCTCCCACAAAAACGTAGCGGAACATGAATGTGAATGCAGAGAGTACGTATAGTTTTAATAAAGAGTCTATATTTCCTTTCTGCCACCCCATTTTATTGAGGGGTATGCGTACAAGATGATTTATGAAGTATTCCTGGAGAGGCCATAAAAGATTCAAATGGGGTAGAAAAATATTCTTTCGCATTGTCACTAATAAGGATATGGATATTTGTGCCAAACTGAGTTTTAATTTCGGAGCAAAATGTTTGAAATATGGAGAATAATTTAGAATGATTCTTCATTAAGAATAACCAAGTGCAACGAGAAAAATCATCCACAAATGTAACAAAGTAATTAAAACCCAAAGTTGATTTGACACAACTAGGACCCCATATATCTGAATGAACTAAAGCAAAGGTGACTTTGCTTGTTTATTGAGATGAATAGGAAAAGAAGTATGAACATGTTTCCCTAACTGATAAGACTCACATTCTAACGAAGGTATACTAACAAGTTTCCATACAATCCTTTGTAGGCTAGGATGTCCCAAACGATGATGAAGAATTGTGGGTGTTTCAATGGTAACACAAACAACATGAGCTGGTGGCAGAGAGAGGTAATATAGCCCATGAGACTCACGTCCTACTCCAATCATCCTCCCGGTGTTCCGATCCTACACTAGAACAGAATTAGTAATAAATGTAATAGAATACGGAAATGTTTTGGTTAACTTGCTAATGGAAATCATTTTAAAAGGGTAGTCTGCTATATAGAGAACATAATCTAATGATAGAGAAGGCAAGGGTATAACTTGTCCAGTTCCTCTAACTTTAGTTTGTGAACCATTGGATGATGTAACATTGGATAAATTATTAGAATAGGTAATATGGAAAAGTAAATTCTTGTTACCAGACATATGATTTGAAGCACCAGAATCAAGTATCCATGACCCAAGAAAGGTTGACTTAGAGATGCAAACAATATGATTATCGACTTGACTTGTTGAAATTTATGAAATGCGGCATACCGGTAGTAGGCACATATATTGTCCCAAGTGTATCCTCAGATGGTGGATCATAGTGTGAAATGTTTGCAACCTTAGGTAGATATCTATGAAGCTTGTAGCAATGATCAACTATGGCAATGAGTACACTTAGGGTGACATCGACCTTGCTGCCCACTTTTCCCATCCCTTCGATAAGTCACTTAAGAGGCTAGGATAGCAGAATCGGTGGTATTTATGGAATTGTTCAGGATGTTTAGGGGTGCGGAAATACGAAGTAACTGCTTAAATATTGTATCCATAGTAGGAACTTTGGGATTGGCCAGGATTTGATTGCGAACTGAATCAAGTTAAGTAGGCAAGCGTGCTAGTGGAAGGACCATGGAGAATTTTCCATGATCTACTTCTTGTTGTGTAACATCAGTTGAAATAGGCATCAACTTATTAAATTCTTGCTCAAGAATCTCAATCTGGCCTAGATACTCTTACATATCGTGAGCATGTTTCTTAATCATTTTCATACGAGAGACAACATTATAAAGATGATTAATGTCATTTGAATAAAGTTTCCTCACCTTTTTCCATACGTTGTAGCAAGTGCGATAAGGTCAGTATTGGCCAACAAGGGCCTGATCATGGATTGCCATAAGACGTTGCATAAGAAGGCATCAATTTGCTTCTACTACGACTGTTCTTTCTAATATTAGTAACATGTTTTGTCAAGTGTTCTTTAAAACACTGGTCCATGAACCACAACTCAATAGAGGCAAACCATGACATATAATTGATGTAACCCTTCAATTTTTCAGAACATATAATAGGCGTAGTTGCAAAGCTTACGAAAGTCTTATTTGATAATGCATTACTTGAAGTACCCATTCGGAATGAACAAAAGTAAGAAATAGATAAAAATAAATTACCAAAATAAGACTCTCGAATATGATGCGGTACAGTAGTGACGCGACCAAACTTGGAGAATCTGATAGCGATCGGAGCAGCCACCGCAGTGATTGTTGATGGCACGTGAGTTCCACGCGCATGAAAAGGTGGTGCGTACGTGTAGGGGCGTGTGACGTCGATTCCCGACGATGTTTGTTGGGGTTTGGTCAATACTTGATTCCAACCAGGTCTATATTGTAGGTTTCTGGAAATGATTATGTATTAGATGCGTAAAGCAAGAAAGAGGTGGCGCGCTAGGTTTTGTGTGTGTTGAATGGATACATTTTGAAGCCCTAGGTATGAGAAGTGTGGGAATAAGAAAACAGTAGGTGAGAGAAAGGAATTTTTCTCACTAAACCTGCTTTGATACCATGTAGAATAATTTAGAGAAATTCCTTGTGAAGAGTGTTACATATTTATACACTTTCAAGGCTACCTATTATAGGAAACTAAGAGGAGATTGATCTCAATCAATCTCCTATAATTAGTAATTACTCTCCTATAATTATGTTATCAATATAATCAATCTCCTATAACTATGTTATCATAGTATTTAACAAAACTTTCAATATAATTCCATCAATTAATCTTGAATTAATTGACAGATCCCAAATTTAACTTAATTGATCAAATCAATTACATCCATCAATTAATCTCTGCTAATCAATTGCCTCCAACAATTTGGAATAATTCTTGATTGAACAAATGAATCCTTCCATTCTTAGTATGTGACCCTTTAGGTTCACAATTAGGGGTGGCAAAATGGGTGTTATGGATCAATGGATAATATGCCATTATCCATGGTTATCCACCACCTCCCTCACAATCTTGCTAACATGGCTGCCAACCACACCCTCACCATTCAAAACCGTGTTGATCCCACCTAAACCTTCCACCTCATTAACATCTCCCACCACAACATCACCAAACTCACCTCCACCAACTACATCGCTTGGAAACTCCAAGTTGAGACAACTCTCATCGGCTATGACCTTTACAAGTTTGTAGACGTCTCACACACGTGTCCACCTCCCACCATCCTCTCGAAGGACGCTCAAACATCCAAGGATGTTCCAACCCCTAACCCGAGTATCAATCCTGGATTTGACAAACACCCCATGAGCTATGGATTTTTGATAGTTATTTTTTATTGGTAAAGATAGACCTTAAAGTTCAGAAACTTACAAATAACTCCTAAATTTATTTTTGTGTTTGTATGTTTTTAATTTGAAGTCAATTTTAATAATTTACACAACGTAGTTAATGTGTTTGATGAAATGAATAAATGATAATAATAAGAATTTTGGGAAATTTTAAATTTGTTGTCAGTGTTTGACGTATTTTTGAAATTTACATTAAAAAATTTAAAAACTATTATATTTATACATTAATTTCTATACCCCACCTAGTCCCCCTAGACGCTAAGTCCTTGTCTGGGGTTAGGGCGTCCACAATGGTCCCTTTTTTGAAACTTCTAAAAGGCATTTTGAAGTTTTTTTTTAAAACTTAAGCTCACAATGGTTAATTTTTTCCACCCTCTATCTCTAAAACAAGTTAAGCCTCCCTCTAAGTTTGGAGGGACCTTTAGTGGAACAGTGATCCACTTTCTCTCTCCAATTTTCTTTCTTCTCCATTTTCTTTCTTATTCTCCACCATTTGTGTAGTTATTATTAATTTAATAAGTTTTATTTGATGCGAAAATTAAAAAAAAATCATTTCTTCAGTAGGAGTTAAGTTTAGATAATAATAAAAAAATGATTTAAACATACATTTTCTTTTAAATTGACATTTATTTTGAGATAAAAACAATTTTAAAAATTATTAAAACATATATTCCTTCTGTTTTTAAATAATCGTCCTCTTTGATCCGATTCACCATTTAAGAAAAATTAATTAACTGTATTATAAATATTGATGTAATGTGTGGTTTACTTTAATTATACTACCTTTGTCTTCTTAAATTTTCCTACCATTGCAAGCTACTGATATACATATATTCTTTTTTTATATTATTATCGTAAACTTAATCGATTGATTAAATTGAAAGATGCTTATTTTTTTTATGTGAAATATGTGTATTAATTACGAATTCTTTTCAACAAAAGGAAATCATTTGTTTTGTGTTCGTAATATATGAGAAGATAAAATAATAATAATAATAATAATTATAAACATAAATTGACCCTTAAAATGACATATATTTTTAGATTAAAGTAATTGAAATAATTAAAAAAATAAAATGTTTTTTTCCATAGAATATATAATATAAAATATAAATATTTCAATTCAATTGTGTTGAAAAAATAGAAATAAAAAAGATGAGAAATATGGTGGTAGTTAGGTTTGTTAGTTGTGAATGTGATGAAAGAAATTTAAGGTTTTAAAAGATTGTATAGAAGGTGATTATTGGAGTAAATTGTTTTTAAAATATTAAAAAAATATAAAAAAACAAAAAGCGAGGTAACTAAATGATGATATTAGGTGGTATCATTGGAGAGATGACACAGCAAATTTTATATCCTTGATTTTGGGACATCTTCCAACGGAGAGATGACACAGCAGGGGCTTTTTTGTACTTTAGCTAAAATGGGCACCATCCCCGATTCCCCGGCTCTTTGGTTCTTCGAAAAGCCGGGCCATACCTCGTACAGCTAGTCAGCTACTGCCATCTGTAAAATGTAAAAAACAACCGGCAGATCGGCAAACATCGGCGACACAGAGAAATCGCAATGGGCAACGGTCAGTCGGCTTCCACCAATCCTCGTTTCACTTCCGCCACCAGGTCAGTTCCCCCGGCCTCCACACACTCATAAACGCACACACATCCGACTCACAACGAACTGGACTAATAAAAAAGTCATTACACTAACAGAGCCTTCTCGCATAATGAGCTGGAAGACCTCAAATCATTGTTCACATCCCTAGCTGCCCAATCTCAAAGTGATGGTCAATTCATCTCCCCCTCTGTCTTCAAGGTTTCCTTGCTCTTTCCTCTTTTTTAAAATAAATTTGTTGTTGTTTCAACGTTTTTCGTTCCTAAATTTAAATTTTGTTTAATTTTCAAGGCGTACATCGGGATTGAAGGGCCTCTTGGCGATAGAATGTATGATTTAGTTACGCAGAATCGTCATGATCAGAAACTCACCTTGGAGGACCTTGTGATAGCTAAAGTAAGTTCTTTGTATGCCCAATTATTGTTTGTTCACTTGGTTTTTATATAGTTTGTTTGGCAAGTAAATTTAGAAAATCTCATAATTCTTGTTACCTTTAGTTTTTTTATTTGCTTGCTGTGAAATATTCTGCCAGTTTATTGAAGAAATGCTATTCTAGTTCATTGTTTTCAAATGAGCTATTCACAGATTATTAATTTGTTGGAATTTATACAATTCAGAGTTAAGTAGTTGGTTAATTGATGGACCGTTGGCCTGCTATTGAAGTGCAGGGCTTCAATGTGTCTTCCACAGACAGCCACAGCCCATTGTTTGACAAATACCGAAGATAACCCCACATTGTTGTATGTGGAGGTAATAGAAGATATGTTGGCATCTGGCTTGGCTTTTTTTAACTGGATAATTACTTTCATGCGGTTGCGACTACCCCTGTTAGCGTGGAAAAGACTGTCGGCAACTGTATTTAGAAAACAGGATATTGGAGTGAGTGCTTTATCTGAGAAAGTTAAGGTGTTGGGGAGACAGCAAGGGTACTCGGGCAAAAACCTTGAGGTCCTTGGTTCCAATCTCCATACTAACTAGGGATCACACTTACCTATAAAAAAGAAGAAGTTATTGCTGCACTTGGTTATGAAGCACAAGATGTGAAGGAAAATGGGGCCTAGTGACGATGTCACCTAGCAAGTAAAGATGAATGACTAATGCAAGAATTCACACCAAGTAGGCTAAGACTAGAATTCGTGGCAAGTTGGCGATTTTTAGAATGAAGATTTGTTTGATGTTTATAAAAACATTGGAAAATTTTACTTGACAAGTAGGCTAGACAGGAATTCGTTATTAACAGTCTGGTAGGGTTGTTATACAATGTTGGGCTTCTCAACAACTTAAACTTTTGGGTGAGTTGGTAAGTTAACATAGTATTTAAAGAGCTGCTTTGGAAAGAACTATAATGGGCAGTAAACGAGCAAAGTCCATCGGGTTATTTATTTATTTTTTTGATAAGTAAGAGTATTGTATATTAGAAAGCGTCAAAAAAGGTAACGCGTCCTTCTACAGTAGGAGTATACACAGAAAACTGATCTAATGAGAGACTATTAACAAAATCTACAAAGGAATAAGCGTGTGAATTGGAAGTATTAACATCTTCTGAGCACCAAGTCTGGAGGGTTTGCAACATAGTGTCTTTCAACTGCGACAAGGACCTTTCCTTGTTATTAAAGACCCTTCTATTCCTTTCAACCCAAATGGTCCGGCACACACAGCACACACACAGTAGAGCAGTGTGCCAAGTTAATCTTTCTCCATCGGCTTATTGACAAGTTTATTGATCAGGAAACTCCTTATTACAATTTCACTTAATCTTTCTCCATCAGCTTTAGTCTAGGGGGTGGATTGTTGAAAAGCCTTGTTAAATGGTGTGTCAGTAGTCATTGTGATTTAAGTAGTCTAGGTCAGAAATGATTTCTGGGTTCAGGAGACATGGATGGTCCAGGTGATAAGTTGGTCATGATGACCAACTATGACGATAATTTAGTTCACCAGCTTTGATGGTTTTTTTACGTTGGCAGCGTTGGTAGAATTTTGAGTCATGTTAAATAATAACTACTGAGGTTACAACTTGAAGTTCTTGAAGATATAGGGTCGCAAGCTGCTCCGTTCTGGCATCTTGGGATTTGGAAAATCAGAAATTAATGTGACTTGAGAAATGTAAAAAACGATACACGCATATAACATTTTTTTTGATAAGTAATAGATTATATACCAAAGGTACCAAAATAGGTGACACATCCTTGTACACTAGGAGTATTCACAAAAGGACTAATCTAAAGAAAAACTATTAACAAAATTAACAAGAGAATAATTTTGAATATGAGAAGAATTAATATCTTTGGCACACCAAAAGTGTGACGTGTGCAACCTTGTCCTTCAACTTATCCACCGGTCTTTCCCCATTCTCAAACACCCATCTATTTCTTTCCCTCCAAATGATCCAGCAAATACCCAGCGGGGCTGCGTGCCATATACAATTCCTCCTCCCTTGTTTGTAAAGCATCCAACTCAAAAGAACATCTTTCACTAATCGAGTCATGACCCAAGCAATTTTAAAGAGACTATAAACGAGACTCCATAATTCCTTCGCCATAGGACAGTGAATGAGCAGGTGATTAGTAGACTCCTCATCCTCTTCTTTACACATGAAGCACCAATTAACATAAGTGACATTACGCTTTCTCAAGTTATCACCGGTAAGAATGACCTCATTGGCCATTGCAGGCTTCCCACGCAAAAAAAGCAAACCCGGCTGGGGGCTTTGGACTTCCATATCGATTTCCAAGGAAAGACTTTATAATCTGTGCAAGATAGGATATCAAACTATGATTTAACAGTAAAACGTTTAGCTCTAGTACCCTTCCACCACACCTTATCTTCTCTAATTCTACCAACCTCCCGGGAGTGGATCAATTCAAAGAATTGCAAAAATTGCTCCAATTCCCAATCGTGGAAATTTCTCTGAAATAAAGGATTCCAGACCCCTATGCCATCCTCCATTTGGAGCACCGAACAAACCAAACAATCATAATGCATGGCTATATTGAAATTATTCGGAAACAATCTCCAAAGCTCCATATTGCCTCACCATTTGTCTTTCCAAAATCTTACCATAGCACCATCTCCTATGTCAAAACGAAGATACCTCACTAAAGGATCCCACCCTTTTCTAATTCCTTTCCAAACTCCTACCCCATACGGAAGATTAATTACATCCAGAATCCACCTCATGTCTCCCCCACCATACTTACTATCACTACTTTCCTCCACAGATTATCACTATCACCCACATACCGCCATAACCACTTACCCAGCGAAGCAATTTTAAAGAGCTTTAGATTTTTGATCCCGAGGCCTCCTTCCTTCAAGCTAGAACAAATCTTCTCCCACTTAACCAAGTGATATTTATGAACTTCCTCCTGGCCTTCCCAAAGAAAATCCCTTTCAAATATAACATTAAAGACTATTAAATGAATTTGTTTCAAATATGGATTATCTTTTATCAATATTACCAAAGTTGTTTCAAGAATCTTTGGGTTTTTAACACAGCTCTTATGGGGAAATGGCTTTGGCGATACTTTGGTGAGAAAGAGTCTCTTTGGAGGAAGACAGTGGTAGGAAAATTTGGGGACGACAGCCATAGGTGGTTCCCAAACGAGGTTCATTCTTCCTATGGTGTGGGAGTTTGGAAAGGCATTCAGAAATGGTGGGAAGTGCTGAAGAGGTTTATTTCCTTTGACATTGGTAAGGGGGACTCGGTCAGCTTTTGGAATGATAAGTGGTGTGGCGAGAGAGAACTGCAGAGAGTTTGCCCTGTACAACATAGCAATAGATAAAGAAGAGACTGTTAGCTCTGTTTTGCACTTCCTTGGGATACTGTGGTATGGACTCCCTCCTTTAGAAGGAATGCGCAAGATCGGGAGGCAGTTTTTTGAGTTGCTGTATAAGCAAAAGGTGAACAGGAATGCTGAAGATTCTGTGGCTTTGGCAGGAGAAAAGTGTAGTGTTAAGCTTAATGTTAAGCTTAAGCTTTTAGATGAGTTGGTTACTTAACATGGTATCAGAGCTCTGGTTTGGCAAGGTCGTGGGTTCGAATCATCCCGCTTGCATTTGTTACCCAAAATATTGTGAGTGCATGTTGTCACTCTGTTTGCTTTGTGATGCCCCTGGTGAGGCAAGTTTGTGTATCTCTCCACGTGTGGACGGGTCACACGTGAGGGGGAGTGTTAAGCTTAACATGTAGAAAATTCTCTGTCAAGTTCTACCACAGTTTGTTGCGGGCAGGACTACTTTCCTTGGGGTAGTGTTTGGAAGACTAAAGCTCCTCCTAGGGTGGGTTTTTTTTTTTTTTTGTGAGAAGCCGCAAATGAAGCCATTCTTACGGGAGACAATTTGAGGAGAAGGATGATCTATGTTAATAGGTGTTTCATGTGCAAAAGGGAGGAAGAAAGTGTTAATCACCTTCTGTTGCCCAATGGCCAAGGAAATTTGGAATTTCGTTCTCTGTTTATTCCAGGTGGCATGGGTAAATCCTCTCTCTGTCAAAGAGATGTTGATGAGCTTGATGAGCTGGGCCTTCTATAAACGAAAGAAGAATCCTTGCAGTTTTTGGATGGCTGCGCCGGCAGCAATTAGCAGCAAATTGCTGGACTATTTGGACAGAACGTAGCTCCAGGGCTTTTGAGAATACAGAGAGGAGCTGCGAGAATCTTAAAGAGAATACAATCCAGCTTTTGTACTTTTGGTGCCACGATGTGGTCTCGCAGGGCTAAGCCCCTTTGTAGAGCTTGTGGATTACAGATATGTAGGGTTGTTAGACCCTGATAACCAAAGTCCATCTCAAAACCAATTGGCCATGAGAGGTGTGGCCTGGGATCTTTATTAAGTGATTGCTCGGCTTGATCATCTTTATTAAGTATTTGCTAGACTTGATTATTCCCGATGTGGGTTAAGTGTCTCAACACTTAGGATCCGAGGAACAACATTGTACATGGGTTTTGTTTGTTTATGTTTTTATAAAGAAGCATAGGTTAGAATGAAAAGTAAAGCTGATGAGGACTCTGCTAAGCAAAAATGGGAAGGAAAATAAAGAAAAATATGTAGGCATTTAAAGGCGAAAAATAAGAAAAAACGGCTTTCCAGTCATCCATGATCCAACGCCCACAAGGCCTCCGTTAAAGAGCAAAGCTCACAAGATTTTGTGATCCGAAAAAAAACAGAAAAGGAAGGTGACTGTTGAAAATGCTTCAACTTTTTTCGCTGCAAAGCACCAAATGATTGCAACAGACCACTCTGTCAAAAAGCTTATCCTCTTTCTCACTCCCGAAACCACTATAAGAATCTGTAATCCTTCGACTGTTGAAGGAGAGCCCAATTTTGTAGTAAACGTGAAACAAGCAACCCCGCAAATACTAGGAGACCCTAGATTACATTCTGAGCTGCATGCATAAAAGATGGACATGCATGAATAGATCTTTAAGGGCTTCATCTGTTGCTTGCTGTTAGAGTGTTAGAAGTATTGAGGGTCTCTTGGGTTTAAGATATATGTTTAGGGGTCTTGATGTATATTGTATTATCCAAACATATATATATATATATATATATATATATATATATATATATATATATATATATATATTGTATTTGCCTGACCTGTTTAAGGTTACAGCTTCTCATTCATATTCTCTTCTTCTGTTAGAGTGTTAGAAGTATTTGAGGTCTTTGGTTTAAGATATATGTTTAGGGGTCTTGTATATTGTATTATCTAATATATGGTATATATATATATATTGTATTTGTCAATTCTCTTTTAAGGTATCATTCATATTCTTCTTATCTTCTTCTAACAAGAGCAGAACATCAATAACATTCTGTGCTGATCGATTTCATCTAATCTTTCCTCTCTTTTTTTTTTCAGATGCTTGTCCCTAAAATATTTTCAGATGCATGTCACTAAAATATTTTAGGCAGATGTTGTGTTAACTGCTTGTCATCTTATCAATTGTATGCCATTTTCGGTTCTTTCTGGAGATATTCCTCATTGAGTCTTGTTTCCATATTCTCTCTTCATGGTGTCTCCTAGGATATTCGGGTGCGTGGGCTTTGTTCGTGATCATCGTCCACATGTCAAGGTTCAGTCTCCAATTCATGTTTCGTTGACCAATCCTTCTTAATTCACATCTTTGTTGAAAGAATTTATTTTGTAATTCCTGACATAAGGAGTCACACCTACCTATCGGGTAAAGACCTTGTAATCCTTGGTTCCAATCCCCATACCAACAAGGGGTCACACTTGCCTATCAAAAAGAAAATATCGGATCGCCAATCGCACACACAAGCAAATTGTTGGTAAAACTCTAAAATGACATTTTCTTTTGATCCGTTTTATTTTTCTCATTATCGATCGAGAAAAGACAAAAATCACCAAGTTAGATCCGAAGAAATGTCAAATGTATCTTTTTGATTTATTCTCGTACTAAAAAAGGGTATCGATGTTTCTCTCCTGACTTGAATCGATATGTGGTTTCTGCTGATGTCACTTTTCATGAGTCTATTTCTTTTTATCCTACATCACATATTCCGCCAGTTTAGTTAGTTACCGATGATGAATTTCTTATCTATCGAGTTGTTAAGTTCGCGTCTTTCCCTATCCACGAGATATCTCGTCCTGCTATTCAGCAGGTTTACACCCGTCACGTGCTCTCGAGGAATATGCCTCTATTACTACACTGTGAGCCGGATCTTGTTGAGGTACCTTCTATATGCTCTTAGAAAAGGTAAACGTAGTTGTGCGTTGCATCCTATTTCTAACTTTGTTAGTTATAATGGTTTATCTCTGATCTATGTGCCTTTGTGAGTGTCCTTGAGCCTTTTCCTATTCCCAGTAGGTCGTCCTCATCCGGCTTGAGGCAGCTATGGAAGAGGAAATGAATGCCTTTACACACAATCAAACTTGGGATTTAGTTTCATTGCCAACTAAATAAACATGCTATTGGGTGCAAGTGGGTTTATGCGATTAAAGTTAATACGGATGGTTCTTTGGCTCGCCTTGTTGCAAAATGCTCGGGCATATGGGGTTGATTATCTTTACTTTTCTCTCGTTGGTGAACTTACCTTTGTTCGTTTACTTATATCTCTTCTTGCATCTTCTCACCGGCCTCTTTATCGGCTTGATGTCAAAAATACATTTCTTTATGGTGACTTACGAAGAGGTTTACATGAAGCAACCTTCGGGGTTTATTGCTCAAGGAGTGCGTGTTGGTTTGTAGATTGAGCGGTCATTATATGGGTTAAAACTATCTCCGTAATGCGTGGTTTGGGAGATTTAGTGAGGTGGTGCTCGAGTTTGGGCTTATAAGATGCTAGAGTGATCATTCGATAGTCTATCGTAGCGATGGTGAAGGAATCATTTTATTCTATGTGGATGATATTGTCATCATTTGGAAGTACTTAGTCACGGTATTAATGTGCATTAAAGGGGTTTCTTCGAGGCTGTTTCAAACAAAGGATCGTTTAATTTGAGATACTTTCAGGGATCGAGGTTACCGGTGAAGCAAGGCAAGACATCTTCTTGTCAGGAGAAAGTATGTGTGTGGCTTGTGTCGAGTGAGGCGGGCATGTTGGGAGTAGAACCGTCGAAATGGGCCGAACAGTTGGGTTGGTCCACCCCGCTATATTAAAAAGGTGGGTTGGGTTTTAATAACTTGATGCTTTTTAGTTAGACCCAAGCGGATTAGCCAGGTTAAAGCGGTCGGATTAGGTTGGTCCCTATTATTATAATATATATATATGCATATATATATATACATATACATATACCCATATACATATATATATATGTATATATATATGTATATGTATATGTATATATATATACATATGTATATACATATATACATACTCATATATACATATACATATATATATACATATACGTATATGTATATGTGTGTATATATACTATAATACAT
>CM028380.1:104524825-104566175 GCA_013146195.2 Codonopsis lanceolata | reverse complement strand
GATCTCAGCCTAAGACTTACTCTAAAAATTTATTAAAAATCCTCATTTATTTCCCCGCCTTTTATTTTTTCGAACTCACTTTTAAGCTGCTCTGCCAAAATGACCTTTCCACTATCCCACCAACTCGGGCGGTTGAAATGACGTGTTTTCACAAAACGCTCATCATTGTGATAATAACTCTCTGTCATAAACTTCCATTTTATCATAAAAACCAAAAATTCTCGCAGTACTTTATCACTACACTCCATATCTTCACTTTTAAACCCACTATCTCTTATAAGTGTCCACCTATCCGATTTCTATTTAAAACACACTCACCCTCACTTTTCACTTATCTTTCTCTCTCTGTAAAAATCTCTTCTTCTTCAAAGCTCTCCCTACTCTCAAAAACCATAGCCATAGATTTTCTCGTACTCTCTATTTCTACTCTTTTCTTTCTTTTTCTTTCATCATCTGCTTTTAACTTATCTGTTGTTATTTTAGAAATGGCTTCAACACGCCCATGGATGTCTTCTCGACATTGTTTCTTTGAACCTTTAGGGCTTGAACCTATTCATCTTGTCACTATCCGCTAATGGGTTAATGCCTCTACTCTCCTTCAACATCCGAACCTACACCTGCTTAACTAACTCAGAAGAATTCTTCATGGGTATGGAGGAAAACCCACCATCCTTTCTCTCTCATCGGCACATCGAGGCGCCCTGTTGGTTTGACTCGAAACCATCTCACAGAAATTCTTCCCCGATCTTTATGATGATGGTTCAACCACCTATACCATCCCCTCGATTTAAACTCAACGAGCAGGCCGATTACTACGAGAGGCGGTACCAGCAGCTTGCCTTCGACAGAACAAGCACCGATTTGTCCCACTTCATTATGCCTTGGCTACTATCCCGACAAGTGCCTCATAATCAAACCGGCATGACAAGATTATCAAGCCCAATCTGCTTCTCATGGAAAGGATTGTGGAAAATCATGAGATGAACTGGGAGCCGTTGTGGAATGTAAAAGTCAACATTGCCAAGTACAAAGAAAATATGGCTACCGGAAACCCTAGGCTCACTCACCATTTGATCATTAATCGCTTTTCGCCACTTCCCGCTCTTCAAAGATCTACTCATTAAAGTTGGTGACCTTGAACCCGTCAAGGTAAAGAAATATGTTGTACCGACATCAAAAGAGCAAGTGTATCAAGCAGATTTGGTCAGGAAGTGCTTCCAGTTCAGTCAAGCAGTAAGATCAAGAAGAACTAGGACCCAAGCTCTTACTTCAAGCTTCTCCAAATACCAAATGATGATGGTCAAGAAGTCAAATTGATCACCAAGTATTCACTAACAAGAGTTCACCACCTCGGGTCAATGTGGTCAAGCTAGTCACTGTCACCAACAAGAGGTCGCCCAAATTGAAGATGCACCTCTAACCCAGCCGCCGATGTGCAAGAAGTCAAGTCCCCGAAAGGAGGCAACCTAGAAGGAGGAGATCGACATTGGCAAATGACACCGCCGCAAAGAGACATGAAGAATCCCGAACTTAATCCGTGTACCTTGCCTTTCTCCACTACTCCTACCACCGATCCTGCTCCAAACTCTCCCTCAAATCCTAGGTCTCAAAACACTGCTTCAATAAAGTTTTTCCCACCAATTAGAAATCCCACTTTTCATCCTAGGCATTCCTATTACCAAGCTAATCCAGTCCATATTCCTCCTAATTGGGTCTTCCCTATTGATCATCTTCCTTACTTTGTTCAGTTTCTTCTTTCTTTCCATGAGGAGAAGAAAGCTGAGAAACCACCTGTCAACCCAGTCAAATACATTGACCACAATCTAAAAAGGAGACCTTACGTGTTGTACCCTGTCACTCCTAATCTCAGTCAGGAAGATTTAGTGGCCAATTATGGCAAGTATTTTGATCCTCTTCCTTTTCTCTGGAACAGATTCTATCTCTCCAATGATAGATTTGTTCAGGATGAGCTTATCTATTTAGCCTAGACAATTTATAACAAAGTTCATGACCTACCAGCTCTTCCCTCAAATGATCCCTTCCTGGTTGGCAGACTTGCATTGCCTGAGGATGATGACATAAACCAGGACTGGGAACAACCTTCAGTTGAGCCAAGTTAGCTAGATCCAAAGAGCCGCAAACAAATATGTCTGTGATGCGCTTAACACCGCAAACCAAGCCTATATTGAACTCCACGCATGATGGCCTCCATGCCAGGAGGAACTTCTATGAACACTGCCTTTCCAGATGCATTGGCAAGTCAACCAGCCCCATTGATTACAGAATCCATTCCAACTGTTCCTCATATCACTCCTTCACCTATTCCCTTTGTTGTGTCAGCCACAACCTTACCAGTATCAGCCTCAGCTGAACCCACCGCTATTTCCACATCTACTTTGCAACCCATCTCTCTACCCTCTTTCAGTCCCATTATTGATGCCTCTTCTTCCATACTTCTTGCTACTATTACTCTCCCTACATTACCAATATCAGTGCCAGTTCCTCAACCATCCATCCCCATGCCCGTCAATCTACCAACAATCACACCTGTGTCAGCTACTCCCTCTTCTGCTCCAGAAATGTCAGCCATACCCCTACCCGTCACACTTGTGTCAGTCACTCCATCCATTCCTATTCCTCCCTTGACTGATACTATTCCTTCCTCAATTCCCACTGTGTCAGCTATTTCTGTCCCTCTAACTGATGCCTCAGCTGCCATCCTTATTTCTTCAGCTGATACTGCAGCTGCTTCTCCCTTTCTTCCCGCAGCTGACATACCCTCTCATCCAAACCAGGCCTCCCCTCTGTTTGTTCTACCTGACCTATCCCTTCACACATCTCTCACCCTTTCAGTCAGTCCTTTGTCTACCATCAAGCCTACTCAACCTGAGCTTTCTCCAGAAGATGCTTCTGATCTTCCTCTTCTGAAAAATCTGTTGACCAATCCCCCATGGACTCATCATCTGATTCCTCCAAGTCCACCTCTGAGGATGAGTCCCTTCTAAGCCCTTCTCAGCTGGCCTGTAGGAAAGCTAGAAAACAAAGGGAGATTGTCTCCAAAGCTTTACATCATCCTACAAGCACCAAAATTGTCTTTGTCGAAGACATGCCTCTCCATGAACCCATACCTGAGCCAGAAGCCCAAATCCCAGCCTACCCCATGGATGTCTTTTTCCCTCCTGACCCTGAGGATGCTGATATCCATACTTTTCAGCTATTCTCTAATGAGCCTGGACCCTCTCAGCCACCTGCTCCTGAATCTACAACCCCTGGTTCCCTCTCTCTGTCAGCCAAGCTAGATCTTCTGTATGTCCACCATTTACAAATGAAGTCAGCTTTTACACACCACACCAACCAGCTTGCTACACTTTAACAACAAGTAGCTTCTCTGTTTCCGAACCTTACCTAGATCATCACCACCGAGGTGCAAGCTGCCATTGCTGCTGGTGCTCCTCATGAAGCCAACATGGATGACTGGAGGACCATCTTGCTCTACCAGCAAGAATGGGCCAACCGAGCCTTCAATGCTGAAGCAACACTGCTTCAAACCATTCAGGAGGAGAAGAAGCAGAAAGCACGAGCTGATACTTACCTGGCCAAAAACAAGATTCTCAAATGCCTCAAACTTATGCCCGACAGCAACCGATAACGCATTAACCGTAAGCAAGCGTAACTTGAAGTCAAGAAGGAAACCAAGCTGAACAAGTAAAGGAAAATGAAGCTGCTACAACTGACAAAGAAGCTGAGGTTGGTCCATCAGTTGAAGCAGACAAAAACAACTGAAGGATCCACATCAGTCAACTGGATATCTCATTCTCTCTAAACTCTGAACAACTTTAAAACTCATGTTTTACTTGTAGTTTACATTTGGTACTTTTAACTTTTAAGCTGCCTTCCTTCATATATTATCTACTTGCTGTACTAACATCACTTTTGCAAGAACTTAAGCATTTTTGGCTTTCTGCATTCAAGTGAATGGTTTTAAGCAAATAGGAGGAGATTGTTGAATCTTGCATAAAATTAGATTTGCTTAAAATCATTCCAATTGATTGTCAGCCAAGAATTTAAATTATCTTTGGTCAGCCTGAAATTATTTTGTCAGTTACTCACTTCAGCTGATCTTAATGTGTTTAGTGTCAGTTTGTCTTTCCTTATTCGATTGATCATATACTTGTACTGACACTTTCCTACTTTGTGTTTTTGGTAGATATTCTGCTAGATAATATTTCACAGTATCTTTTGAGATCCTGCATCTGCCAAACATATTTTCAAATTCAAAATGTGTTCTTAACGAGTTACTTTTGAAGATTATCTATAAATACCAACTGGAAGCATTCTTGAAGGATATACAATTTTTACAGAAGTCTAAAGCCTCATACTTTCAAGAAATTTCTCTGTGCTTTAGTCTTCGTAGAAAAACATTATCTAGATATTTTTTCTTTGCTTAATTCTTTCTAGTTATTGTTTAGGCAAACACTGAGTGATTCTACTTCATATTTTGAAAACATTCAGTTTGTCTCACGAGTTTGATTGTTTCTCAATCATTCTCCACAAACACCGGTCTTTTGTTGTACACTAATCCATTAGAGATCAAATAGATTTTTAATAAAATTAGTACACTTCAAAAATCTAAGTCTGACCAACTTGGTAGTGGACGTAGCAGTTTATCTGTGAACCACTTCAACTGATCTGTCAGCCACAACTCATATTCTTGCAAACTGACTCTACACTTAAGAAGTTTTTCAACTAATTAAGTGTCAGTCAGTTAACAACAATTGTTTGATTAGTTGTTCAGTTAATTTGTATTTCAGTTTCCTCTCTATATTTAGTGATCAACTTTAAAAACAATTTCTTTTGAAAAACAGTTGTGTCAGCTAGCTGACCAACTTTCTTCAGCTTAAGCATTTTCAAGGTGCCAGTCAGCTGACCAATTTTCAGTTGACTGATAAAACTAGTTTTCCGCTGCCAAATTTACAAGTTTTACAAATCAACCCTCGAAGTTTTTAAAAGACTATTCACCCCCTCTAGCCTTAACTGTTGCTATCTGGACTTACACACGTTCAATAAGTGTAGATAGGACTTCGTCTGGTAATTTTTCGGCAACGCCGTCATCGGTTCCCGAGACGCCAATCAATTTAGAAACAATTGATTTGGATGACGAAACTGAAGCGGTACCGGTACAACACAAGTCTCAAGCACGTGCAAGATGGACCAATGATGCTAAGCGAAAGAAATTCAAAGAGATGCAAGAGGCTGCAAGAAAAGTTGTCGAACGAGCATTTGGAGTACTCCAATCAAGATGAACAATTATCAAAGGTCCTAGCAGGTTTTGGTATAGATATAACTTGAAAGAAATAATGCTCACATTCATTATTTTACATAACATGATTGTGGAGGCCGAGAGTGATCACATTACGAACTGGGCTGATGATACTGTATATGATTCTCCACAAGTAAACCATGGGTCAACACAAGCATTTGAAAAATATCTGCAACGAAATTCAGATGTACGAGATAGAAACACACATCATGAACTTCGATCTAACTTGGTTGAGTATATATGGCGTCGTTACGGTGACCTTTTTATGTAATTTTAATTATTGAATTGTAATTTTAATTTTAAGTATTTATGTTTTTATGTAATTTTTAAATATTTATCTTTTATGTAACTTAATTATTATGTATTTTTTTAAATTTTAACGTTTTATGTAATTTTCTATCTATGTTATTTTACGAGTCATGTATAATATGTATTTTATTGATAATTTATTAATTAAATTATAAATTATTTAAATTGTGAGTAATAGTATTATTTATAAATTAATTAATGTCTTTATTTATAATTTAATTAATTTATTTGTTTGAGAAATATAAAAATAAGATTGAAGTGTAAAGTTAATGAGGTGACAGTGAAACCCAACTAAAAAGATGTATAAAAAGATTAGCATTGGGAATATATATTCTTAAATGGAATAAAAAAGAAAAAATTTGTATATGACAGTGGGACCAACTAAGAAGATGATATAGAAAGGGTAGCACCGGGGATGCTCTTAGTGCTAGGGGTGAGCTTTTGCTTCTCCATTTTTTGAAAAATCGAGAAACCAAGACTGCACAATAGTCCTGGTTCTTAAAAAATATGTAACTGTGACCAACCCAATATGTCGGAACCAATACATTGGTCCGATCCGTAACCAATCAAGACGCATTTGGACCGAACCAATACGATGAGTATCTTTGATCAAGAGGATAACTAGATTTTCTAAAAAACAATGATCAATAATCAAATCATGTTCTTCCTTCCTACAACATTTTGTTGGGTTCGTTGTTCTTGTGAAAATAAACTAAAGGTAAAAATCATTACTTCCAAATTAATAAAGAGAAATGAAAAAGAAAGTTGTAAGGAAATTTAATGCAAGTCATCTTCCTCTCTGATCCCCTTATGGTTAATTTAATTAATTTACAGGTAACAATCCTTCAAACTAATAATGTTTAGAATCACAAAAAGAGGTGAAATTAATTAATAGGGAAGAATAATGTTTTCCCTCCTATTTTCTCTTTAATCAAATAAGGAAACTTGGTTGAATATTGAATCAAATTATTATATATATTTTTTAGGTTGTAAGTTGTATCCCTTTTATTATCTTCTTATCAATTATATATATATATATTAATTATACTATATTAGTATATTATATATAATAAAATAATAATAAATACACATTGGTCCGGTTCGGCTTCTGGCTTTTGGTTTAACAGGGGCCGACCCAATTGTCCGGTTCTATAAAAATTCAGATCCAGGTCCAATCCAAAGTATTGATCCGGTTCATTTTTGACTGGTCTCCGAAAAACTTCTGCTCACCCCTACTTAGTGCCCCGCTAGCAAATTTTATAACCTTGACTTTGGGACATCTTCCAACGGAGAGATGACACAGCAGGGGCTTTTTTGTACTTTAGCTAAAATGGGCACCATCCCCGATTCCCCGGCTCTTCGGTTCTTCGTAAAGCCGGGCCATACCTCGTACAGCTAGTCAGCTACTGCCATCTGTAAAATGTAAAAATCAACCGGCAGATCGGCAGACACCGGCGACACAGAGAAATCGCAATGGGCAACGGTCAGTCGGCTTCCACCAATCCTCGTTTCACTTCCGCCACCAGGTCAGTTCCCCCGGCCTCCACACACTCATAAACGCACACACATCCGACTCACAACGAACTGGACTAATAAAAAAGTCATTACACTAACAGAGCCTTCTCGCATAATGAGCTGGAAGACCTCAAATCATTGTTCACATCCCTAGCTGCCCAATCTCAAAGTGATGGCCAATTCATCTCCCCCTCTGTCTTCAAGGTTTCCTTGCTCTTTCCTCTTTTTTAAAAATAAATTTGTTGTTGTTTCAACGTTTTTCGTTCCTAAATTTAAATTTTGTTTAATTTTCAAGGCGTACATCGGGATTGAAGGGCCTCTTGGCGATAGAATGTATGATTTAGTTACGCAGAATCGTCATGATCAGAAACTCACCTTGGAGGACCTTGTGATAGCTAAAGTAAGTTCTTTGTATGCCAATTGTTGTTTGTTCACTTGGTTTTTATATAGTTTGTTTGGCAAGTAAATTTAGAAAATCTCATAATTCTTGTTGCCTTTAGTTTTTTTATTTGCTTGCTGTGAAATATTCTGCCGGTTTATTGAAGAAATGCTATTCTAGTTCATTGTTTTCAAATGAGCTATTCACAGATTATTAATTTGTTGGAATTTATACAATTCAGAGTTAAGTAGTTGGTTAATTGATGGACCGTCGGCCTGCTATTGAAGTGCAGGGCTTCAATGGTGTCTTCCACAGACAGCCACAGCCCATTGTTTGACAAATACCGAAGATAACCCCACATTGTTGTATGTGGAGGTAATAGAAGATATGTTGGCATCTGGCTTGGCTTTTTTTAACTGGATAATTACTTTCATGCGGTTGCGACTACCCCTGTTAGCGTGGAAAAGACTGTCGGCAACTGTATTTAGAAAACAGGATATTGGAGTGAGTGCTTTATCTGAGAAAGTTAAGGTGTTGGGGAGACAGCAAGGGCACTCGGGCAAAAACCTTGAGGTCCTTGGTTCCAATCTCCATACTAACTAGGGATCACACTTACCTATAAAAAAGAAGAAGTTATTGCTGCACTTGGTTATGAAGCACAAGATGTGAAGGTAAATGGGGCCTAGTGACGATGTCACCTAGCAAGTAAAGATGAATGACTAATGCAAGAATTCACACCAAGTAGGCTAAGACTAGAATTCGTGGCAAGTAGGCGATTTTTAGAATGATGATTTGTTTGATGTTTATAAAAACATTGGAAAATTGTACTTGACAAGTAGGCTAGACAGGAATTCGTTATTAACAGTCTGGTAGGGTTGTTATACAATGTTGGGCTTCTCAACAACTTAAACTTTTGGGTGAGTTGGTAAGTTAACATAGTATTTAAAGAGCTGCTTTGGAAAGAACTATAATGGGCAGTAAACGAGCTAAATCCATAGGTTTATTTATTTGATAAGTAAGAGTATTGTATATTAGAAAGCGTCAAAAAAGGTAACGCGTCCTTCTACACTAGGAGTATACACAGAAAACTGATCTAAGGAGAGACTATTAACAAAATCTACAAAGGAATAAGGGTGTGAATTGGAAGTATTAACATCTTCTGAGCACCAAGTCTGGAGGGTTTGCAACATAGTGTCTTTCAACTGCGACAAGTACCTTTCCTTGTTATTAAAGACCCTTCTATTCCTTTCAAGCCAAATGGTCTGGCACACACAGCACACACAGAGTAGAGCAGTGTGCCAAGTTAACCTTTCTCCATCGGCTTATTGACAAGTTTATTGATCAGGAAACTCCTTATTACAATTTCACTTAATCTTTCTCCATCAGCTTTAGTCTAGGGGGTGGATTGTTGAAAAGCCTTGTTAAATGGTGTGTCAGTAGTCATTGTGATTTAAGTAGCCTAGGTCAGAAATGATTTCTGGGTTCAGGAGACATGGATGTTCCAGGTGATAAGTTGGTCATGATGACCAACTATGATGATAATTTAGTTCACCAGCTTTGATGGTTTTTTTACGTTGGCAGCGTTGGTAGAATTTTGAGTCATGTTAAATAATAACTACCAAGGTTACAACTTGAAGTTCTTGAAGATATAGGGTCGCAAGCTGCTCCGTTCTGGCATCTTGGGATTTGGAAAATCAGAAATTAATGTGACTTGAGAAATGTAAAAAATGATACACGCATATAACATTTTTTTTGATAAGTAATAGATTATATACCAAAGGTATCAAAATAGGTGACACATCCTTGTACACTAGGAGTATTCGCAAAAGGACTAATCTAAAGAAAAACTATTAACAAAATTAACAAGAGAATAATAACACCAAATTCTTTCACAGGATGGCAAAAATGCGTGGAGCAAAGACAAAATAAATCGATCCGTCTGCATTGAAGGTGTGCGCTAGAGGATGAGGCGGATATTAAAGGGTGGGCATCACGAATTTTTTAGGCGTCGGTTTGAAGAAAGTGGGGTTGGAGACCAAATTTGGATGGTGTGGGCTTTGGCAAGATCGATCTTTGTGGATTCGGCACCTTGGGCGTCCCTTTCGATTGAGGAAGTGGTAGCGGTGCTCAGTAAGATGGAGGGAGATAAAGCCCCGTGCCAGATGGGTTTTCTATGACATTTTTTCAAAGGCATTGTTGGGAGGTGATCAAGGGGACATCATGGAGGTGTTTCAGCTTCTTTCATACTAGTTTGAGATTTGAGAAAAGCCTTAATGCTGCGTTCATAGCCTTGATTCCGAAAAAGAGTGGTGCCACCGATTTGAAAGATTTTCGACCGATAAGTTTGGTTGGTGGCATATACAAGTTGCTATCCAAAGTGCTAGCCCAAAGAATGAAGAGGGTTATGGGGAGTATCATCTCGGTGTCGCAACACGCTTTTGTGAAGGATAGACAGATTATGGACGCGTCCTTTATTGCCAAAGCCGTGGATGATAGGTTGAAAAGCGGGGTCCCGTGGTTGTTGTGTAAGTTGGATATAGAGAAAGCTTATGATAATGTGAATGGGATTTTTTGTTATATATGTTGGAAAGAATGGGTTTGGTCTCAAGTGGATTCAATGGATCCGATTCTCGTATTTCTACGGTTCGCTTCTCGTCTTGGTGAATGGAGAACCATCGGGATTTTTCCCTAGCTCGAGAGGCTTGCGTCAAGGAGATCCTTTGTCCCCATTTTTGTTTATCGTGGTAATGGAGGCTCTTAGTAGGATGTTAGAGAGGCAGTGCGCGTGATCTTATAAGTGGCTTTAAGGTGGGGAGGAGAGGGAGAGGGAGGTGTCAATTTCCCATCTTCTGCAGATGATACCTTAGTTTTTGTGGGGCGATAAGGCTCACTTGGGAAATCTTCGATTGGTTCTATTATTTTTCAAGTAGTTTCCCGCATCAACATTTCTAAGAGTGAAATTATTCCCTGTAGGAGGGGTGGAGAATGTCGGGGATCTAGCCGCATTCTTTGGTTGTAAGTCTGTTCTTCCTGTCTCCTATCTTGGGCTTCCCATAGGTGCATCAAAGAGCATGGCGTTATGGAATCCTCCGGTCGTGCGGTTCGGCGAGATTGGCGAGGTGGAAGCGTCAACTTCTTTCCAAAGGGGGGAGATTAGTCCTAATCAAAAACACTCTTGCTAATTTACCAACCTATTTCTTATCTCTCTTTGTGATTCCTGCCACAATTAGGCAAAGATTAGAAAAGTTGGAAAGAGATTTTTTGTGGGAGGGGCAAACAGATGAGCATAAGTTTCATTTAGTGAAATGGGAAGAGGTGTGTTCGAGGGTTCAGGAGGGTCGAACATCGAAAAACTCTAAATTATTTAATGAGGCTTTGCTGGGGAAATGGTTGTGGCGATATCTCACAAACAAGGAGGCTTTGTGGAGGCAAGTGGTGGTTTGCAAGTATGGGGAGGGGGGTCATTGTTGGTTTCCTAACGAGGTCAATTCGTCTTATGGGGTGGGAGTCTGGCGAGGTATAAGGAAAGGGTGGAATTCTTTTGAAAGATTCATTGCTTTTGAGGTTGGTAATGGGGCCTCGGTGAGGTTTTGGAAAGATAGATGGTGTGGGGATATTTGCTTGAGGGAGGCGTTTCAGAACTTATTTGAGCTTTCCACGGATAAGGATTGTAGAGTTAGCTCTGTATTATCTTGGGTGGAGGGTAAGCCTATCTGGAATCCCATGTTCAGAAGGAATTTTCATGATTGGGAGTTAGAGTTAGCTGTGCAGCTTTTAAGGATGCTTCAAGAGCAGAAAATAGACAGGCCGACGGACAAGGTGGTTTGGAAAGGCTCAGGGGGCTCTCTTTTTTTAGTTAGATCGTATTATTTCAAGCTTCTCAACGGTGGTAGAACTTCTGTTCCGTGGAGAGTAGTTTGGAGGTCCAAAGCCCCTAAGAGAGTGGCTTTTTTTATGTGGGAAGCGACTCATGAAGCTATCCTAACCGGGGATAATTTGCGGAAACGTAACATGTTTTTGTTAATAGATGTTATATGTGTAAGGTTGGCGCGGAGAGTGTAAATTATTTACTTCTTCACTGCCAAGTGGCTTTAGAGCTTTGGTATTTTGTGCTGGGTATGTTCAATATGTCTTGGGTCATGCCAAATTCGATCATTGACCATGTCAGAGGTTGGAATAGGGGTTATTCGAAGAGGAGTAGTCGTATATGGGGGACAGCTCTTTTGGGTGTGTTGGATTCTATGGAAGGAAAGAAACCATAGGGCATTCGACAACGTGGAAATGTCAGTCCCGGAGTTAAAGAATTTGTTGATTCGCACTCTTCATTTTTGGAGTTCCGAGGCTGATCACTCTCTTCCTAGATCCAATATAGCATTTGTAGATCTTGTAAATAGCATAGATATTGGTTAATCTTTTGGATGGTATACGTCTAGTGTACAAAGGACGCATCACCTCTTTTGATGCTTGATATATATTATTTACTTATCAAAAATATATATATTTTTTGAATATGAGAAGAATTAATATCTTTGGCACACCAAAAGTGTGGCGTGCGCAACAATTTGTCCTTCAACTTATCCACCGGTCTTTCCCCATTCTCAAACACCCATCTATTTCTTTCCTTCCAAATGATCCAGCAAATACCCAGCGGGGCTGCGTGCCATATACAATTCCTCCTCCCTTGTTTGTAAAGCATCCAACTCAAAAGAACATCTTTCACTAATCGAGTCATGACCCAAGCAATTTTAAACAGACTATAAATGAGACTCCATAATTCCTTCGCCATAGGACAGTGAATGAGCAGGTGATTAGTAGACTTCTCATCCTCTTCTTTACACATGAAGGCACCAATTAACATAAGTGACATTACGCTTTCTCAAGTTATCACCGGTAAGAATGACCTCATTGGCCATTGCAGGACCCGGCTGGGGGCTTTGGACTTCCATATCGATTTCCAAGGAAAGACTTTATAATCTGTGCAAGATAGGATATCAAACTATGATTTAACAGTAAAACGTTTAGCTCTAGTACCCTTCCACCACACCTTTTCTTCTCTAATTCTACCAACCTCCCGGGAGTGGATCAATTCAAAGAATTGCAAAAATTGCTCCAATTCCCAATCGTGGAAATTTCTCTGAAATAAAGGATTCCAGACCCCTTTGCCATCCTCCATTTGGAGCACCGAACAAACCAAACAATCATAATGCATGGCTATATTGAAATTATTCGGAAACAATCTCCAAAGCTCCATATTGCCTCACCATTTGTCTTTCCAAAATCTTACCATAGCACCATCTCCTATGTCAAAACGAAGATACCTCACTAAAGGATCTCACCCTTTTCTAACTCCTTTCCAAACTCCTACCCCATACGGAAGATTAATTACATCCAGAATCCACCTCATGTCTCCCCCACCATACTTACTATCACTACTTTCCTCCACAGATTATCACTATCACCCACATACCGCCATAACCACTTACCCAGCGAAGCATTTTTAAAGAGCTTTAGATTTTTGATCCCGAGGCCTCCTTCCTTCAAGCTAGAACAAATCTTCTCCCACTTAACCAAGTGATATTTACGAACCTCCTCCTGGCCTTCCCAAAGAAAATCCCTTTCAAATATAACATTAAAGACTATTAAATGAATTTGTTTCAAATACGGATTATCTTTTATCAATATTACCAAAGTTGTTTCAAGAATCTTAGGGTTTTTAACACAGCTCTTATGGGGAAATGGCTTTGGCGATACTTTGGTGAGAAAGAGTCTCTTTGGAGGAAGATAGTGGTAGGAAAATTTGGGGATGACAGCCATAGGTGGTTCCCAAATGAGGTTCATTCTTCCTATGGTGTGGGAGTTTGGAAAGGCGTTCAGAAACGGTGGGAAGTGCTGAAGAGGTTTATTTCCTTTGACATTGGTAAGGGGGACTCGGTCAGCTTTTGGAATGATAAGTGGTGTGGCGAGACAGAACTGCAGAGAGTTTGCCCTGTACAACATAGCAATAGATAAAGAAGAGACTGTTAGCTCTGTTTTGCACTTCCTTGGGATACTGTGGTATGGACTCCCTCCTTTAGAAGGAATGCGCAAGATCGGGAGGCAGTTTTTTGAGTTGCTGTATGCTGAAGATTCTGTGGCTTTGGCAGGAGAAAAGTGTAGTGTTCAGCTTAATGTTAAGCTTAAGCTTTTAGATGAGTTGGTTGCTTAACATGGTATCAGAGCTCTGGTTTGGCAAGGTCGTGGGTTCGAATCATCCCGCTTGCATTTGTTACCCGAAATATTGTGAGTGCATGTTGTCACTCTGTTTGCTTTGTGATGCCCCTGGTGAGACATGTTTGTGTATCTCTCCACGTGTGGACGGGTCACACGTGAGGGGGAGTGTTAAGCTTAACATGTAGAAAATTCTCTGTCAAGTTCTTCTACCACAGTTTGTTGCGGGCAGGACTACTTTCCTTGGGGTAGTGTTTGGAAGACTAAAGCTCCTCCTAGGGTGGGTTTTTTTTTTGTGAGAAGCCGCAAATGAAGCCATTCTTACGGGAGACAATTTGAGGAGAAGGATGATCTATGTTAATAGGTGTTTCATGTGCAAAAGGGTGGAAGAAAGTATTAATCACCTTCTGTTGCCCAATGGCCAAGGGAATTTGGAATTTTGTTCTCTGTTTATTCCAGGTGGCATGGGTAAAGCCTCTCTCTGTCAAAGAGATGTTGATGAGCTTGATGAGCTGGGCCTTCTATAAACGAAAGAAGAATCCTTGCAGTTTTTGGATGGCTGCGCCGGCAGCAATTAGCAGCAAATTGCTGGACTATTTGGACAGAACGTAACTCCAGGGCTTTTGAGAATACAGAGAGGAGCTGCGAGAATCTTAAAGAGAATACAATCCAGCTTTTGTACTTTTGGTGCCACGATGTGGTCTCGCAGGGGCTAAGCCCCTTTGTAGAGCTTGTGGATTACAGTTATGTAGGGTTGTTAGACCCTGATAACCAAAGTCCATCTCAAAACCAATTGGCCATGAGAGGTGTGGCCTGGGATCTTTATGAAGTGATTGCTCGGCTTGATCATCTTTATTAAGTATTTGCTAGACTTGATTATTCCCGATGTGGGTTAAGTGTCTCAACACTTAGGATCCGAGGAACAACATTGTACATGGGTTTTGTTTGTTTATGTTTTTATAAAGAAGCATAGGTTAGAATGAAAAGTAAAGCTGATGAGGACTCTGCTAAGCAAAAATGGGAAGGGAAAATAAAGAAAAATATGTAGGCATTTAAAGGCGAAAAATAAGAAAAAAACGGCTTTCCAGTCATCCATGATCCAACGCCCACAAGGCCTCCCGTTAAAGAGCAAAGCTCACAAGATTTTGTGATCCGAAAAAAAACAGAAAAGGAAGGTGACTGTTGAAAATGCTTCAACTTTTTTCGCTGCAAAGCACCAAATGATTGCAACAGACCACTCTGTCAAAAGAAGCTTATCCTCTTTCTCACTCCCGAAACCACTATAAGAATCTGTAATCCTTCGACTGTTGAAGGAGAGCCCAATTTTGTAGTAAACGTGAAACAAGCAACCCCGCAAATACTAGGAGACCCTAGATTACATTCTGAGCTGCATGCATAAAAGATGGACATGCATGAATAGATCTTTAAGGGCTTCATCTGTTGCTTGCTGTTAGAGTGTTAGAAGTATTGAGGGTCTCTTGGGTTTAAGATATATGTTTAGGGGTCGTGATGTATATTGTATTATCCAAACATATATATATATATATATATATATATATATATATATATATATATATATATATATTGTATTTGCCTGGCCTGTTTAAGGTTACAGCTTCTCATTCATAGATCTTTAAGGGCTTCATCTGTTGCTTGCTGTTAGAGTGTTAGAAGTATTGAGGGTCTCTTGGGTTTAAGATATATGTTTAGGGGTCATGATGTATATTGTATTATCCAAACATATATATATATATATATATATATATATATATTGTATTTGCCTGACCTGTTTAAGGTTACAGCTTCTCATTCATATTCTCTTCTTATCTTCTTCTAACAAGGTATCAGAGCAGAACATCAATAACATTCTGTGCTGATCGATTTCATCTAATCTTTCCTCTCTTTTTTTTTTCAGATGCTTGTCCCTAAAATATTTTCAGATGCATGTCACTAAAATATTTTAGGCAGATGTTGTGTTAACTGCTTGTCATCTTATCAATTGTATGCCATTTTCGGTTCTTTCTGGAGATATTCCTCATCGAGTCTTGTTTCCATATTCTCTCTTCATGGTGTCTCCTAGGATATTCGGGTGCGTGGGCTTTGTTCGTGATCATCGTCCACATGTCAAGGTTCAGTCTCCAATTCATATTTCGTCGATCAATCCTTCTTAATTCACATCTTTGTTGAAAGAATTTATTTTGTAATTCCTGACATAAGGAGTCACACCTACCTATCGGGTAAAGACCTTGTAATCCTTGGTTCCAATCCCCATACCAACAAGGGGTCACACTTGCCTATCAAAAAAGAAAATATCGGATCGCCATCGACACAAGCAAATTGTTGGTAAAACTCTAAAATGACATTTTCTTTTGATCCGTTTTTATTTTTCTCATTATCAGTCAGAAAAGACAAAAATCACCAAGTTAGATCCGAAGGCTGTCAAATGTATCTTTTTGATTTATTCTCGTACTAAAAAAGGGTATCGATGTTTCTCTCCTGACTTGAATCGATATGTGGTTTCTGCTGATGTCACTTTTCATGAGTCTATTTCTTTTTATCCTACATCACATATTCCGCCAGTTTAGTTAGTTACCGATGATGAATTTCTTATCTATCGAGTTGTGGAGTCGCGTCTTTCCCTATCCACGAGATATCTCGTCCTGCTATTTAGCAGGTTTACACCCATCGTACGTGCTCTCAAGGGAATATGCCTCCTATTACTACACCTGCTGAGCCAGATCTTGTTGAGGTACCTTCTAATATTCCAATTGCTCTTAGAAAAGGTAAACGTAGTTGTACGTTGCATCCTATTTCTAACTTTGTTAGTTATAATGGTTTATCTCCTGATCTATGTGCCTTTGTGAGTGTCCTTGAGCCTTTTCCTATTCCCAAGAAGTAGGTCATCCTCATCCTGGCTTGAAGGCAGCTATGGAAGAGGAAATGAATGCCTTTACACACAATCAAACTTGGGATTTAGTTCATTGCCAACTCGTAAACATGCTATTGGGTGCAAGTGGGTTTATGCAGTTAAAGTTAATCTGGATGGTTCTTTGGCTCGCCTTGTTGCAAAGAGGTATGCTCGGGCATATGGGGTTGATTATACTGATACTTTCTCTCGGTGGCTGAACTTACCTTTGTTCGTTTACTTATATCTCTTACTGCATCTTCTCACCAGCCTCTTTATCAGCTTGATGTCAAAAATACATTTCTTTATGGTGACTTACACGAAGAGGTTTACATGAAGCAACCTTCGGGGTTTATTGCTCAAGGGGAGTCTGTGTTGGTTTGTAGATTGAAGCGGTCATTATATGGGTTAAAACTATCTCCATGTGCGTGGTTTGGGAGATTTAGTGAGGTGGTGCTCGAGTTTGGGCTTATAAGATGCTAGAGTGATCATTCAGTAGTCTATCAGCGCAGTGGTGAAGGAATCATTTTATTCTATGTGGATGATATTGTCATCACTGGAAGTACTAGTGCAGGTATTAATGTGCATTAAAAGGGTTTCTTCAGGAACTGTTTCAAACAAAGGATCTGTTTAATTTGAGATACTTTCTAGGGATCGAGGTTACCCGGTGCAAGCAAGGCAAGACATCTTCTTGTCCGAGAGAAAGTATGTGTGTGGCTTGTGTCGAGTGAGGCAGGCATGTTGGGAGTAGAACCGTCAAAATGGGCCAAACCTGTTGGGTTGGTCCACCCTGCTATATTAAAAAGGTGGGTTGGGTTTTAATAACTTGATCCTGCCAAAAGGCGGGCTTTTTTGGTTAGACCCAAGCGAATTTCGCGGCCCCTATTATATAATATATATATATATATATATCATATCATATCAATCAGCCAATCCCATCACTAAAGGTCATCACCCCCAAGAAACTTTTCCTAATTTCCTTCCCAAATTCCTTCTAGTGGGCGTGCTTTGTGCTTCTGCTTCAGCCGGTCTTGAATGACTTGGTCCAAATTTCTTCAAATGGTTCGTCTGCCCCGCCCCGCAACCCAAGGTGGGTTGGGTTGGGTCATTGTTTTTTCAGTCCGCCAAATTTTCGGGTTGGTCCGCCCCGCTGGTCCGTTTTAATGGCTGTAGTTGGGAGCGAGGCTTCTGAGACTCCTATGGATCCGAATACGAAACTCACAGTTGAAGGGGGTGAAACAGTTTCTAACCTGACCAGATATTGTATTTGCAATCAGTGTAGTAAGTCAGTTTATGTCCTCTCCGCAAAGTACACACTCGGAGGTTGCTGTTAAGATTCTATGGTATCTTAAAAGTAGAGATGTTAAATTGGGTTGACCCTAGCTCTATAGGGTCAGCCCTGTGGGGTTGTGACCCTATAGGACCACGGGTTAAACGGGTTATTTAAACGGGCCACTCAAATCGCGACCCTAACCCTGTAGGATACGGTTTAACAGGGTCAGCCCTATTAACACATGATACCTTATTTAAAATCAAAAATTCGAAATTAAGTAAAAAGCATATTGACGGACAAGTGACAACGATTAACAATACGAATTAAATACGTGAAATCGATTTTTCTTTTGAGAAAGTATCTTCTTCAACATCATTATCCTCTTCATCTACAATAATAAAATAACATAAAATAAATGTTGGTAAGAAATTATTACAATCAAATACTTTAATCAAATAGTAAAATATAATACTAAGGTAACCCGTTTAGCACGGAATTTAAATGGGTTGGATTTTCCCAACCCTAACCCTTTTCGATGCGGTTCTCGGCCCTTTTAACATATTTAATTATGTATCCAAAAATCTCATTTTGACCTATTTTGGAAACTTATATGTCTTAGAACTATACTTACGACCATGTTTGGGTTTCATCAAATACACATACATCATCACAAAGCTAAAAGGGGATAGACATTGATTTACCAAATGAAATGATAATATATATATTATGCATTTGAATTTCAAACAAACAAGTCGGGATGGTTTGGTTGAGTGGTGTAAGGTGCCATTCTCAGGTTCTTATCCTCCTGAGAGGTTATGAGTTCGAATCTCACTTCTCACATTTTGAACCCTCATTTCAGCCAAAAGTAAATCTTCCAGCCCGCGGCAGCCCTCAGCCCAGTTCACGTGCGACCCTACAGGGTCCGCCCGTTTATCAAACAGGTTGGATTTTCCCAACCGGAACCCTTTCATGTTTCCGGTTAATAGGGTCGTTCCTACGGTTCTCGGCCTTTTTAACATCTCTACTTAAGAGAGCTCCCGGACAAGGCATATTATATTGTGATCATGAGCATTTGAGTGTAGAGGGGTTTACTGATGGTGATTGGGCAAGATCCCAGACAAGGGATCTACTACCGGATATTGCATGTTCGTTGGGGGTAACTTGGTTTCTTGGAAAAGTAAGAAACAATCGGTTGTGTCGAGATCAAGTGTTGAATCACAATACATGGCTATGGCTCATGCTACATGCAAGTTAGTGTAGATTCGCCGGCTACTTGGTGAGATTGGTATCAGAAATTCAATGTCTATGCAATTGTGGTGTGATAACCAAGCAGCTATTCATATTGCTTCTAACCCCGTGTTCCATGAGCGAACAAAGCATATTGAGTTTGATTGTCACTTTGTTCGTGGGAAACTTCAAGAGAAGATAATTTCTACAAGTTATGTTCTGAGTGGTGAGCAACTGGCAAATATTTTCACGAAGTCTGTAAATGACACAAGAATAAGATATATTTGTAACAAGCTGGACATGCATAACATTTATGGTCCAGGTTGAGGGGGAGTGTTAGAGTGTTAGAAGTATTGAGGGTCTCTTGGGTTTAAGATATATGTTTAGGGGTCTTGATGTATATTGTATTATCCAAACATATATATATACACCTATTTGCCTGACCAGTTTAAGGTTGCGGATTCTCATCTTCTCTTCTTCTAACACTTGCTATCGCTGGTAAAATGCTTCACATGAACAATGACCAAGTAAGATCTTTGGTTTAGGGAAAACTATAGCTTTCCATATGAATCTATATAGGGTAAGTGCAAAAGGAACTTGAAACTGAGTCAGCGACATGTACAAGGAACGGCAGAAAGAGAATCAAGGTTCCAGGAATTGATTCTATAATCTCCCGAAGCTTCAAATGTGGAGTAGTATACTTGATCCCGAACTGAAAAACTTGCTATGCAAAGATGAATAATGATCCACTTTTATTAACTGGAAAGGAATAAAATGTTAAGGAAAGGACAATAAATCGTTGCCACGACGCCATTTATAAGCTAAAAGCATGGTTCTTTGAAAGTGAATTTGCCTCTCTTTCTTATTGTTACTCTTTTCTTTTGTAAGCTTATATATGTATGTACTAGTGTTATGACAATTACATCACATGTTACTATGTTTGCAGCAACTGATGACTGAGTTATCATTTGCCAAGTTACTGTATGTACTAAGTTATACCACACATTCATATTTTAGGCGTCGTATGAGAAAGGAACAAAAGATGAGATCGAAGAATTCATTTATCAGCTAGCAGATGTTACTGGTGATGGCTCTCTGAGCAGGTAGGATGATAAAAAACATTCTCATTATTCAGCTGATGTAGTAACCGACTCCATTCAATGCTCTGCTTACTCATCTCAAGTCCGTGTCCAACCTTGAAATCCATGCGAATGACCTACGTAAGCGTCTAAGCTACTTGTGCAATTTCTCTGTGCTTACAGGCATTCAAGTTTCATAGCTGCTTTGCTTCATCTAAGTGAAGTGAAGTAGTTTTATACAGTAAAGTAGAATTTAAATGAGTTTACATTCTGATGCAAACCATTGAAAAAAAGTGTATAGTTTATACATAGATATAGCTTTTATATTGTTTGATGAATTAACTCTCTTGATTTGTCTGTTAATTGCAGTACTTACTTCTGTGTAAATTGGCAGGTCTGACTTGGAACTTGTTTTAGCGGCAATCCTTGACTGTATTTCATCTAAAAGAAGCCCAGAATCTGGATCTGGTTCAAGGCTGGAAAGCATTCAGACATTTCTTAATGCTGCAATTTTTTTAAAAGATAGCGAGGGGTGCAAAAGTAACATGTCGTATGAGGACCTCAGAAGCTGGCTTAAATTTCTCCCTTCTGTCAGGAAGTTTCTTGGAAGCTTGTTGATGCCATCTGATCCAGGTTTCTTTTATTCTTAATCATGTATTCTTTGTTGTTTGTTTCCCCTCTTATCACCTTGCTTGTAGAGTCTCATTTGAGGTTGCGGACGTGATGTCTACGCCTATGCTGTTGAATGTAGATGCAGGGTTCCTCTTTTTGGAATCACATAGGATGATAGGGATATGGGAGACGACTTACCTGAAAGTTGACAGTGCACGTTATAATAGACAAAAAAGAAGATTCTCATGGGCATGTGTTATAGGCTGCTTGCCAAGCACGCCATGCCACCGTCCTGTTGTCATGACCTTAAATATCATTGTCACTTTTGAGAGGGCTTGTTATTATCTGCCTACTTTTATATCTATCAGAAGTATTATCCCTTGGTTATTGCTTCCAGTGCTAGGCAGTGATGCCGTTAGCCGTTTGGGCTTCCAAGAATACTATTGCAGGTATGATCTTCACGCGTGAGGTTGATTTAAACTCTAGAAGCAGTCTATGCAATAAGTTAGTCTGTAATGGTCCTCCGCATAATTCCCAGTTAGCTACTCTAGGGAAAGCCTCTGTAGCTGAAGCCCATATTGAAGCCAGACAAGCTACCTTGTCCTTTAACAGGTTGAGAGGCAAGGATTCATCCTTAAAAATGGGGGTCAAGTCCCTGCAAATGCTACATAAAAACACTTCCATAAAGACACTGATCTCGTATGCTCCTGAAGAGTAATTGCATAGGAGTGGTGAGAGATAAATCATTGGTCTTCATAATTTTAAGTTCTGATCCGGAAGCGAAGTAGAGGAGTGTAGATCATCTGTTTGCCTATGAAACTAGTTCCTCTTGGCTCTAATTGGCCTGGAAGCCACATAAATGGAAAGGGGTTGATTAAATTGTCAAGAGAGTAAATGTGTAGTTTGGTTTTTACTTCCTTTAACTTGGAATTTAAAGTGTTGTGCGATGTTGGAGTTTATTTTCTTTGTTCTTGATTGACCAGGTTCTATCTTCATCTCCCTCATGCTCCATTTGACCAAAAGGCTTTTTCCTCATTCCCCTGCTATGGGGAAAGGAGTCTTGCCTTGTATTACAATTAGTGTATTGTGTGGTTCCAGATCAGATTACTTGATCAAAACCTGTTGAGCTTGAATTTAAAATGGATGTGTGTTAAAACACTGGGTATTTTACAAAATCGTGGAATATATGCAACTTGAGGATATTAAAGTTTGCATGAGGTGCGCATCTCTGCCGGTCAGATTAACTTCTATACATTCAGTTCATAATGAGCTGGGATAAGTTAAAGTAATTGTTGGGATTAAATACTTGCTGTAATAAAGACTAATGTATGCAGTTTGATTTTGGTTCAATTGGTTCCAAGAAAATCAAACTGGGGATTGATCCATGCAATCGTTGCCTTTGATTTGGTGAAACTGAGTCTGAAAACGAGCAGCACACACTATGTATTGGTTGGTTTGACTGGGTTGTTTCACGTTTCTCGGTTCCCTTTACATCCTTAAGGCATACAACACCACAGGTTACTGGTCTTTCCTGCTGGAAGTTCCAGGAAGGTTTGGCTTTTCTGATTTATGTGCCAAATGCTGATCCACCATGAAGGGCATCAAATCTAATACCATCTCATCACCGTTGCTCTTTTTATTGAGATGGGCATGTGGAACAAGCCAATGTTACCAAGAATACAAAAAACGCAGTCTGCGGAAGGGGAATGGAGCACGGTATCGGCATCATCTACAGAAATAATTCTCTGCTCGAGGTGCTAAACCTTCCTAAACCCCATGTGAAAGTTCTGGGTCATCAAGTTATTTGTGAATTTCACGACCATTGCCTAGTATGGTGGTAAAACTCACTAACTCAGTTTGACAGCCATGATGTCCTTGGTATAATATTTGAAGAGAATCATCTGTGAAAATAACTTGAAAGGTTATCTTTCCCCATGTTTTTCCCATACACCCTCTAAGAAGGGCAGTTATGGACTGTCTTTCAGTTTACAAAACTAATTTTTTTTAAGGTGATACTGTTCTAGAAGTTTGCTAGATTGTTTTATGATATCATATTTTGGTTTCAGTTCTAATTAAGTTACTTATCAGTGATTCAGATAAAACAGCCAGATAGTTTGTTCCATGACATTATCTGGAGCACTTGATTTCATGACTGCAGTGATTAACTCCTAACTACATTTTTCTTACTTTTTTTTTTTTGATATGTAAGTGTGGCCCCTTGTTGGTATGGGGATTTGAACCAATGACCTCAAGGTCTTTGTTTGAGTGCCCTTGCCATCTCTCCCACCCCTTGGTTCCAAACTACATTTTTCTTACTTGTCAGTTTTATTTAGATATGCTAAACAAGAGAAATGGGTGAATATGTATTCATTATTTTTAATTCATATTTAAGAATACTACTTGATTTGTTGAAAAGGGGGTACTATGGGAACAGATCATACCTTGTAATAGTTGTCCAAACTAGGATTTAACTACATGTATGTTAACAGAAATTAACATTATCTCCTTCATTTTAGTTTTTTGAATGTGGAGCAGGTTCTCAAATTCCTCATCTAGTGCATCAAGAAGAGATTGATGCTAATAATACAATATTATTGAGAGAGGAGTATGCTTGGCATATAGGAGGAGCCCTTTCCCATCAGGAACTGAGTGAATGGAAACTTCTGTATCATAGTGGAGTTCACGGCCAAAGTTTCAACACATTCTTGGGCAATATATCGTGGGTAGCTAACTTCCTTCATAATTCTTTTTTGTTTTCTTTGCTTGTGGGCCTAAACCATCAGTTAATGACTTCATTTTATAATGGTGTCTCTCTTATTCCTTTTAAATTATTTCACATACTCTATATTCTTACTCCTTTTCAACTTAGCCTACACATGGTCAGGTTTATTATTTCCTTTTTTAGTCATTAGCTTTGTCTTGGACAGCATCCACTGTTGGGTGGAGTTTTGACTTTTGAGACTTCCGAACTTTTTGTCTACGTTATCGGTCTAGATTTGGGTTTGCTCTTAGTGCTTAACCAATTCGGTCAGGGTTAACCGGTTCTATCTTGTATTTGTCTTGTCAGGCCATTATTTAGCAGAATATTTTCAAGTAAAAATTTGGTAGGAAATTTGCTCTTGTTCCTACAAGAATTGCCCTCAAGTATTTATATACTTTTCCAATCAACCATGTCCACTCAGCCATTTGGTTAACACAATTCCTTGCTTATCATGATACTCTAACAGATTAGTGGATCCCTGAAGTTTTAGCATATTTTGTCCGCTTCCTGCCCTGCAAAGATGAAAGGTGATAGACAGGAGAGACACATAGCTGCAATGCTTGAATTGGAGGGTTTTCAGCTCTAGACTATGTCCAGTAAAAAGAAAAGACAAGAAAAGAAAGAAGATAAGCCCTGCTGATGTTGCACTTAAGCTCTTCCTGGCCAATTCTTCTTTTGTTACAGGAAGAAGTTCCAGTTTTAATGTTTATTTATGGTTTGACAATGGGAAACTGTTCTTTTATCGGGAATTTGTTTCCTACGTAGGTAGGTTTAATTGGTCAGGTTAATGGATACAAGGTATTGGGTTTTTCTTGACCAACTAAACATCATGCCTTGCCTGTTTATTGAATTTCTCCAAGGGTCATCATGAATAAACATGTAAACCTTTTATGCAATAATGAACCTACCTCCTTGAGTACCTTATGCTATGTTGCCTTTTTCATTTTTTTCCTTATCAAGGTATTGTTATCTTTTAAGTGGATTTGTTTCATTAACCTGCAGAAATGGCACAGGATCAACCATGCTGATTATAAAGGATAAGGAAGGTTACATATATGGAGGTTATGCTTCTCAGCCTTGGGAGAAGAATGCTGACTTCTATGGAGATATGAAGTCTTTCCTCTTCCAGCTATACCCCAAAGCATCTATTTTTCGGCCTACTGGAGCAAACAACTATATACAGTGGGCAAGTTCCTCTTTCATAGATGTTAAATTGTTAATATATTATCTTGAAATTCCGCTGCGAAAAGAATGTTTCAATTGGCACTTAATTACCGTTTGTAAAGAAGTGTTCTGAATAGCATCTCATAGCTGCAAGAACTTGCACCTTTATTGTTTGGGTGTATGCATCATGCCTCCACTTCTCCGTCCGAGTGCTGTTTACTTGGTATTCATAAAAAGCGTGAAGTAGTTGTTTCGTTTTAGTTACTCAGATTTATTTTTTTCTCTCCATTTTAAAAGTGGTCCTATTCTAAAAGCAGCTTTTTAATTCTCCAGAACAATTTCCAATTTCATATCTATCTTCCATATCGCACTAAAACTACATTTTCTGTAACTACACTTTTTTTATATTATTTTTTGGTATGAAATGTAAGAGCAACATCATGTTTTTGGCAAGTAAGAAAGAAAGTGGAAAAACATTGAAAAGTGATCATTGCCCTGGATGTGGGAGACTCTTTTCTTTGGGGGGACAGACTATGTGGGACTCTTTTTATGTGAGTGGGGGGGAGTATATTAAGTTGCCCTGGATGATTTCAACAATCCAAGATTTACTCTTCTCATCACCCTCCTCCCCAACTCTGTGCATTTGTAAGCTAAACTCTTTCCTTAATTATTGCAGTGATCATTGCATATATCTTGACTAAAGGAACCAAAATATATTTAGATGACATCACATTGTAGCGTTAGGTCTCTTATCGTAAAATTGTTTCTATGCTTCTAAGAATTTTGAAATCCTTGGTTCTGCAGTGTGCCATAAATTTCAGTTCGGAGAGCATCCCAAATGGCATAGGATTTGGTGGGCGAGCAAATCACTTTGGCCTATTCATCTCAGCAAACTTTGATCAGGGGCACACCTTCACTAGCCCCACGTTCGGCAATCCTTGTTTGTCGAAAACCAGCCAAATTTGTCCGGAAGTGATTGAATGCTGGGGAGTTGTGGTGAAGGGAACTCAAGAAGAAAGGCAAGATGTGGTCAAAGGTACTGTGTTAGAGAGATTCAAGGAGGATCGCAATATGCTCAAAATGGTTGGCCTAGCCAACTCAAGCGAGTAAGCTACCAATCCTTCTCTGCCCCAAAGTTGGAAACTAAAACTGGAATTATGGAGCATTGTATCATACTTCTCTCCTATTAACATTCGAGAGTGAAGAGGTTGTCTGCAGCATATACCAATGCGTCTTGAGGTATGAAAACACCTACTAGGCACCAGCATACAAGTTCAAAAGCATATATCACTACACTATCTTGTTGTATCTAAACATTTTTGTCCACCCCATCATGGAAAGTCGTTTAAAGTTGGTAATATAATGTTCAGCTAATATTTTTTCGTCCACGCCACCCGCTGCGAGGTGGAAAGCACTACGTTGCTTGAAATAAATACTGTATTGTGTATCCAGCGTTTTTCTCTCGTTGGTTCGGGAAATCTAATAGTCGTGTCTGCTGGTTGTATGTACATGTGAAGTGCTGAGACTTTGTATCTCGTGTGATTTATATGAAATAATCTCTTCTGTAATACTGTATTTGTTGGTTGTAACGAAATTTGATGATTTGGTGATCTCAAATTATAGCAGTTATGGGTATCTGGTGTAGGATGAGAAAGAACTTTTAGAGTGTTGTCATGCTTCAGGCGCCGCAGGGCATGTGATAGATATATATACTATGATTTTCGACATATTGATATTTGTCATCAAAGTCCTCCACACGCTGGGGACAAAACTACTTATCTGCAATGGAGACTTCTCTAAATGACAAGGTAGACGGGTTTATCATCCACGGGCTCGTGGATCAGGTAACATCTCACATAAAGTTTGGTGATAGAATGTTTTGAGGAAGCTCAGGAAAGAGACTTGTTGAGAGTGTCGGTGCTTATTCTTTAACTACTGTCAAGGTGAGCAAGTAGAGCTCAAATTCCTCCGTCTGTATCAGGTCTCGACTTCTTCATATGCTGTTTCTGAGTTGTGAATGTAAATCATTTCATCCATTATAAACTTCTATTAATCCCACGCTCAGCTGTGACTGCAGAAGAGTAATGCTTCCTTGCAGAATTAACCATCTGATTTTGACGAGGAACTTAAGTTTTTTGAAACTTAAGGTCTCATTCACTGATTGGATTTTGTCACAAGCTTCCACTTGGTGACTGTTCACGGTCAAACACTTGTTATCAATTACATCAAATCTACACGGAGGGTGGCGAAGTCACGATCAAAACGCAGTCGAGAAAGTCGGCAACTGAACCCTAATTGGAGAGGAAACTCCTGGAATCTATGCACTCCATCATGTGTTGAGATCTTTCACCATCTATTCAGAGGTTCATTGATTTCACAGGCAAGCACATGCACAAAATAATACTAGGTACTACCAATTTCCTCTTTAGGCATCATACCGATGGAACTCATTTTGTATCACAAAGTCAAAACTTGTTTAGACAAAATTATAATTTCAAACTCACGGTTTGCTACCATTTAGTATTTGATAAAAACTACCAAAAACCTCATCAAAGAAGTATATATAACGTTCTTTCATAACACAAAATCCATCAATAATTAACTCCATGATCAATGATTCAACTATTTCCCTCTTATAGAACATCAATTGGTATAAAAGAAAATAATCCTCACACAAAATAATATTACTTTAGGCGATTAACAATCCTTCACCATTAATTAATTTATTGTATTTTACTCCCTCCGTTCGAGATAAAAAATCCCCACTTGAAAATCAAACTTTTTAATAAAATGACACTTTTATGTCTTTATTTTTTTAAAAAACTTTTTAAATGAAAAATTCTAAAATATAATAGTCACTCATTGCCCGGAACAAAAGTATTATACTAAAATACTATAGCTAGCATACCAATAATAATAATATTTTATTTCTAAATTCATACAAAGTTGCTATTACTAATAAATTAATACTCTCTACGTCCCTTAATAATTGTTCTGCTTGACCCGGCGCACAGTTTAAGAAAAGACAATTGACTTGATTATTTATATTGGTTTAATGTGTAGTTTCCTTTAAAGCCCATGTCATGTGTATGTGGCTCATAATTAAAGTAGAGTGAAAAAGTAAAGGTAAAGTGGTCAAAAAAATGTTCTAAAAAGGTAAGTTTCAAACTGGACAATTATTTTAGGATGGATAAAAAAGAAAAAGAAGACGATAATTTAGGGACGGAGGGAGTAATATTTAATAAGTTAACTTTCATGTTTTTTTGACAAGTATGGAAGGAAGAAGTCAGTATATAGATTTGGTAAAAACTTGGGTAAAACGGTCTTAAAGGATAATTTTTGTAAAAGAAATCCTCTTTACCCGACCCAACATGTATTGATGGGTCAAGTTGTAATAGAATAAGGCTCCATCTTACGAATTAAGATCCGTAAGATGGTCTTACAAGACACCTACTCTATAGATTTTGACTAAAACACTCTAAATTGTAGTAGATTACTAATAGTTGAAAATTTTAAAAGGCCACTGGGCCATGGCCCCTTTTGGCACATCATCATATCTCAAAATGGAATTGGAGACTCTTATTATGGGATGGAGAAAGAGGTCGGTGCTTTGTGAACACAAAGGGAAAGTAAATATACCAATAGGTGATTTCACGAGGAGCTCACAACTGCATTTAAATGACAAGCTACACAGCAGTGGAAGAATAACGACGACACTAACAAACTAAAGATATATTATGATTAGAAAACGAGAAAAAGGTACTCAACATTCTAGAAACGATGTAAAAGAAATACCATTTTTCTCAGTGGAGGCAGTAGGAGAGATCAGGCAATGTCATTGCAAGGTAAAGAATCAGACCTAGAGGTACACCATCAAGATCATGCTGTCCACAGAAGTAGCACAGATCCATGGTTTATAGCTTATTCTTTCCCAAACAAATTATAGAATTGCTGACGATGGCTGAGTAATCTAGGTTTTGCTCCTAAACTATTAGTTGTGGTTACAACTACTCACAATCACATGCTACTATCCCATAAACTTTGAATAACAAAGTTCATATAATTCATAAGTTTATAGCACTAAAATTCGCAACTAAAATTATAATTTCCCATTCTACAATGGAATTGAAACAATACACATTCAAATAAGGTATCAGGATGGCTATAAACAACACTTCACAATTAAACTAGACTGCATCTTAATCTATAATAGTAAACACCGCAAGGGCATACACATTTTACTTGGAACTTAAGATCAACTCTAACCTAAAAACAAACTCTAATCAGAAGATCCGAACAAGTCCAAAGATCTGAAATTACAACTGTCATCTTAAATACAAGATGCTCCAATGGTTCAATGACATTAACAGATGGATTATAACTATAGTAAGTTCCAAATGGTCAACGACATTAACAGATAAATTATAACTATAGTAATTGCAATATCGCATCCAACAAAGCCAACATATAATCGATCAAACCCAATATTAAATGACAAAACTTCTATTCAAGAAGATCAAAATTAAGGTACTTTGAACTCCACAAGCATGAAACTGTCTCAAAACATAACAATAATAATATATCTCTTGTTCCAAGCAAAACCAACTACAGTAATCCAGTAACAAAATCCCATCAACATCAAAATCAAAGCTAAAAAACAACCATTTAACCACTTAGTACCTCCTGGGAGCACCACCACCATACCCGCCGCCACGGCCACCACCAAAGGGAATAGTAGAAATCGGCGCCTGCTCTTCCTTGAGCACAATACCCGGCAACTCACTCATACCCAGAGAAGCCAATAGCTCAATTGTCTCCTTGTCGACCTCAATACGGTCAGTCTTGATGGCGGACTCGTCGGGGACGAAGTCCATGCGGCGCTCACGCTCCTCCTCCTGGAGCTTGAGGGAGATGCCGCGGACGGGACCCTTTTGGATACGCTTCATGAGGTGGGTGGAGAATCCAGCGATCTTGTTGCGGAGGCGCTTGGAGGGGATGATGGCGACCTCCTCTAGAATCTTCTTGTTGGTGTGGAAATCGAGGGTCATTTTGGAATAGTAACGCTCGATTACCTGACGGGAGGATTTCTTGACGGTCTTTGTACGGACGCGACCCATGACTGCAGATTGGGGAAAGGGGGAGCCGGGGGGAAGGGGGGGTTAGGGTTTTGTGGTAGAGAGACGGTGTGTGCCAAGAAGAAGAGGTTAGGGTTTGTGAGGGAATATTAGAATATATATCCGACGTGGGTGTTGAAATGACTGAAATGGGCCTTGAAATGAGAAGCCTTGTTTGGGTAGTGGGATTAGCTTGGACGGGGATGGCATAAATCTAGTAAGGAGCTATCACCATTGTAATTTCCAATTTTTAGAAGAATGGAATTAATGAACAATGTTCAATTTTGAAGAATGAAGGTTTAAGTAAAAGATCCACGAACATAAGCGTTGGGCTCTGTGACGACCCGACCCGAATTCAAACACGGAATTTTAAGATCGTGCCGCTAAACAAACTAAACAATATACAGACACCTGTTAAGCACAATGACGCTCATAGAACAAACGAGCTAAACAAGCTCCAACATGAAAAGCAACGCCATAATGGCGATACAAAACAATAACAACAACAATAAACTACAGAAGCGAATAATAAGATGGAGCCCGAGCTATCGAGCTCTAAGCTAAAACACAACCAAAGAGATAGTCAATCTCTCGACCTAAAAATTTGAACCATGTACCGCAACAATGTGTACGCACGACAAGCCACATGCTAAACAAAACTAGAATATAAAACTTAAGTCATTGGCGACACTACTACATCCGCGAGTCAACAACTCGAGAACACAACAACAACATCAACGGCCACGCACAACATGCCTGATAAACCACAACTAAACACCACGAACTAAAACCATGCTTGGGAAAGAAACTGAAATAACACTTCCAAAATAAATACCATGACACGACATAACTTATCGGCTCCAAAAGAATACAACTAACAACACCCAAATATAATTCTACCCGACCGTAAAGTTTACATAACTTTACATATACAATTGTCCCCACTGAAATAGAACGATAAATAAAATAATGGAAATAAGACTCTGCGAGTTGCTACTCAAGGGAGTCTGTTGCTACCAAGCTCTACTCGATCTTTACACGATCTACCGCTCGGACGCACATCTACATCTACGATCTACTCGACCTCTACATGAGCTGTCGATCACACTGCACACTAAAGAAACAAAAGTACGGAGTGAGTCATAATGACCCAATAAGTTACTACAAATAACAATATAGCATGGTAATATATATTTAGCTATAAATAATCATGGCAATTTGTCAACATAATAAATCTCATAAACAAGTATCGCATAATAGTAGGTACGTAAACCAAAATACCATAAATCCACGTAGCACGGTGATGATCACATAAGTGCTCACAAACAAATCATATAAACTAGGGTGTGCTCCTCTAATGTACTTTGTCGTGTTGCTCCTGTAATACACGTGCAAAACAAAACTGTGCCCTCGAGTCCCATTTGAGTCACATGTGCCCTCGATACCTGATCGATGTTTTAATTAATCTTTTTCCTTGCAAGTGAACAAGACTATTATAGAATAGTATTGGAAGCAGGGGTCGAACCCACAGAGACAAGTGATCACGAACAGTGCAGTTATTGGTAGCAATTTATTAATCTAAAGGGGGTTTTTATGTTTATTTCTACTCTAACCTACTATTTATAGATGTTTAACTAATTAGACAGTAATAACAGTTATGAAGATCGTATGGTGGGTGGCAATCTAGGATTCTAGGTTTCACTTGTATCTCTTTTATGTTCAATTCATAATATTATCATTCAATGTCTTGGGTTCGTTCACTAAATATAGATATAATCTGTTGAACAATTGGTTCAGCCTCCATCCCCGCAAAATTCATCCATTCTATATCCTAAGCACATGAACTGTCAATCTAGCTGTCACATAGATTTATGATCTATCTGTCACCTAGATCATGTAAGAACATGGTCCTAACTTATCACTCTCGTGCATCGATAGGTCCAATTTATTGTGTGGGTGAGCCTGTGTACGACATATGCACATTGGTCATGCAGTTATCCGCACCTCTAAGCCTTTATTATTTGCGATTACATTCATTTGTTCAAAGCAAAATAATATAGGGATTGATAAACAACACAATCAACAAGCATTGAATGAACATATATAGAATTAAAGCATAAATTTGATACAAGTTACCTCCCACCTCCTAGATTATGGATGATTTAGTTCATCATAGACAATGAACAACACATGAAGATGATCGGATACATGATTTGATCTTCAATCTTGAAATTACAAAATCTAACTATGTTATACAATCTAAAAACTACCTAAAATCTACCTAAAGAGAGCTTTCAGCCGTCCTCCTCTCTTCTTGGCTCGACATCTGACTTCTATATATACTCGGGAGTTGTAATTCAATCGAATGACTGTGTGAAAATCCGAAAATCAAGCATTCTGACCACCTTGCGGTCGCAAGGTGTTGGGTACCTTGCGTCCGCAAGGTCTCCAGTTTGTCCGGCCTTTGGAATTCTTGGTCTCTGACTTGTGACCCGTACTGCCTACCTTGCGGTCGCAAGGTCTGAGGCACCTTGCGTCCGCAAGGTGTCCAGTGTTGACAGCTTCCGTTCTTTCTTCATTTTTCCTTTTTGGCCCTTCTTGAAATTTGCACTTAAAACCCTGGAGTTTCGCATATTTTCACTAATAACCCTGAAACTTACAAAACTCACCGAAAATATATATTAGTAGTCAAAAGCCCCGTGAAATAGCATAATTTAAGTCATAGAAGTATATAAAATCGACGTATAAAATACATCGATCAAATATCCCCAAACTTAAACTTTGCTCGTCCACGAGTAAACAATAAACTTATAAATACAAAAGCAAATAAATAACAAAAATTAAAATCTTTTTGGAGGGTGATACTATTTACACTCCTCTATAAACCCACAAACTCAAGGAGACTCTTTCGAGTGACTCGACTATGCAGATAAATACAAAAACAGATAAATACAAAAATAGGTAAAAATTAAACTAAGAATAAACATAAAATCTTTTTGGCTTTAATCTCAAGTTATAGGTGTATGGTATGCAAGTAATCTCAGTTCGATGCTCACCACATATATAGACTTAGTCACATAAAACCAACTGATCTTTTCTTAAAACTGCTACTACTTCTAATTTCTCCGTGTGTGTGTGATCACCAGTCTTAAAGAATATCTTAACTAAAACAGTTTTATTAAGCTAAACACCACATTCATATGAAAATCAAAGTTTAATAGAAAATCATGCATTAAGAATTATGAGATCTACCATCCAAACCCGGCCAGCTACAGACAGAAAGGTCCCAAGGATTTAAAAGACTTATACATCCATCCCATGCACTTCTATGTATGACATACAATACTCTCCTATCCCAATGACTTGTAATAGCTAAGATTATGCTAACACAGTGAGCTTTAGGGTGAATAATAATAAACATGAAGTGTGTGATCAATTCCATGTGACTCACTTGACAGTTAAAACAACATAAGCATTGGCAAGAAGATCATTAGTTCTTTATTAGCTTGTAATGTAAGGCCAAGGTGTTGGGGGATTTGATGGAAAGGGATTGGAATTCAAAGTGAGAGAGTAAGACTACCCTTTATCCCTCATACTTCCAAGCAAAAGGAAGTTTTCCTATTTAGGCTAGGACCCAAAGACTACAAGTGGAGGGGTGCTTTTGTTACTTTTCGCTTTCTTTCCCCCAAACTTGTTTTGGGCAATATATATTTTTCTAAAAATATCACATCATTCTAATCAGCAGAATTTTTCTAACATATTTTTCTCTTGAAAGCTATGCTTCCGTTTGAATTTTTGTAACATTCTTCTTCTTCCGTTTAATTTTTCGTCGACAATAATTTTTCTTTTCTTTTTCTATTTTTTTTTCGACGACGGAAAGAAGAAGTCTTCCGAAAAATAGCCTAACTGAAAAGAAGTGGTCCTCCAAAATCAATTTCCCACCCACATCCTACTCTCTCAAAGGGTAGGCTAAAAGTGTATAGGCTTTTAGGTTAAGTTAATGTGGGTAATAGAAACGATGGCGAATGAGGGTTTAAATAGTGTGCTTAGCACACTCCATTCTTTTTCATTAGGCTCAACGGGGACACTAGGGATATTTTTAGTATAGGTCAGGGAATATTTAGGCTCTAACGATCCAAAGATGGCCTAAGTCATTTCTTAATGCCAAATGCTCATGTAGTATTTAAAGCAAGTAAGACAACACAAAATATCATATCAACTATGGGAATTGGGGGTTGAATGTTTAGCATCACCGATTTCACATAAGCATTCGCTAAGACGTATGGTAGGGACAATTGAGACTAACATGCACACGGTTCGAAAGTGTGCTTGAGATATATAAATGAGAAAAATCCAAGGGATCTAACTATCATGCAATTGACCCTAAGTTACAATTTAATGCAACAAGTATGTTCGAATGGCTATGCATCATATTCTTGTGCATATCTTGTTGTAATGAAGTAGGTGTTATAAACTTTATAAAACTATTCTAATCAATCCATAATTATGACCGGTGTGGGTGCATGAAGAATTTGGAGAAAAGTAAAAGTTTCGCAAAATTAAGTAAATTCCAGAGGGATCTACGGACTAACTATGCGGTTCATTGCATTAACTCCTCATCGATCACGACTAGCACTACCACACCTAGACTCGAGGATGAATATTTTGAATTTTAAAATATTTTTGTTAAATATATTTTTCTAAGAAATTTGGAGATGATGACAATGACACTTTTGATAGGAACCTAAAGGTCCTTCCTATTATAGTATTCTGGTCATGGCAACAACTCCGAAAATAAGAAAAATTAAAAACAGAAAATAGGGTGAAGAGTTAAATGGTCATCGTATAAAGAAATTTTTCTCCACCCTAAAAACATAGCCCAACTCCATTCCTCGTTAGGCTAGGACCTCGCTAAGACTTAAAGTTTAAAATCCCCCCAAACTTAATTTCTATTTTGTCCTCAAAATAGAGGAACATATGAGAGGATTGATGGGGTAGGACAAATATCAAAAGGAGATAGCGGTCCACCTAACGAAAGAGGATGGAACTTGGGCCTCGACTCACGGTGAGTCGGGCGTGAAATAACGAATGAGGATGAACTGGGATCGTGCCGGTGGCAGCCCATAATAATTGGAGACATTTTGTCCCACGTGTTAACCCAACCAAAAATTGGTGGTCGGCACGCATTTGTGCCAACCGCCGACTCACCATATCGGCTTGAAGACAACCTTCCTCCAACCTGTTGGAGATCTCCAACGAGCGGGTCCTCCTCTCTTCGGGTTCCTCCTCTTGAGGAACCCTCACTCTGGCTCCTCGGTGATGACAAACCTCAGCCTTCTCCGCTGCTTTCTCACGCTTGCCCCCTACACAACTCGGTAATCAAATGCGGAACGCGAACCCCGCATTCGCCCTACCTCTAATAAGGGTCTTGATTTGGCCGTTGATCAAACGGCCAACATCAATAGACCCACCGGCCATAATGGTGTAGGTCAAGATGCCTCTCCCAAGTCACCGTGTGTTGGTGACTGAGGGCATGAGACGCCCCAAAACAAATTTATACACGGGCTTGGCCGTGTCTTGAGGAAGGACTCCTCCATGGTGCGTGGTCCAAAAGGTGGGTTACGGTTATAGGACCACACCACACCGTGGAGGGCGATGGTCGATTGACCACCTCGACATCGATACGGGGTTGAGGTGTGTGTTAAAGTCATCGGCACCAACCGCAAAGTTGGAGGTGCCGAAATAGGTGTTAATGCTTTGGGACGAAAATTTACAACCACGCTCCTAACATTAACGGTGTCTAGCACACCCCCATCTATGCCAATGTTGCCATTGGCATAGAATTCTCTGACAATGGGCACTATGGCTGCCCTCGCGGAGAATCTATCAAAGCCCCCACCTACGAGCTATCGATTGGGACTGAGGCCAAAGTCTTCACCTTGAATCCCCTTTCTGCACCAAGGACTTGGAGAGTTTGGCCGTGTATCGCTCGATGCCTCGTGAGGACACTAATCGGGTGATGTCAAAATTTTGTTCTTCCTCCCGAAATGGGGCCTGAGGATGAAGCACCGGTATTTCTACGCTTACGGAACATTTTGTTTGATTTTATAAAAATTTAAAACTAAAGGTTTAACAAATAAAAATGTGTTTTAAAATTTTAAAATTAAAAATTATTCTAAGCATGCAAAAATTTTATCTACGTTAAAATTATCTAGCACCCTAGCATGCAAATATTTTACGTGTAAAATTAAAGAGGGTGATAGTGTTACTTGTTTGCAACCTAGATTGAGAGTGTTCAAAATGAGTTTGAGCTTGATCCGCCGGCAACAATGGAAGTTCTTCTTCTTCTTCAAAGTCTTCAACCTTAGGAGTGGGTGTAATGGTGGATGAGAGGGAGGTAGATGAAGAGTTTGAGGAGGGAGAGAGAATCTTGAGATATGTGCCGAATGTTGAAGGATCCGCCGGATTTTTAGAGAACTAAGGCCGCCGCTGCTTGAGGGAGAGGGAATTTTCGTGTGAATTTCTCAAGAAAACCCCAAGATCTTTATATAGAAGGACCTTGTCGCAGAGTTCGCCACACCATGCTCCGCAAGGTGGGCGATCAACCGCTTGGTCTTCGCACATTCCCCATGATCGACAAGACGTGCACGAATATTTATCGAGGACCTTGCGGCCGCAGGTCCTTTACACCTTGCGTCCCGCAAGGTGGGCGTAACTTTTCCCACTTGATTTTCCTTCTCCTTTTCAACAGCTTGTAGCTTAGCCCTTCCGTTAACTTCCGTTATGTTTTATATCTTTCCCGTATGCAAAAACTAAACAAAAACTCTAAACTAAAATTATTAGTAACATATAAATACAACACTAAGATGTTTTTTCTCCCAAACTTGAATTTTGGCATATTTAATTAAAAATTAAATGTCCAAAAATTAAATTTAACTGAGAAAACATATTTAAACTAACTATAAAAATAAATAACATTCAAAATAGTGGGTTGCCTCCCACTTAGCGCCTTTGTTTAACGCCTTTGGCTCGACCAAACCGCAAGCCTAATCTCTGGTGGTTCATTGTCACCAAACGATTAACTCAATTGTTCGCTCAACCGACATCGGCTCTAAATATGGCTTGAGCTCTGTCCATTCACTTTAAAAACTTCATTATTTTTAGGGTTTTGAATATCAACAAACTCCATGAGGATAAATTGCATAATTCTAAAGGACCGCACCATTTAGATTTTAACTTTCCGGGAATAACCTTAATCTAGAATTAAAAAGTAACACTTTCATACCGGATGAAACATTTTGTTGGCTAACCCCATGTCATGATACTTTTTGGTCTTTTCTTTATATGTTTTAGCATTCTCATACGAATTCAACCTATGTTCTTCTAACTCATTTAATCGAAACAATCTTTCTTCTCCGGCCAATGTTAAATCTAAATTTAATTTTTAACCGCCCAATAGGCTTTATGCTCAATTTCAACTGTAAATGGCAAGCTTTGCCATATACCATTCTATATGGACTCATTCCTATGGGTGTCTTAAAAGCATCCGGTATGCCCATAAAGCATCCTTAAGTTTAGATTCTCAATCTTTACGATTAGGCCTAACCTTTTTCTAATACCGCTTTTATTTGCCTATTGCTAACTTCTACTTGTCCTGATGTTTGTGGATGATAAGGTGTAGCTAACTTGTGAGTTACACCATGCTTTCTAGCTAAGAACATTATTCAACAACTTATTGGTAAAATGAGTTCCTTGGTCACTTATTATGGCCTTAGGTACTCCATATCTAGCAAACAAATCTTCAACAAATTTAACTACTTTTTTCCATCATTAGTCTTGGTTGCTAATGCTTCAATCCATTTAGAAACATAATCAATCGCTACTAGAATATACTCACAATTATTTGACACAAAGGACCCATAAAATCAATACCCCAAACATCAAAGAATTTCAACTAACTAAATTAATATGCAAGGGCATCTCATTTCTCTTTCCTATTCCACCTGCTCTTTGACACTTATCACATGTTCTATAAAACAATTCACAATCTCTAAAAACAAGAGGCCAATATAAACTGATTGCAAAATTTTCCTAGCAGTTTTGTTTCCACTAAAATGACCTCCACAAGAATATCCATGGCAGAATTCCATGATACCTTGTTGGTCTTTTTCTGGAATACATCTTCTTATTAAAGAATCGAACAAATTTTGTATAAATGAGGTGCTTCCCAAAAATAATTTTAGTTTCCGCAAAAATTTCTTTTTTCATAATGATCAAAATCCGATTAATGATATCGACACATAGTAGTTGACAAAATCAAGATACCAAGGGTCGAATCTTTAATGGCTAAGAGTTGTTCATCAGAAAATTATCATTTATGGGGACAGATCATCAAGAAATTGACGCTCAAGCAAGGGTGAAAATTCTAACCTAGACAAATGGTCGGCTACAACATTCTCTTCCTTTTTATCTTTGATAGTAATGTCAAATTCTTGTAACAATAACATCCATCTAATTAATCTTGGTTTAGCATCTTTCTTACTTAACAAATATTTTCAATGCGTAATGATCGAAAAATTATCACCTTTGATCCTAGCGTATATGATCTAAATTTTTCTAAAGCATATACTATCGCTAAAAATTCCTTTTCAAGAGTTGTATAATTCAATTGAGCATCATTTAGAGTTCTACTAGCATAATGGATCACATGAGGCTTTCTATCTACCCTTTGTCCTAACACGGCTCCAATCGCAAAATCTGATGCATCACACATGATTTCAAAAGGAAGTGACCAATCAGTCTGGATAAAATAGGGGCAGAGTTAATTTTTCTTTTAATAAATTAAAAGCTTCTAAACATTCTTTATCAAAAATAAATTATGTATCTTTTGCTAGCAAATTACATAGAGGTTTACGATTTTGGAAAAATCTTTTATAAATCTTCGATAAAAACCAAAGATGGCCTAAGAAAACTTCTAACTCCTTTAACCGAAGTGGGAGGGGTAGTTGTGAAATAACTTCAATTTTAGCTTTATCAACTTCAATGCCTTTATTTGAAACAACATGCCCTAAGACAATTCCATGTTTTACCATGAAGTGACTTTTCTCCCAACTTAAAGTTAAATTAGTTTCACAAAGATCTTTTCAGACGATGTAAGGTTTTCTAAACAATGATCAAAAGAATTTCCAAAACCGAAAAATCGTCCATGAAAACTTCTACGCATCTTTCAACTAAATCGAAAATATAGAAATCATGCATCTTTGAAAAGTAGCTGGTGCATTACATAATCCAAAAGGCATTCTCCTAAAAGCAAAAGTACCAAAGGGACATGTAAAGTTGTTTTCTTGGTCTTCTGCAACAGGATCCGATTATAACCGAAAAACCATCAAGAAAGCAATAATATTCATGACCGGCTAGTCTTTCAAGGATTTGGTCAATAAATGGCAAAGGAAAGTGGTCTTTCCTAGTTGCCGCATTTAATTTACGCAAATCAATGCACATTCTATAACCGCTATTGTTCTTGTAGGAACTAATTCATCTTTCTCATTTTTAACAACAAGAATTCCCGACTTTTTAGGAACTACTTGAACAGACTAACCCATTTACTATCTCGATATAGGGTAAATTATACCCGCATCTAAGAGCTTAAGAACTTCTTTCCTAACGCCTTCTTCCATGTGTGGGTTAAGTCTTCTTTGCCTTTCTCTTGAAGGTTTACTACCTTCTTCTAGATGTATTTTATGCATGCACATAGAGGGACTAATTCCTTTTAAATCGGCCTAAGGACCATCCTAAAGCTTCTATGTGTCCATAAAACTTTTAACAAACTAGCTTCTTGCTCTTCCGTTAAGCCGGCCGCTATAATAACAGTAAAGTGTTACCTTCCCTAAAAATGCATATTTTAAATGGGGTGGTAATGGCTTTAATTCTTCGACTTTGGGAGAATTAATGGATGGCATAAATTCCGAATTTTCTTACTTTAATAGTTTCTTTTATTTTAGCCTCTTCATTCTCCACTTTATTTCTTCTTTAATTTCTTCCTCAATATTTTCTATCTCAATTTCTTCAAAGAGAGATTTCTAATCTCTACTTCATCATCTTTAATTTCATTAATTTCTTCTTTATCTTTTTTCAAGCTTATCGAATTATTTTCTCGATTCTTTCTTTATTTCTTTCTTTATCTTTCTTTTACTAGCTTCTAACTTTTCTCTCTAATCTTTCCTCTTCTTCTATTTCTCTTTCAATTTCCTCAATGTCAATTTTTATGAGGGATAGGACTATCATCATAAACTATGAATCTATCTCTCTCATATTCTTCCTCTTCTTCAAAGGTTTCGTTGATAACTTTTTCAATCTCATCTATTGAAAACGTACACTTATGTCACTAGGTCTATTCATAGCATCAAACACGTAGATTTCAATGTTTCACCTAGACTCCGACATTGTGAGTTTACCATTCTTCACATTAATCATTGTATTGGCAAGTAGCCATAAATGGTCTGCCTAACAATATTGGGACTTCATTATTAGTGCATATCTTCCTTTCCATCTCTAGAACCACAAAGTCAATCGGAATGATTAGTTTATCAACCCGAACTAGGATATCTTCCACTATACCCAAAGGATATTTAACCGAACGACGCCTAATTGTAATTGCATAGAGTGGGTTTTAGTTCTCCTAACCCTAACTGTTTATAGACCGCAAAGGCATCAAATTAATACTTGCTCCTAAATCTAGCATTGCTTTCATCTTTTAGAGCTTTCCAAGGAAACTTGGATATTAAAGCTACCAGGGTCTTTCAACTTAGGTGGTAATTCGGGTTGTAAAACAGAACTTAATTACATTTTCGGAAACAATAATCGTTTCATTGTTTTCAAACTTGTGTTTCTTAGAGTGAAGATCTTTGAAAAACTTTGCATAAGCCGAATATTTTTAATAACATTAAGCAAAGGAAGATTAACATTCACTTTGGATAACATATTATAAATTTCCGTGAAATTGTTTGTCCATTCGGTTTTTCATAAGTCTTCTTGGAAACGGAATTGAGGAACATGGTGGTGGAGCCACATAAGGTTCCTTCTTCTTGATCCAACTTTTTCAACTTCAATTGTATTATCTTTATTTTGAACTTCTTTTTCTTGTTCCTTATTTGGAACTTCTACTTCTTTTTCTACTTCTACTTCTTGATTACTTGATTCATTATTCTCTTCATTACTCTCATCACTATCTTTTTCGATTTCTTTTTCAAAATTTTCCTTTTCGTAATTTCAATGTAGTGCACTTTAGAAGAAGGATCAGATCACTTACCTTCACCTATTACCTTTGCCAAAGCCGCAAGACGGTAATTGACTTGGCTTGCTCTGCTTGACTAGGGTCTCTTCTCTTTTATCTGCCCGAACTTTCAATGTGCTTCTTTAGATTTTCAATCTTTTTAAGCATGTATTTCATCAATGCCGTTGATTCCTTTACTTGCTACTTGTTTGG
>CM028380.1:104500867-104524725 GCA_013146195.2 Codonopsis lanceolata | reverse complement strand
TTGGTTCCAAACTACATTTTTCTTACTTGTCAGTTTTATTTAGATATGCTAAACAAGAGAAATGGGTGAATATGTATTCATTATTTTTAATTCATATTTAAGAATACTACTTGATTTGTTGAAAAGGGGGTACTATGGGAACAGATCATACCTTGTAATAGTTGTCCAAACTAGGATTTAACTACATGTATGTTAACAGAAATTAACATTATCTCCTTCATTTTAGTTTTTGAATGTGGAGCAGGTTCTCAAATTCTCATCTAGTGCATCAAGAAGAGATTGATGCTAATACAATATTATTGAAAGAGGGTATGCTTGGCATATAGGAGGAGCCCTTTCCATCAGGAACTGAGTGAATGGAAACTTCTGTATCATAGTGGAGTTCACGGCCAAAGTTTCAACACATTCTTGGGCAATATATCGTGGGTAGCTAACTTCCTTCATAATTCTTTTTTGTTTTCTTTGCTTGTGGGCCTAAACCATCAGTTAATGACTTCATTTTATAATGGTGTCTCTCTTATTCCTTTTAAATTATTTCACATACTCTATATTCTTACTCCTTTTCAACTTAGCCTACACATGGTCAGGTTTATTATTTCCTTTTTTAGTCATTAGCTTTGTCTTGGACAGCATCCACTGTTGGGTGGAGTTTTGACTTTTGAGACTTCGAACTTTTTGTCTACGTTATCGGTCTAGATTTGGGTTTGCTCTTAGTGCTTAACCAATTCGGTCAGGGTTAACCGGTTCTATCTTGTATTTGTCTTGTCAGGCCATTATTTAGCAGAATATTTTCAAGTAAAAATTTGGTAGGAAATTTGCTCTTGTTCCTACAAGAATTGCCCTCAAGTATTTATATACTTTTCCAATCAACCATGTCCACTCAGCCATTTGGTTAACACAATTCCTTGCTTATCATGATACTCTAACAGATTAGTGGATCCCTGAAGTTTTAGCATATTTTGTCCGCTTCCTGCCCTGCAAAGATGAAAGGTGATAGACAGGAGAGACACATAGCTGCAATGCTTGAATTGGAGGGTTTTCAGCTCTAGACTATGTCCAGTAAAAAGAAAAGACAAGAAAAGAAAGAAGATAAGCCCTGCTGATGTTGCACTTAAGCTCTTCCTGGCCAATTCTTCTTTTGTTACAGGAAGAAGTTCCAGTTTTAATGTTTATTTATGGTTTGACAATGGGAAACTGTTCTTTTATCGGGAATTTGTTTCCTACGTAGGTAGGTTTAATTGGTCAGGTTAATGGATACAAGGTATTGGGTTTTCTTGACCAACTAAACATCATGCCTTGCCTGTTTATTGAATTTCTCCAAGGGTCATCATGAATAAACATGTAAACCTTTTATGCAATAATGAACCTACCTCCTTGAGTACCTTATGCTATGTTGCCTTTTCATTTTTTTCCTTATCAAGGTATTGTTATCTTTTAAGTGGATTTGTTTCATTAACCTGCAGAAATGGCACAGGATCAACCATGCTGATTATAAAGGATAAGGAAGGTTACATATATGGAGGTTATGCTTCTCAGCCTTGGGAGAAGAATGCTGACTTCTATGGAGATATGAAGTCTTTCCTCTTCCAGCTATACCCCAAAGCATCTATTTTTCGGCCTACTGGAGCAAACAACTATATACAGTGGGCAAGTTCCTCTTTCATAGATGTTAAATTGTTAATATATTATCTTGAAATTCCGCTGCGAAAAGAATGTTTCAATTGGCACTTAATTACCGTTTGTAAAGAAGTGTTCTGAATAGCATCTCATAGCTGCAAGAACTTGCACCTTTATTGTTTGGGTGTATGCATTATGCCTCCACTTCTCCGTCCGAGTGCTGTTTACTTGGTATTCATAAAAAGCGTGAAGTAGTTGTTTCGTTTTAGTTACTCAGATTTATTTTTTCTCTCTCCATTTTAAAAGTGGTCCTATTCTAAAAGCAGCTTTTTAATTCTCCAGAACAATTTCCAATTTCATATCTATCTTCCATATCGCACTAAAACTACATTTTCTGTAACTACACTTTTTTTATATTATTTTTTGGTATGAAATGTAAGAGCAACATCATGTTTTTGGCAAGTAAGAAAGAAAGTGGAAAAACATTGAAAAGTGATCATTGCCCTGGATGTGGGAGACTCTTTTCTTTGGGGGGACAGACTATGTGGGACTCTTTTTATGTGAGGGGGAGTATATTAAGTTGCCCTGGATGATTTCAACAATCCAAGATTTACTTTTCTCATCACCCTCCACCCCAACTCTGTGCATTTGTAAGCTAAACTCTTTCCTTAATTATTGCAGTGATCATTGCATATATCTTGACTAAAGGAACCAAAATATATTTAGATGACATCACATCGTAGCGTTAGGTCTCTTATCGTAAAATTGTTTCTATGCTTCTAAGAATTTTGAAATCCTTGGTTCTGCAGTGTGCTATAAATTTCAGTTCGGAGAGCATCCCAAATGGCATAGGATTTGGTGGGCGAGCAAATCACTTTGGCCTATTCATCTCAGCAAACTTTGATCAGGGGCACACCTTCACTAGCCCCACGTTCTCGCAATCCTTGTTTGTCGAAACCAGCCAAATTTGTCCGGAAGTGATTGAATGCTGGGGAGTTGTGGTGAAGGGAACTCAAGAAGAAAGGCAAGATGTGGTCAAAGGTACTGTGTTAGAGAGATTCAAGGAGGATCGCAATATGCTCAAAATGGTTGGCCTAGCCAACTCAAGCGAGTAAGCTACCAATCCTTCTCTGCCCCAAAGTTGGAAACTAAAACTGGAATTATGGAGCATTGTATCATACTTCTCTCCTATTAACATTCGAGAGTGAAGAGGTTGTCTGCAGCATATACCAATGCGTCTTGAGGTTATGAAAACCCCTACTAGGCACCAGCATACAAGTTCAAAGCATATATCACTACACTATCTTGTTGTATCTAAACATTTTTGTCCACCCCATCATGGAAAGTCGTTTAAAGTTGGTAATATAATGTTCAGCTAATATTTTTTCGTCCACGCCACCCGCTGCGAGGTGGAAAGCACTACGTTGCTTGAAATAAATACTGTATTGTGTATCCAGCATTTTTCTCTCGTTGGTTCGGGAAATCTAATTGTCGTGTCTGCTGGTTGTATGTACATGTGAAGTGCTGAGACTTTGTTTCTCGTGTGATTTATATGAAATAATCTCTTCTGTAATACTGTATTTTGTTGGTTGTAACGAAATTTGATGATTTGGTGATCTCAAATTATAGCAGTTATGGGTATCTGGTGTAGGATGAGAAAGAACTTTTAGAGTGTTGTCATGCTTCAGGCGCTGCAGGGCATGTGATAGATATATATACTATGATTTTCGACATATTGATATTTGTCATCAAAGTCCTCCACACGCTGGGGACAAAACTACTTATCTGCAATGGAGACTTCTCTAAATGACAAGGTAGACGGGTTTATCATCCACGGGCTCGTGGATCAGGTAACATCTCACATAAAGTTTGGTGATAGAATGTTTTGAGGAAGCTCAGGAAAGAGACTTGTTGAGAGTGTCGGTGCTTATTCTTTAACTACTGTCAAGGTGAGCAAGTAGAGCTCAAATTCCTCCGTCTGTATCAGGTCTCGACTTCTTCATATGCTGTTTCTGAGTTGTGAATGTAAATCATTTCATCCATTATAAACTTCTATTAATCCCACGCTCAGCTGTGACTGCAGAAGAGTAATGCTTCCTTGCAGAATTAACCATCTGATTTTGACGAGGAACTTAAGTTTTTTGAAACTTAAGGTCTCATTCACTGATTGGATTTTGTCACAAGCTTCCACTTGGTGACTGTTCACGGTCAAACACTTGTTATCAATTACATCAAATCTACACGGAGGGTGGCGAAGTCACGATCAAAACGCAGTCGAGAAAGTCGGCAACTGAACCCTAATTGGAGAGGAAACTCCTGGAATCTATGCACTCCATCATGTGTTGAGATCTTTCACCATCTATTCAGAGGTTCATTGATTTCACAGGCAAGCACATGCACAAAATAATACTAGGTACTACCAATTTCCTCTTTAGGCATCATACCGATGGAACTCATTTTGTATCACAAAGTCAAAACTTGTTTAGACAAAATTATAATTTCAAACTCACGGTTTGCTACCATTTAGTATTTGATAAAACTACCAAAACCTCATCAAAGAAGTATATATAACGTTCTTTCATAACACAAAATCCATCAATAATTAACTCCATGATCAATGATTCAACTATTTCCCTCTTATAGAACATCAATTGGTATAAAAGAAAATAATCCTCACACAAAATAATATTACTTTAGGCGATTAACAATCCTTCACCATTAATTAATTTATTGTATTTTACTCCCTCCGTTCGAGATAAAAAATCCCCACTTGAAAATCAAACTTTTTAATAAAATGACACTTTTATGTCTTTATTTTTTTAAAAAACTTTTTAAATGAAAAATTCTAAAATATAATAGTCACTCATTGCCCGGAACAAAAGTATTATACTAAAATACTATAGCTAGCATACCAATAATAATAATATTTTATTTCTAAATTCATACAAAGTTGCTATTACTAATAAATTAATACTCTCTATGTCCCTTAATAATTGTTCTGCTTGACCCAGCGCACAGTTTAAGAAAAGACAATTGACTTGATTATTTATATTGGTTTAATGTGTAGTTTCCTTTAAAGCCCATGTCATGTGTATGTGGCTCATAATTAAAGTAGAGTGAAAAAGTAAAGGTAAAGTGGTCAAAAAAATGTTCTAAAAGGTAAGTTTCAAACCGGACAATTATTTTAGGATGGATAAAAAAGAAAAGAAGACGATAATTTAGGACGGAGGGAGTAATATTTAATAAGTTAACTTTCATGTTTTTTTGACAAGTATGGAAGGAAGAAGTCAGTATATAGATTTGGTAAAAACTTGGGTAAAACGGTCTTAAAGGATAATTTTTGTAAAAGAAATCCTCTTTACCCGACCCAACATGTATTGATGGGTCAAGTTGTAATAGAATAAGGCTCCATCTTACGAATTAAGATCCGTAAGATGGTCTTACAAGACACCTACTCTATAGATTTTGACTAAAACACTCTAAATTGTAGTAGATTACTAATAGTTGAAAATTTTAAAAGGCCACTGGGCCATGGCCCCTTTTGGCACATCATCATATCTCAAAATGGAATTGGAGACTCTTATTATGGGATGGAGAAAGAGGTCGGTGCTTTGTGAACACAAAGGGAAAGTAAATATACCAATAGGTGATTTCACGAGGAGCTCACAACTGCATTTAAATGACAAGCTACACAGCAGTGGAAGAATAACGACGACACTAACAAACTAAAGATATATTATGATTAGAAAACGAGAAAAAGGTACTCAACATTCTAGAAACGATGTAAAAGAAATATCATTTTTCTCAGTGGAGGCAGTAGGAGAGATCAGGCAATGTCATTGCAAGGTAAAGAATCGGACCTGGAGGTACACCATCAAGATCATGCTGTCCACAGAAGTAGCACAGATCCATGGTTTATAGCTTACTCTTTCCCAAACAAATTATAGAATTGCTGACAATGGCTGAGTAATCTAGGTTTTGCTCCTAAACTATTAGTTGTGGTTACCAACTACTCACAATCACATGCTACTATCCCATAAACTTTGAATAACAAAGTTCATATAATTTCATAAGTTATAGCACTAAAATTCGCAATTAAAATTATAATTTCCCATTCTACAATGGAATTGAAACAATACACATTCAAAGAAGGTATCAGGATGGCTATAAACAACACTTCACAATTAAACGAGACTGCATCTTAATCTATAATAGTAAACACCGCAAGGGCATACACATTTTACTTGGAACTTAAGATCAACTCTAACCTAAAAACAAACTCTAATCAGAAGATCCGAACAAGTCCAAAGATCTGAAATTACAACTGTCATCTTAAATACAAGATGCTCCAATGGTTCAATGACATTAACAGATGGATTATAACTATAGTAAGTTCCAAATGGTCAACGACATTAACAGATAGATTATAACTATAGTAATTGCAATATCGCATCCAACAAAGCCAACATATAATCGATCAAACCCAATATTAAATGACAAAACTTCTATTCAAGAAGATCAAAATTAAGGTACTTTGAACTCCACAAGCAAGAAACTGTCTCAAAACATAATAATAATAATATATCTCTTGTTCCAAGCAAAACCAACTACAGTAATCCAGTAACAAAATCCCATCAACATCAAAATCAAAGCTAAAAAACAACCATTTAACCACTTAGTACCTCCTGGGAGCACCACCACCATACCCGCCGCCACGGCCACCACCAAAGGGAATAGTAGAAATCGGCGCCTGCTCTTCCTTGAGCACAATACCCGGCAACTCACTCATACCCAGAGAAGCCAATAGCTCAATTGTCTCCTTGTCGACCTCAATACGGTCAGTCTTGATGGCGGACTCGTCGGGGACGAAGTCCATGCGGCGCTCACGCTCCTCCTCCTGGAGCTTGAGGGAGATGCCGCGGACGGGACCCTTTTGGATACGCTTCATGAGGTGGGTGGAGAATCCAGCGATCTTGTTGCGGAGGCGCTTGGAGGGGATGATGGCGACCTCCTCTAGAATCTTCTTGTTGGTGTGGAAATCGAGGGTCATTTTGGAATAGTAACGCTCGATTACCTGACGGGAGGATTTCTTGACGGTCTTTGTACGGACGCGACCCATGACTGCAGATTGGGGAAAGGGGGAGCCGGGGGGAAGGGGGAGGGGTTAGGGTTTTGTGGTAGAGAGACGGTGTGTGCCAAGAAGAAGAGGTTAGGGTTTGTGAGGGAATATTAGAATATATATCCGACGTGGGTGTTGAAATGAGAAGCCTTGTTTGGGTAGTGGGATTAGCTTGGACGGGGATGGCATAAATCTAGTAAGGAGCTATCACCATTGTAATTTCCAATTTTTAGAAGAATGGAATTAATGAACAATGTTCAATTTTGAAGAATGAAGGTTTAAGTAAAAGATCCACGAACATAAGCGTTGGGCTCTGTGACGACCCAACCCGAATTCAAACACGGAATTTTAAGATCGTGCCGCTAAACAAACTAAACAATAGACAGATACCTACTAAGCACAATGACGCTCATCGAACAAACGAGCTAAACAAGCTCCAACATGAAAAGCAACGCCATAATGGCGATACAAATCAATAACAACAACAATAAACTACATAAGCGAATAATAAGATGGAGCTCGAGCTATCGAGCTCTAAGCTAAAACACAACCAAAGAGATAGTCAATCTCTCGGCCTAAAAATTTGAACCATGTACCGCAACAATGTGTACGCACGACAAGCCACATGCTAAACAAAACTAGAATATAAAACTTAAGTCATTGGCGACACTACTACATCCGCGAGTCAACAACTTGAGAACACAACAACAACATCAACGGCCACAACATGCCAGATAAACCACAACTAAACACCACGAACTAAAACCATGCTCGGGAAAGAAACTGAAATAACACTTCCAAAATAAATACCATGACACGACATAACTTATCGGCTCCAAAAGAATACAACTAACAACACCCAAATATAATTCTACCCGACCGTAAAGTTTACATAACTTTACATATACAATTGTCCCCACTGAAATAGAACGATAAATAAAATAATGGAAATAAGACTTTGCGAGTTACTACTCAAGGGAGTCAGTTGCTACCAAGCTCTACTCGATCTTTACACGATCTACCGCTCGGACGCACATCTACAGCTATGATCTACTCGACCTCTACACGAGCTGTCGATCACACTGCACACTAAAGAAACAAAAGTACGGAGTGAGTCATAATGACCCAATAAGTTACTACAAATAACAATATAGCATGGTAATATATATTCAGCTATAAATAATCATGGCAATTTGTCAACATAATAAATCTCATAAATAAGTATCGCATAATAGTAGGTACGTAAACCAAAATACCATAAATCCACGTAGCACGGTGATGATCACATAAGTGCTCACAAACAAATCATATAAACCAGGGTGTGCTCCTCTGATGTGCTCTGTCGTGTTGCTCCTGCAATACACGTGCAAAACAAAACTGTGCCCTCGAGTCCCATTTGAGTCACATGTGCCCTCGATACCCATCTCGTGGTATCGATGTCCCCGAGTCCCACTCGAGCTCCATAGCTATCCCAAGTTATGCGTATTGCTACAATAAGGTAGGCTACATCCTCACTACGACCAATAGTGGAGGGGTGTGTGCAAAATGTCTCCGATACGACGACCCATAGCAATCACAAACTTTGACATTCGTGAAGGCAATGCGTCGTCCCATCATCAACCCAATTAAATCAACCAAATATGCCAGGTGGACTTCCAATGCAATGCGCAAGTATATATTTACTCGTAACATCAAAACTGATAAGGCTCCAAAAGAGGGAACCTTATCCACATAAGTAGATCTATGATTCTACTCCAACACATTACCAAACACATATTTGAAGGTAATAAACAACACATCTCAAAACTACATATTTAATCTTGAATCACATAATCATACATGCATATATTTGCAAGTCTTCCTAAATATAACTTGACCACATATTTAGTCTAAGGGGATAATTTCACTTTTGGTACCTTAAGTATAGCCCAATTTCACATTTGGTATCCCTAGTACCGAGGTCATCAATGTTCATCAGCAATGTTACTCATTTTAATCAGTTTTCATACTTTTCGTCTATTTCCCGTGAAATACTAACGTGGAGCCTGCTATAGCAGGTTGGAAACCGACTAACCTTTAGAATAATTTCACTTTTGGTACCTCAAGTATAGCCCAATTTCTTATTTGGTACCCCTATTGCCAAAATCAACCGGTTGCTAACTTGGGATAGTAGGTTAGCCGTTAGACATTGACAGTCAGGTGACGGAAAGTACCAAAAGTGATGAAAATCACAAACGTCTGTGATGAACTTTGATGAGAAAGGTAACAAGGGTACCAAATGTGAAATTGGGCCTTTCTTGGGGTATCAAAAGTGAAATTATCTCTTAGTCTAAGTATCCAAACATTGGGGTGCATAATGATCCCCGAATCACAAACATACCTAGACTATTAATTAGTCTAATTCATAGCCATATAGTGAGACTATACATTTAGTCCATCAACAATAACACATCGAGGTCCTCCAAGATCTTCACTCACAAACAAGTAAAGGCTACTAAGTTAGCCTATATACTGTCATATCATGAGACTATATACTTAGTCTTCAATCATAATCATATCAGGACTTTCTATCTATTCCAACAATCATATATTGAGGTCCTTAACGATCCCCAACTCGCAAACAAGTGTAGACTACTACATTAGTCAACAAACACCTATATCAAGAGGCTACATACTTAGCCTTCAAACACAACCATACTGGGACTCTCTACATAGTCCAACAATCATATATTGAGGTCTTCCAAGATCCCCAACTTACAAACAAGTGTAGACTACTACGTTAGTCTACAAACACCCAAATCATGAGGCTGCATACTTAGCCTTCAACATAACCACACATTAGCTCATAACCATTGTGTACTAGTCGTTACACTCAAATTCACGCTTAAAGTGTAAATAAGACTATCTCATAGTCACACATACGCGAGTACCTATAAGTGCACTCAACCTTAACTCGTAGGGAATTGTAGTCCATCCATCGTCTCAATCTCATAACCTTATTTTGAGTCTATATAATGATCTCTAATATTCTTGTGCCCTAACGTGCATGCCCATAGTCAACTCTCTTGAGTTACTAAACCAAGTCAACATTTTGCAAACTCCAAGTATCTCGGTCATACGACTTACTAAGTTAGTTAATCGATAACCTATCATCATAGTCATAACCCTTAGGGTGTTTAGGTGTCACATTGGACACTCACAAAGTAATCATTCGGGTCTTCACAAACAAGACCATACACGTCTCAAACGTCGTAGGATTCCAACACTATATTATTTAGTGTATTATCAATCTCTATTCGAATCCGTTGAGTCTTAACTCTAAGTTTCATCTTTTAGGTCATTATTGACTCCGTTGAGTCTTAACTCTAAGTTTCATCTTTTAGGTCATTATTGACTTAAACCATAAAATCCATCCAATCATAACTTAATCGATATTCTTATATCAATCATCACAAAACCCAATACTATCTCCTTAGTCTCTAATCATAGAGTGTCCAAGAGTACACTCATAACTATCACACACTAATTGGTCATCTAATCTTATTCCCAATTCACCATTAATCACACAAGAATCGCAACTTAGATTCTCTAACAAGTCGGTGCACTATTGTGCACTAAAAAAGACTTCTCAAAATTCAACACTCTCATTAGTTTGCACTCTAGCTATTGTAGATATCCGTATAAGATTATTAGACTTTAATAACACCATGATGGGGACTTATAATGAAATCCTAAATCATCAAATATCACACAAACCCAAAATCTCTCCAAAAGTCATAATCTCGGGATTTCGCAAATGAGACTTAATGATCTCCAATCGTCGTAGGATTTCATCCTAGGACTCACATAAACTCATTAAAATCCTATTTGACTCCGTTGAGTCGATTCACTAAGTTTCAAAATATAGGTCATAAACCCATTTCGTGTCATATCCGACATTCGTGTTCCTAAACCCATTAAACATGTTCTTCACAACATAAACACCCAACAAACACAATCAACCCCATTTAGTTTCAAATCTATATTTTATCAACTTGTAAACCACAATAAACTCATCATATCATGGTATGATATTCCACCAAAGCATGAAAATCAACTCTCTAACATCATAGCATGATATTAAGCCAGATAGAGAAAGAAGGGAGGGATAACAACTTACAAAATCCGAACCACAAACTGTGAGAACCCCGTTTGACCCTTCTCGTAGAGTCGCCACCTTTATTTTAAGGATAAACAGAGAAAAACCAAAACAATACCAGAAAATATGGGTTCGGGGGCTAAGCAACGAGTTGGGAAGGGGTTAGGCACCCAACTCGTCCTTTCGATCTCAAAATGGGTTTGCCAATATGCTCATTTTATTATATACACATTTTAGTCTAGAAAATATTTGTACATATATAAGGGAAAATAAAAGATGATTTCTATTTATTATACAACAACAATAATAAAATGAAGTATTTATGTTCACTATTTTATACTACTTTATAAACAAAAATAAAACATTTAAGGAAAAAGAGAATAACAACTATTTACATTATTACAAAAAGAAACTAATTAAACAAAAAAAGAACATATTTATGCCAAAATATAAACAGACGTGAAAACAAACCATTAATAATATTTACTGATCTGCAATATATATATATATATATTTCTATTTACAAACCGAAATAAATAATTACGGGGACAGAACCTTACCTATTAGAGCGTGAATGTCTGAATGCGGTACGTCGAGGCTTAGGTGATCAACGTGTGCTTCCCCTGTCCTTCAGAAAAATGAAGTCTTTATTGTTATTGTTGTGTGTGTGTATGTTGGTGTGCTGCGCTCTACCCAGAATATGCAAAGGCGATGTGTGTATGTGTGTGTTATTGTGGGTTTGCAAGGCTCTGGGCAAGGATGGGCTTACTGGGTTGTTGGGTTTGTTGCTAGGTTGTGGCTGTGCTGGGCAAGGCTAGCTAGGCAAGGCTTGTTAGGTTTCTTCTCTTTCATCTCTTCTTGGCAGCCCCACAGAGGGAGAGAGAGGGAGCTTTTTTTTTTTGGTGTGTCGAAATGAGGAGGGTGTTGTTTCTCATTTGTATTTTGATTTACATCTGTTCATACATTACATTAAGTTTTATACATTAGTGGCTAATTGGGCCGCGTATCAATTAACGTGGCAACTGTGTATAGAACTTTGCCATAGAATAGTTTTTATAGGCTTCACAGGCTCACGGAAGACTTCAGCAAAGCTTCACCGGAAGACCTCATTCAGCATCCAACGGCAGACCTTGTCTACACGTGTTCAAAGCATGACGTGTCCAGTCACCAAGTCTTAGTGGATTAATTAAATTCAATCCTTTATCAGTTTGAATTTGAATTAAAACATCTCTTGACTTCTCAGACACGCCTATCCAGCTTTCCGAAAAGCAAGAAGACTTTCGCCTTACGAACAAGGACAGAGCGGTGAGCAGGCCGACACTTACATGTACCAACTATGCAGCAGTGCCGCAACTCGACTTTCTTACTGGCCTGCAACAACTCGCACCATTCCTGCTCCAAAGATCGGTTGAAGACGAAGTCTACAAGTCAGTTCCATGCATTTAATGCATTCAACCTAATAGAGCTATTACACATCGTCTTCTCCAAAGGATCTCAAGAATGCCCCAGCTATAAATACTGCCATTAAAGACTGAAGAAAACAATGCTCTGAAATTCTCCAACAACTACAAGTCTTATATACTCAGTGCATTCAAGAGATCGTAAACTGATCAAGAAGTCCTCAACAACAATTAAGAAGATTTGCATCAACACTTTATCTTAAGCTTCTTATTGTTGTTCCTTTAACTATTCTTCTGCACAATTGAATATTCTGTTTTCCAGATATTCAATTCCCAAACCCCCAAACACAAGTCAAATATTTTGTACACGATCCATTGGAACTCTTTGTAATAGAACTAGTGGAAAATATAGTGCACATTTAAATCCAAGGTTGACTGCCTTGGTGGTGGACGTAGCACTTTTTATAGTGCGAACCATCTCAAAATACTTGTGTTCTTTCATTACTGTTGATTACTGCTTTAAACTGTTTCATATCTATTTATTTATCGCTTCAACTGCAGACTTGAGTATTCAGCTAAGTCTACCGGTAGTGCTTCACCGGCAGACTTGAACTGTCTTCCTTACAAGACTTCCGCTACTTCAATCTCTTTATTAGATTGTAAGTGCTTGTTCTAGGAACTTATATGAAAAGTTTTTAAGTGTCTAATAAGCTATTCAACCCCCCCTTTCTAGCTTATTATTGTGCCCTTTGGGACTAACAATTGGTATCAGAGCTGAACTCTTCGAAAACTAGTTTTTCCAAGACTAAACTCTTGAGAGTCACGATCCAATGGCACAAACACACTACATGCTGCCTACATCAAATGCGAACCACATCCCAATATTGGACGAAGACCATTTCGATGTTTGGAAGGATAATGTAATACGTTTTATGAATTCTATTGACAACGGGTTATGGAAGTGCGTACTAACAGGACGTCATGTACCTATGAAGGCAAATCTACTGGCATCCATCACTGGAAATCCTGCTGAGGTACCCAAAAAGAATCTGAATGGACAGAGGACGACAGAAAGCTAGTTGTGCTAGATAACAAAGCAATCAACATCATAACTAGCTCACTAGACATCAGCACTTACCAACAAGTGATCCGGTGTACCATTGCAAAAGAGATGTGGGAAGCTCTTGTCGAATACTTGGAAGGAGACCAAGACACAAGAGACAACAGAAAGTATACCTTCATCCAACAGTTCAACTCCTTCAACAAGGATCCTAAGGAAACCTTGAGACAAACATACGATCGCTTTAGTGAGGTAATAAATAGTTTCTTTTCTCTAGGTAAAACTTATGACAAGAAAGAAGTGAATATGGGATTTCTAGGCTCTCTAGGTAGTCTGTGGCATGTTAAGACCACTGCCATGAAAGAATCTAAAAACTTAAATGAAATGACTCTCCGTAGTCTTTACGCAAGTTTAAAGGTTTATGAGCTCGAAGTGAATCAAGCTCTAGAGCAGGACAAATAGTTCAGAACTGTATCCTTGCCCGCCATGGTACAAGAAGAGACCACAGTTGAAAACAAACCTTCTACTTCCTCCAGTGAAAATGATTTTCTTTCAGACGAACAATTTGCTATGTTCGTAAAACGTTTCAAAAAGTTTGCAAAATATGGAAGGAAGGACACACACTAGCAGCCTTTTAGAAAAACTGCTGAAAGCTCATCTAACGAAGAGCTTGTGTGTTATAACTGTAGAAAACCTGGTCATTTCGCCTCTAAATGTCCAAAGCCAAAATTCAAAGCATACCGAAAGCCTCCATATAAGAAATTTCAAAAACATAAAGGTATGCTAGCTGAAGACATAGAAGAAAAACAGGTTGCTACATGGTTTGAGACTGATTCAGAAGAGGAAGAGGACGATTGTAAGCAAGCTAACATATGCTTAATAGCTCATGATTTAGGTCCTACCTATGACTCTGAACATGAAGTCGAAGCCTCTCCTAGTCCCTTCGACAAAAGTGAGATCAACTGTGAGAACTTCAGTAAGGAAGAACTACTCAAAGACAATCAAGAAATGCTTGAAGAGTTTAATTCCTTTAGAGTAGCCTATGTAAAACTCGCTAAGAACTATGAGAAGCTTGCTGCTGAGAAATCTCAGCTGGCAGCTGAGATTCAAACTCTCAATAGCTGTCATCAAAAAAGTATCAAGCTAAAAGGCGAAAACAAATTCCTTTGTGACAAAGTCAAGCACATCAAAGGGCTTGACTTGGAGAAGATTGCCTTGCAAAGACAATTGACAAATTTTGAAGGAATCCTTTCAAGTCAAAATCCTAATGAGATAAATCGCTTAGGCTATCAATGGGCTGAGCGAGAAGATTGCCTGAAACAAAAGACAATTGACTCTCGAATCGCTCCAAGGAAACCTTTCAAGGAATCAGACGTCAATGGAGATAAACAATGACTGGTTATACAAGTGTATGAGCCATCGATATTCTTCTATCAAGAAAGGGAAAGCCAAAGAAGCCGCTGAAACCTCCGAGAAGCTTGAGAAAGGAACAAGAGAACAAGATATACCGATATCTCCTTCTCCAAACAATGCAAAGTCAAACAAGGGTAAACAATCTCGCCGGTACTGCCAATGGTTATACAAGTATGAATACGCTTACCCCAAAGCTCGAAAGGAAAGCCAAAGGCCGCTCTAATGAGAAGCTAGTTGACAATAAACTTAAAGGTAACAAGAGAACAAGATTCTACCAAATCCTCCTAAAAGGTTAACAATGCATCAGCCAAGGCTAAGTCCTAAGAAATCTCTCGCCGGTAACAAAACAAGGAAGGTTCAAGGCAAACCAATTAAGTCTACCGTCAACTTAAAGGTATTCTACCAAATCCTCCTAAAGAACCCAAGCACCGCCAAGGCTAAGTCTGAAAGTAACAAAACAAGGAAGGTCACTCTACGCCTAAACCAATACAATCCTCCATGGAACTTTCATCTTTGTCATTCTTACAATTGTTTAGGCCATCCGGCCCTACCTCGCTAAACACAATCAAAATTTTTCATCTTTGTCAGACCTAGGCCAAGGTTCTTTGAAACCTAGTTCTCTCAAGTACTTATCAATAATAAGCTAATTAGAAAAAAGATTGAAGATAATTTCAATCTATTGAAAAGTTGAAGTAGCTTTTTCAATAAGGTTTGAATCAAGTCTGTGATAAGGACTACCTAAGTAGACCTTAACATTACTTAAATTTGTCAGAAGGGTAAAGATAAATTAAGTAATAAGCAGATAAAAGAGTAGACAAACAGTAAAGGAATAAACACAAGTATTTTGGGATGGTTCACACTATAAGGAGTGCTATGTCCACCACCAAGGCAGTCAACCTTGGATTTAAATAATGCACTATGTTTTCCACTAGATCTATTACAAAGAATATTCCCAATGGATCGTGTACAAAATACTGACTTGTGTTTGGGGGTTAAGGAATTAAATATCTGTGAAAACAAGATATTTAATTCGTGCAGAAGTATAGCTATTGAATGAATAACAAGAAGAAGTAAAACAATAAATGTTGATGCACGGCTTCTTGTTGTTGATGAGGACTTCTGGATCTGTTGAAGATCTCTTGAATACACTGAGTTGTAAGACTTAGAGTTATTGAATTTCAGAGCAATTCTTCAAGTGTTCGATCGTTGTTTCTTCAGTCTTTAATGCCAGCATTTATAGCAGGTGCACTCTAGAGATCCGTTAGAGAAGACGAAGACTTTTAACAGCTCTATTAGGTTGAATGCATTAAATGCATGGAGCTGTCAATCATAAATTTCGTCTTCACAGATATAAAGCAGGGAATGATTATTGAGATCTTCTGGAAGTTGGGCAATCTTGATGTCAGATCTGAGAAAGTTGTTGCGCATTAGATGACGCCGCTGCGCTTTCACTGCTTCGCCTGAAAAGTCTTCTGCTGAAAGTCGCTTCGGCGGTTCGAGATGTCGTGGAATGTCTCAATTCAAATTCAAACAGGATGAGGATAAACTTAAATTGATCCATTAATCATTGCTGGACAGGACACGTTATGATTGACCAGGAGTGTACAAGGTCTGCCGATTTGTATGTTGAAGCAGGTCTTCCGGTGAAGCTTTGAAGAGGTCTTCCGCTGAACCTGTGAAGTCCTATAAAAACTATACTTGGCAAAGTTCTATACACAGTTGCCACGCTAATCGATACGCAGCCCGATTAGCCACTGAAGTATAAAACTAGTGTAATGTGTGAACATATATAAATCTAATACAAATAAGAATCAACAATCTCCTCCTATTTATATCTGGTCATCATTACTACAAATGAGGGCTATAACCGACTATGTGATAGATAATAGCATGTCTAAGAGATTTATTCATTTAATAACGGAAGACATGCCTCTATCAAACAGAAGAACACCTCAAGTGTAAGGACTATTCTATGTGCACACAAAGATAAGGAAATCATAGAACAACACACAGATTAGTAGCGAAACAGTTCAAATAAATTTAAACTGAGTGTTTAAATTCAGAGCATATTTTGAAAATGAAAGAACATGAATTTAAACAATATAATTTTGAAAAACAGATAATCTTCTGTATTATAAACAAGATGTTTAATGTGTACAGAGTTTTCAAAAGATAAAATGAATACAAAGGTTAAGGGAAAAACATATACATATTTTACCAAGGTCGTTTCCCTTTTCCTTTGTCTGCTGCTTCCTTCTCCCTACGTTGTCTCTCTAACTCTTCCATTATTCGTTCGTACTTGTCATCGGCATCTGTGGGAGGTCTGGTGGAACGAGAGCGGTAGTCGAGTTCTTCACGAAGACGACTGTTCTCTTTCATCAGCATTCGATTGATAAATCTCATTTGCTTCTCCTCCGTGATGGCCAGATCACGATCACGATGAGCGTTCATGATATAATGAGCAGAGTCTCGAGCTAAGTTGTTGAGCTCTAGGACAGGAGGGTGGCCATTGCCGAGATGCAGTGTGATGGCATGGAATAGCTCGTAGAAGAGGGAGGAGCAGATACGGACACATTCGTCCCATTGAGCTTCGATATTGATTTTGACATCTGTGAAATCGTGTCGTATCTGTCCAAAACGAGTCCATACATCTTCTTGAAATTGGCGCAGAAGAGCAAAGAAGGCGATCATTGGCCTTGACGCCGCAATGGCGATCTCGCCAGTAGCGTAGTTATGCTAGCGAGCGCCTAGTCAAGCTTCATAGATGGCATCCGCCTTGACAAAATTTCAAAGATTGGTGGGCCGAGAAGACGATGATGCCGCACCAATGTGAATAGGAGCGTGCCGATGCAGGTAGTGGCTTCGTGGAGACACCGGCCTAAGGGCCGCTGTTGGAGAGTAGGGGTGCCGGAATCGGAAGAGGAAGAGTCTTGGGTTGGTATGGTGTTGGTAGAGGAAGAGATAGTTTGAAAGTGGAGGGGAGGAGGGGTGGTGGGGAATCGAGCTCAATGTCGCTGTCGAATTTTCACCGACAATTGAAGATTCTGTAAAGGTTCCGTGGAGAACCGTAAAGATGGGGTGATAGAAGAGGGATTTGGGTTTATGAAGGAGATGTGGAGGTTGTGGTTGATCATAAGAGAATAGATCTCGCCACGAGGAAAGCTCAAAAAGAAACTTGGCGCAGTCTATTGGCTTGGTAGAGGGCTTTGAGTTGGTTGTGGTGTTGTTGATGAAGTGGGTTGGGTTTGGTGAGGTGAGGTAGGTGTGGATGGGTCGAGAGTAGTTGAATAGTGAAGGAGGAGGAGGAGTTGGGGTTCGGTAGGCTCCTCCTCGTGCCTTTGAGGCTCCTCCCGAGGGATAGACTCCTCCTGAGGTGGTGAATTCCTCCGAGTAGATGACTCAGAGGAATAGGTTGGCTTGGAGGTGATGGTAGATGGTTGGTTAGAGGGTCACGGCGGCGTAGTAGGTTGTGCGGCTTAGAGGTTTGGGTGGTGGTAGAAGGCTTGGTACCCAGACCTCTTTTTCTTCCTTAGTGCCGATCAGAGACTCACCGCTTTCATAGAGGCAGGAATGTCTCGCAGTGGCCGGTCCTCAAAGGTTTTTCAAGTCTTCTGCTTTTGGTTTAGGAGTGTGTGAAGGTGAGGGAGGTCTTTTGTTTTGGAAGAGGGCCGAAGAAGAGGTTGGCCGAAGCTTGAGAGGATGGCCGGGTCCCGTGAAGGTTAGACTGGGAAGGTGATGGAATTGGTTTGGCCGAGTCTTGCCCCTTGGCCTTCCTTCATCTCCTTCGAATCCACTTTGCCTGCCTCTCTTCGCTTGGTACTTCTTCTTCCGCCTTGTTTTTCGCTCTTGGCTTTCGCTGCCCGTAAGAGCCGTTCTCGCCTCACGCCTGATCTTTGGCTTTCTCGTGAAGAGATCGGGGCAACTTGTTCGTTGAATTTAGCGTAAGCCTTTTGAGATATTTGGCTAGTCAAGGCCATAAGCTTCCATATTGAAGCGAGTCACTATGATCGGTGACTGACAGCTTAGCAACCTTATCAATGGAGACGGGCGGAAGACCTTTCGCAGCCTTTCGCTTGTTCTCATACTCGCAGTATTTGTCAAGAACGAGGCGGTTAGTCGCTTCTCCTTGGCCACCACTATAAGCTCATCCTCTTTAAGGAAGAGTTGACTTCCTCATTGTCTCGTAGAGAGCATTTATCGCCTTGACAAATGGCCGCTTGTGTGGGGTTGTTCTTCACTTTTTCCACCCACGCGCTCAGAAGATGATGGCTCAGTTGAGACGGGTTTGAATGAAGACATCACATGTAAGGTTCATCTGCTGGCCGTGAACATATCATGAGCACCACTTTTTAATAGCCCCTTGTCCATTAGGTGGCTTGTGCAAGAGACGCCTAACGGAAGAGATTCCTCAAAGATCTTCCCTCAGGGTTCTCTGGGGTATCAACTCCCTCATTGCTTCCCGTGCATGGTTAGCCTCAAGAATGGTTGATTCAAGAGCACCACCAAAGTGCACACCGATGATGGTGGAGATGGTCTTGGCGGTGATAGAGATAGGATTCACTCTAATCCATCCACGCAATACAAGTTGTTCATAAGCTCCATCCTTTCGTAGAACTCTTCTACCAAGAAAATGCAGTAGTCTTTGTCGCCGTTGAGGCGTAAGAGTGGAAGAATTTCCGAGGCATTCATGTCCTCGCATGCCTTGACTCCTGGCTATAGTGCATCGACCGAGGTCAACGCACATCCCTGTATATACGCTTTGGGTCCAGTGGCAATGATGACGCCATGAGCAATGAAAAGTAGGATATCCCTGAAGATTGACATCCAAACTTGGAGGAATGTCCTGCTTCTCGGTCTAGCTTCTTCCCGCCGTCACACTTTGATTTTGATGTTTTGCCCGAAAGAAATGCAATAAAAAATTTGGGCTTTTTACTCAAGGGCTAAACAAGCAGCCGATTTCAAGTTTTTCCGAGATTTATTGAAAATTTTCGAATGAAAACTTGAAACCCTAGAATGTTTAGTGTAAGCAATCCATAGAAATGTATAACGTAAGTTTTTCAAGAGAGTAAACATTGAAAGCATGTAAACGATCGTTAGTTTCTAGGTTTTAAGAACAACAATGGCGACATCGTAAGAAACTCGAAAGTGACCGCTTGTATTCAAACAATTTAGGTTATAAATGAAATGTGAAAGAGAAGAACAAGAAAGAAGAAGAAACGAATAAATTTTGGGAATGAAGAAAGCAAGTAATAGAGAAGAACGCACTATTGATGTTGAGATAAGAAGAAACAAGAAGATTTGAATAGAGAGAGAAATATAGAGAGAGAAATTTAGACAAAAAGGGTTTCAGAAAGTTTTGGAAAAGGCGGTTCAAGGTCTATTTAAAGAAAATTTTGCAAAAGCTGAACTTAAGATATTTTCTAAGTACCAAATTTTATCCTTGACCCCTTTATTGTTTTAGAAACCTCTTTAATAAAAATAGACTAAGTAAAGATACTAACCTTTAAGTCTTCCGCTCAAGGGAAACTTACGCCTTCCCCTAAAACTAAGTCTACCTAAGATGAAAGAAAAAGTAATAAAACTTTGAAATTAAGCAAGAGGATCAATCATACCAAGATTTCTCCTTAAATAAGCAAACCCGGTGGCATCCAAAGGCTTTGTGAGAATGTCACCCAATTGATGTTCGCTTGGAACATATTCTAGACCGATGTTACCTTTTTCCACATGATCTTTGAGGAAGTGATAACGGATATCAATGTGCTTTGTCTTTGAGTGCATCATCGATTTTTGGAGATCGAATTGCCGATGTGTTGTCACACATAATTGGACAATTTGCGCCTTGATGTTGTAGTCCACTAGTTGTTGCTTCATCCATGAGTTGAGAGCAACACCGCCGGCAAAGAATGTATTTTGCCTCTGTTGTTGAGTTTGCAACCGAACCTTGTTTCTTGCAAGACCATGAGACAAGTCTATTTCAAGGAATTGACAAGTCCCACCGGTGCTTCTTCTCGCCACTTTGTAGTTCGCATAATCCATCCGAGTATCCAACTAAATCGAAATTGTTGTGTTTGGAATACCGTATGCCTAGATTTGTTGTTGTTGAAACATATCCGATGATACGCTTGGCACCAAGCAAATGTGATTCCTTTGGATCTCGCTCGAAATCTGCACAAACACAAACAAACAAACATAATGTCGCCCATCGCAAGAAGGTAAAGAAGTGAACCTATGATTCCCTGCATTTGGTCATGTTCTCTTGCTTTCCCTTTTCATCTTTATCAAGATGGCGCCTGTAGACATTGGAGTCTTAAATCCTTTAGCCGAATCAAGACCAAATTTCTTGATTAGTTCCTTTGCATATTTGGTTTGGCCGATGAAGATTCCGCTCGAAGTCCGTTGAATCTGCAGCCCTAGAAAGTAGGTAAGTTCACCCATCATGCTCATCTCGAACTTGCTCGCATCGCCTTCTAATCTTTTACACAAGCTTTGGTTAGTTGATCCAAAGATGATGTCGCCCACATAGATTTGTACCGTAAGAGAATGACCTTTGTGCTTGAGAATGAATAAAGTAGTGTCTATCCTTCCTCTCACGAATCCTTGTTCTATTAAGAACTTGGATGAGTTTCATACCAAGCTCCGGGAGCTTGCTTTAGGCCATAGAGAGCTTTCTTGAGTCGGTAGACATGATCCAGCTTTGTCTTGAATGACAAATCCCGAGGTCGCTCAACGTATACCGCTTTTTGAAGATCACCATTCGTAAAGGCACTCTTTACATCCATCCGATACACTTTGAAGTCCATGAACGAGGCATAGGCTAGAAAGAGTCCGATTGCCTCTAATCTAGCAACAGAGCAAATGTTTCATCGAAGTCAATTCCTTCTTCCCCGTTTGCAGCCTCCTGAGCAACCGGCCTAGCTTTGTTTCGTGACATTTCCATCTTCATCTCTTTGTTTCGAAAACCCATTTGGTGCCGATAACCGATGATCACCGGCCTTTGAACTAAGCTCCACACCTTGCATCTTTCAAACCGGTTCAGCTCTTCTTGCATAGCTTCAATCCAGCTTATGATCTTCGATAGCTTCATCAATCTTCTTTGGTTCGAGTTCGATACGAATGCATATGCAAACATAGTCTCTTCTCGAACTTTATTTCTCGCATTTAACGAATCCCCGTGTTGAGATCACCAATGATTTGAGAAATAGGATGATCTCTTGTTTCAATAATGGTTGGAGGAAGATCACTTCTGGGTGGGTCTTCCCTTAAGAATCCGAGTAGGTCGAGAGGGAGATTCACCAAAATCTGTTCCCGTGAAGAGATAGATCTTCAAAACCTTCATTTTCTCGTGAACAAGAAGGATGAGTGATCCGCAAAGGTGTTTGGGGTAAAACAGTAAGAGATGGGTTCTGGGTCAACGTAAGAGTTGGAACCGGTATCTTGCAGAGTTCAAGTCCGCCGGTGAAGGGTTATTAGCGGTACGAAGGGTCTCAGCTGTCAGCTTTTCTCGATGAGGAGTAGAAGTAGATGTCAGATGTATTTGTACCTCGTCCTCATCATTATCGAATCATTAGCAACATTCTGAGCCTTTCTAGGCTCTAACAAGTCATATTCATCAAAAGAAACATGCACGTATTCTAAAATTTTCAAATGAGTTTTACCGAAATGCGAAATGCTTTTGAATGTTTGGAATACCCCTTAAAAATTCCTTCGCCTGATTTTGCATCAAATTTTCCTCTATATTCTTTTCCATTATGAAGAATAAAACATTTACACCGAAGATTTTAAGAAATCCTATATTGTCGGGTTTCTTCCTCCATATTTCATATGGAGTTTTGTTATGAAACTTGTTTACCGTGGATCTGCTTTGGGTAAAACATGCAGAGTTGACGCTTCTCGCCTGTATACTTTGGAAGTTTAGCTCGCCAAAGATTGTTCTTGCCGCTTCAATCGTCCTCGTTCTTCCGCTCAGCCTACACCATTTTGTTGAGGAGTTCCTGCCAGCAGAAGTAGAGAAGCAGGCGATCCCATGGTCATCACAAGATCTTTCTACACCATTGTTCTTGAATTCAGCAAGGCCAGCTGTCCGATCTTATGTCACTAATGTCTTCAAGCTTTTGAGTTTGAAGTCTTCTCGAAAAGAGCAGTGACTAGATCATACGCCTCATCTTTTGATGTCATTGTTTCAACTGTGTGAACCTAGAGTAGTCGCCAACTACTACAAGTGTATACTTGTCTCCGTAAATACCGATCAGTAGTGATTGGTCCAAAGAGATCCATATGCGTGGTTGAAGAGGTCCTGCTTGTTGACAAGACAAACTTTCTTTGAAGGAAGACTTGGAAAGTTTTCCTAGTTGGCAAGCTTTTACAACTGTCATGGTCGGCAGACACCGTAGGTAGACCTCGACAAGCCCATCTTTTGAGAGCTTGAGAGGTGCTTGAAGTTGAGGTGATCGAGACGCTTGTTCCATAGCCAACTATTGTCACGAACGTTGTTAGCTACTAGGCAAAGGCTTGAGAATCTCCCTAGAAGATTTAAGTCCACGACATAGACGTTTCCTTGTCTATTGCCGGTCAAGATTGTGAGAGCAGATTCACAATCTTCGATGAGGCATCGTTGGAGTTGAATTGGCATAGTAATCCTTTGTCGCACTGGGATATGCTCAAAAGATTGTGCTTTAGGCCACTCACTAGAGAGACTTTGTTGATGGAGAGACTTCCTCTAGTGATTGAGCCATATCCAATTGTCTTTCCTCTTGCATTGTCTCCGAAAAATGGGTCCTTTGGCTTCAATTTATATCTGTAAGTAGACTCTCTGCTTCCAATCATGTGTCTGAGCACCACCGTCTGTGTACTGATGTCTTTGTTTCTCGATTCTATAGCCATGAAGCATTCTCGAAAAAGATTTAAAGCAACAAGGTCCCTTTATTTTTTGGGTCCTAAGGATTAGCAACCTTGGAACCCATACCTCGAGAGAACTAGGTCTCTCTGATCTTGGAGTGAACCTTAGCAGTATTCTGGGGCCGATGGCCTAGGCAATTGCAAGAATGACATAAGTGGAAATTCCATAGAGAACCTGCTGTCTTAATCCGAAGAGTGATTATGAATATCCTTTTT